>JAYKQN010000027.1:4520000-4595000 GCA_036785175.1 Eupleurogrammus muticus | reverse complement strand
ATATACTATGTCGCCCAAAAAGGTCATACTATACTATGTCGCCCAAAAAAGGTCATACTGTAGTATGTCGCCCAAAAAAAGGTCATACTATAGCATGTCATTCAAAAAAGGTCATAATATACTATGTCGCCCAAAAAGGTCATACTATACTATGTCGCCCAAAAAGGTAATACTGTAGTATGTCACCCAAAAAAAGGTCATACTATAGCATGTCGTTCAAAAAAGGTCATAATATACTATGTCGCCCAAAAAGGTCATACTATACTATGTCGCCCAAAAAAGGTCATGCCATACTATGTCGTCCAAAAAAGGTCATACTATACTATGTCGCCCAAAAAAGGTCATATTATACTATGTCGTTCAAAAAAGGTCATACTATAGAATGTTGCTCAAAAAAAGGTCATACTATACTATGTCGTTCAAAAAAGGTCATACTATAGAATGTTGCTCTAAAAAGGTCATACTGTAGTATGTCGCCCAAAAAAAGGTCATACTATACTATGTCGCCCAAAAAAGGTCATACTATACTATGTCGCCCAAAAAGGTCATACTATACTATGTCGCCCAAAAAAGGTCATACTATACTATGTCGTCCAAAAAAGGTCATACTATACTATGTCGCCCAAAAAGGTCATACTATACTATGTCGCCCAAAAAGGTCATACTATACTATGTCGCCCAAAAAAGGTCATACTATACTATGTCGCCCAAAAAGGTCATACTATACTATGTCGCCCAAAAAAGGTCATACTATACTATGTCGTTCAAAAAAGGTCATAATATACTATGTCGCCCAAAAAGGTCATACTATACTATGTCGCCCAAAAAGGTCATACTGTAGTATGTCCCCCAAAAAAAGGTCATACTATAGCATGTCGTTCAAAAAAGGTCATAATATACTATGTCGCCCAAAAAGGTCATACTATACTATGTCGCCCAAAAAAGGTCATGCCATACTATGTCGTCCAAAAAAGGTCATACTATACTATGTCGCCCAAAAAAGGTCATATTATACTATGTCGTTCAAAAAAGGTCATACTATAGAATGTTGCTCAAAAAAAGGTCATAATATACTATGTCGTTCAAAAAAGGTCATACTATAGAATGTTGCTCAAAAAAGGTCATACTGTAGTATGTCGCTCAAAAAAGGTCATACTATAGTATGTCGCCTAAAAATTGTTATACTATAGTATGTCGTTCAAAAAAGGTCATAATATACTATGTCGCCCAAAAAGGTCATACTATACTATGTCGCCCAAAAAAGGTCATACTGTAGTATGTCGCCCAAAAAAAGGTCATACTATAGCATGTCGTTCAAAAAAGGTCATAATATACTATGTTGCCCAAAAAGGTCATACTATACTATGTCGCCCAAAAAGGTCATACTGTAGTATGTCACCCAAAAAAAGGTCATACTATAGCATGTCGTTCAAAAAAGGTCATAATATACTATGTCGCCCAAAAAGGTCATACTATACTATGTCGCCCAAAAAAGGTCATGCCATACTATGTCGTCCAAAAAAGGTCATACTATACTATGTCGCCCAAAAAAGGTCATATTATACTATGTCGTTCAAAAAAGGTCATACTATAGAATGTTGCTCAAAAAAAGGTCATAATATACTATGTCGTTCAAAAAAGGTCATACTATAGAATGTTGCTCAAAAAAGGTCATACTGTAGTATGTCGCCCAAAAAAAGGTCATACTATAGCATGTCGTTCAAAAAAGGTCATAATATACTATGTCGCCCAAAAAGGTCATACTATACTATGTCGCCCAAAAAAGGTCATGCCATACTATGTCGTCCAAAAAAGGTCATACTATACTATGTCGCCCAAAAAAGGTCATATTATACTATGTCGTTCAAAAAAGGTCATACTATAGAATGTTGCTCAAAAAAAGGTCATACTATACTATGTCGTTCAAAAAAGGTCATACTATAGAATGTTGCTCAAAAAAGGTCATACTGTAGTATGTCGCCCAAAAAAAGGTCATACTATACTATGTCGTCCAAAAAAGGTCATACTATACTATGTCGCCCAAAAAGGTCATACTATACTATGTCGCCCAAAAAAGGTCATACTATACTATGTCGTCCAAAAAAGGTCATACTATACTATGTCGCCCAAAAAGGTCATACTATACTATGTCGCCCAAAAAGGTCATACTATACTATGTCGCCCAAAAAAGGTCATACTATAGCATGTCGTTCAAAAAAGGTCATAATATACTATGTCGCCCAAAAAGGTCATACTATACTATGTCGTCCAAAAAAGGTCATACTATACTATGTCGCCCAAAAAGGTCATACTATACTATTTCGCCCAAAAAAGGTCATATTATACTATGTCGTTCAAAAAAGGTCATACTATAGAATGTCGCTCAAAAAAAGGTCATACTATACTATGTCGTTCAAAAAAGGTCATACTATACTATGTCGCCCAAAAAAAGGTCATACTATAGCATGTCGTTCAAAAAAGGTCATACTATACTATGTCGCCCAAAAAAGGTCATACTATACTATGTCGCCCAAAAAAAGGTCATACTATAGAATGTTGCTCAAAAAAGGTCATACTGTAGTATGTCGCCCAAAAAAAGGTCATACTATACTATGTCGCCCAAAAAAAGGTCATACTATAGCATGTCGTTCAAAAAAGGTCATACTATACTATGTCGCCCAAAAAAGGTCATACTATACTATGTCGTCCAAAAAAGGTCATACTATACTATGTTGCCCAAAAAGGTCATACTATACTATGTCGCCCAAAAAAGGTCATACTATACTATGTCGTCCAAAAAAGGTCATACTATACTATGTCGCCCAAAAAGGTCATACTATACTATGTCGCCCAAAAAAGGTCATATTATACTATGTCGTTCAAAAAAGGTCATACTATACCATGTCGTTCAAAAAAGGTCATACTATACTATGTCGCCCAAAAAGGTCATACTATACTATGTCGTCCAAAAAAGGTCATACTATACAATGTCGTCCAAAAAAGGTCATACTATACTATGTCGCCCAAAAAGGTCATACTATACTATGTCGCCCAAAAAGGTCATACTATACTATGTCGCCCAAAAAAGGTCATATTATACTATGTCGCCCAAAAAGGTCATACTATACTATGTCGTCCAAAAAAGGTCATACTATACTATGTCGCCCAGAAAGGTCATACTATACTATGTCGCCCAAAAAGGTCATACTATACTATGTCGTCCAAAAAAGGTCATACTATACTATGTCGTTCAAAAAAGGTCATACTATAGAATGTTGCTCAAAAAAAGGTCATACTATAGTATGTCGTTCAAAAAAGGTCATACTATAGAATGTTGCTCAAAAAAGGTCATACTATACTATGTCGCCCAAAAAAAGGTCATACTATACTATGTCGCCCAAAAAAAGGTCATACTATACTATGTCGCCCAAAAAAAGGTCATACTATACTATGTCGCCCAAAAAAAGGTCATACTATACTATGTCGCCCAAAAATAGGTCATACTATACTATGTCGCCCAAAAAAAGGTCATACTATAGCATGTCGTTCAAAAAAGGTCATACTATACTATGTCGCCCAAAAAAGGTCATACTATACTATGTCGTCCAAAAAAGGTCATACTATAGTATGTCGCCCAAAAAGGTCATACTATACTATGTCGCCCAAAAAGGTCATACTATAGAATGTTGCTCAAAAAAAGGTCATGCTATAGCATGTCGTTCAAAAAAGGTCATACTATACTATGTCGTTCAAAAAAGGTCATACTATAGAATGTTGCTCAAAAAAAGGTCATGCTATAGCATGTCGTTCAAAAAAGGTCATACTATACTATGTCGCCCAAAAAAGGTCATACTATACTATGTCGTCCAAAAAAGGTCATACTATACTATGTCGCCCAAAAAGGTCATACTATACTATGTCGCCCAAAAAGGTCATACTATACTATGTCGCCCAAAAAAGGTCATACTATAGCATGTCGTTCAAAAAAGGTCATAATATACTATGTCGCCCAAAAAGGTCATACTATACTATGTCGTCCAAAAAAGGTCATACTATACTATGTCGCCCAAAAAGGTCATACTATACTATTTCGCCCAAAAAAGGTCATATTATACTATGTCGTTCAAAAAAGGTCATACTATAGAATGTCGCTCAAAAAAAGGTCATACTATACTATGTCGTTCAAAAAAGGTCATACTATACTATGTCGCCCAAAAAAAGGTCATACTATAGCATGTCGTTCAAAAAAGGTCATACTATACTATGTCGCCCAAAAAAGGTCATACTATACTATGTCGCCCAAAAAAAGGTCATACTATAGAATGTTGCTCAAAAAAGGTCATACTGTAGTATGTCGCCCAAAAAAAGGTCATACTATACTATGTCGCCCAAAAAAAGGTCATACTATAGCATGTCGTTCAAAAAAGGTCATACTATACTATGTCGCCCAAAAAAGGTCATACTATACTATGTCGTCCAAAAAAGGTCATACTATACTATGTTGCCCAAAAAGGTCATACTATACTATGTCGCCCAAAAAAGGTCATACTATACTATGTCGTCCAAAAAAGGTCATACTATACTATGTCGCCCAAAAAGGTCATACTATACTATGTCGCCCAAAAAAGGTCATATTATACTATGTCGTTCAAAAAAGGTCATACTATACCATGTCGTTCAAAAAAGGTCATACTATACTATGTCGCCCAAAAAGGTCATACTATACTATGTCGTCCAAAAAAGGTCATACTATACAATGTCGTCCAAAAAAGGTCATACTATACTATGTCGCCCAAAAAGGTCATACTATACTATGTCGCCCAAAAAGGTCATACTATACTATGTCGCCCAAAAAAGGTCATATTATACTATGTCGCCCAAAAAGGTCATACTATACTATGTCGTCCAAAAAAGGTCATACTATACTATGTCGCCCAGAAAGGTCATACTATACTATGTCGCCCAAAAAGGTCATACTATACTATGTCGTCCAAAAAAGGTCATACTATACTATGTCGTTCAAAAAAGGTCATACTATAGAATGTTGCTCAAAAAAAGGTCATACTATAGTATGTCGTTCAAAAAAGGTCATACTATAGAATGTTGCTCAAAAAAGGTCATACTATACTATGTCGCCCAAAAAAAGGTCATACTATACTATGTCGCCCAAAAAAAGGTCATACTATACTATGTCGCCCAAAAAAAGGTCATACTATACTATGTCGCCCAAAAAAAGGTCATACTATAGTATGTCGCCCAAAAATAGGTCATACTATACTATGTCGCCCAAAAAAAGGTCATACTATAGCATGTCGTTCAAAAAAGGTCATACTATACTATGTCGCCCAAAAAAGGTCATACTATACTATGTCGTCCAAAAAAGGTCATACTATAGTATGTCGCCCAAAAAGGTCATACTATACTATGTCGCCCAAAAAGGTCATACTATAGAATGTTGCTCAAAAAAAGGTCATGCTATAGCATGTCGTTCAAAAAAGGTCATACTATACTATGTCGTTCAAAAAAGGTCATACTATAGAATGTTGCTCAAAAAAAGGTCATGCTATAGCATGTCGTTCAAAAAAGGTCATACTATACTATGTCGTTCAAAAAAGGTCATACAATACTATGTCGTCCAAAAAAGGTCATACTATACTATGTCGCCCAAAAAGGTCATACTATACTATGTCGTTCAAAAAAGGTCATACTATAGAATGTTGCTCAAAAAAAGGTCATGCTATAGCATGTCGTTCAAAAAAGGTCATACTATACTATGTCGTTCAAAAAAGGTCATACTATACTATGTCGCCTGAAAAAGGTCATACTATAGAGCATCCTATTGCTAAACAACAGGGAATGCATTAAACTGGTTATACTTTAGCATGTCATTCAAAATACGTCATTGTATGGCATGTCGACTAAAAAAGTCATACAATCCAACAAGGAGTTCCACAAGGTTCTGTGCTCGGCCCAATACTTTTTACCCTTCATAAGCTCCCATTGGTTAAAAACATGAGGAAATACTCTATTACTTACAAACATTCTTTTTTATTTCTTTTAACTTCAGGAAACCGCTTAGTTTGTTTCATCCAGCTTCACCACAGTGAGTTTTGTTCCCTGGAGAGTTTTTATCTTCTTTCTTTCCTCCTGTAAACAGCAGTAAAGCATTTTTGTGCTCGGAGGCAGCATGTGATGAACAAACACGAACACCATCAATGACTCTGAACATCTTACACCACTTATAAATGTATTTCACAGAAGGAACGGCCCAATGAAGAACTTCACTTCTGGAGCCAATGGCCACGTTGTCTCTCTTTAAATTCTAAAGGGGTGAAGACACCATTGCATTTCTGTTGCATTGCAATCTTCTTGTGCAGTTTTTTTTTGACTACATGGCCGAAACTGCAGAGCAGGGAGGAGTCAAGAAGATGAGCTCAAAATAGATTTCACTGCTGCATGTCACATGTGTCAAGTGTAAAAGTTCTGATGAAGAATCTGGTTTTGAACAGAAGTCGACCAAAAAGGCAAAAGACGTACATGCGTCATCATCATCACTGTGTCTGTTGACATGGAACTCAAATGAATTCAGACATGTGTCTGAAAGCCTCAGTGAAAGAAAAAAATGAAAAATTCCTCATCTTTCACCATAACACTAAACTTTACACTTTTTTAGGTTGAAAGGTTTTCATGCAAAAGAGGATCAGCCGACATCTGAGGAGACTTCCTGTTCTTAGTGTCGATGAAGCTTCCTGTCATCAAACGTGAAGGTGAAGCCGCTCTTTTCTCAGTGTGACATCACTACCACTCGCTCGAGGCGAGGAGGTTCACGCTTTGGGGATCGAGTCCAGGAAGCTGCATCAACTGATAAGACGTATGCGGCTTAAAAAAAGGAAGACATTTTGGCTTACTTCTCTCAGAATTGAGTTTCAAAGTGAGAAAACAGCGCGGATTCATACGGTGGGTCCTGGTCCTGCGTGTGCGGTCCCCTACGGCCTGACTCCTGGACATGGCCCGGCTCGGTGGGCTCAGGATCCTGCTGCTCTGGACCGGAATCATGTGTTCAGTCAACTGTGAGTAACCGGCAGTAGCCTCTGTTCTTTATGAGTTGTGTCTTTGGGTCACCTTAAAATCTTCAGGGGAAAAATAAACATGTAAACGGTGTAAAACACAAGCCAGGTTTGTGTTTCTTAATCTAAGTTCTGAACTTTTTGAAGCGGCAGCAGATGATGAGCAAGTGATCACGAGAAAAGCTGAAAAAAACGTTCTGACACAGACGTGGAACTGTCGGAACGCTTCAGCCGAAAACAGCGAACAGAATGAATTGAAGTGAAAAGCCAGGGCAGATCATGTCCTTTTGAGTCAAGCCCCGTTTGTGCTGCCTTTCTTAAACTTTTCTACATTCGAGAAAACACAAGACGACACACTCTCACCATGTGAAGCAAAAGCAAAAGGTAGAACGTAGAATGTTAATAAAACGACTCTTAAATGTGTCACTGGAACAACGCTGTGGGAGTTTATGCAATCATGTTTCTGTTCTGCTTTGGCCTTTTGTGTGTGTGTGTGTGTGTGTGTGTGTGTGTGTGTGTGTGTGTGTGTGTGTGTGTATACATTTTTTGGGGTGTGGCACACAAGTTCTTTACTTACTCTACACAACCCCAGTGTCTGTTTTACATGATACACAACAGTGTGTGTGTGTGTGTGTGTGTGTGTGTGCGTGTGTGCGTGTGTGTGTGTGTGTGTGTGTGTGTGTGTGTGTGTGTGTGCGTGTGTGTGTGTGTGTGTCCCACCTCACTGCTTCTAGCATCAGCTCCGCTGCAGCTCGACACACCAAATGTTTTCTGATATTTTCATCTTTGTAAATGAACCTTTTTTCCTCTGTCTGTTATATATATATATATATATATACACACACACACACACTTGAGCCCAACATTATTCATTTATTTTTCACTTACAAATCAGTATTTCTCTTCAGTTTCTACTTAAATAGACACAACAGAAAATCTGAAGCCATAATTGATTTGTGTTTCGTTAGAATGTGTAAAAAACAAAAATCACATCAACTAATGACTATGATGTAGAAAGCTCCTGCAGGGCATGCTGGGAAATCTGTCTTTATATATATACACTTTATAGTTGGAGACTTTCTTTGTGTCCTATTTAAAGAAAAACTGAGGAGAAATACTCATTTTTTTATTTGATATTAGATGTATATCCCTGAGTACTACTTCGATGTACTTCTGAAGTACCTAAAGTACTTCATATACATATATATAGGAACACGTACAGTTTATATCAATAATGTATGACATAAATGTGGTGTAATCCTTAAAACTTGGTTTAACTCTTAAAGAAATGATTTTAACTTGAAGAAAATATAAACACATGCATCAACTAGTTTTAGCTTTTATGTGGATTAAACATCTAAATTTTCTTTTTCAGTTACATCATTTAACATTTCCTGTCAACAAAGTCACTCGATATCATGATTTTTGTAAAAATAAATGGTACAAAGGACAAGAAACCAACACTAAATGTGTGAACACTAAATGCACATTGTAGGAAACCTGATGAGTTAAAAAGGTTCAGACTTTGTCGTCTTTTTGACAGAATTTGTCACTGACCCACAAATAATAATCAGCATTAAATATATATAATAATTATTATACAGTTAATAAACCATCAAAGGTACTTAAATAGTCAGAATCAGCCATTAAAATGCTGTTAAAATGTAATTTATTCTCAATTATACAATATTTAACACAACAGGACACTTTTACTGAGTAGTGGGTACATTTACTTTTATACTTGAAGTACTTGTTTTTTTACTCAAATTCAAAGGTTATGACTTTTATTAAACATTTTTATTAAACATTTTTTATAAGGGATAAACAATGACATATAAGACCTTTAATTCATGCAGAGACTTTCTAAGTTAGAACAGGGCATGATCACCATTTTATTTATTTTAATTTTTTTCTAAATGACATCAAAGAAACATTGAAAGAAATATTCCAATAAAAACATGTTCACACCTTTTTTTTTTTTTTTTTTAACAAACATGCATTTTACCAAACAACAAACGATATGAGTCAATGTGAAATCTAATTAGAACTCGGTACTTTACTTAGTTTGCCAAGTGAATCCTTTTCCTTCTTGTGGACGTGTTGAAGCAGCAGATGCTGAAGCTCAGCTCTGAGTCTCATCAGAACATCGACCACTTCCGTGTTCCACTGCGAGTTCTGCGGTTTCCTGCGTATGACGAGCGAGACGCAGCAAAGTGGATGACTGGAGGATTCAGAGAGAAAAGAGGAAGAAGACGTTCTGAAATGGAGAAGTTAGGTGTTGAAAAAAGTGTTGAGTGTGCTGCACGATTAAAGACGTTTCTGTGTGGGAACGTAAAACATCAAAGAGAGAAGAGGTCAAATTTAAGAGGCTGAAACAGGACTTTAATCGGGTTAAAGGTCAAACATCTGGACGATTTTGAGCCCTGACTATAGCTAAACTTCTGTCATATCTGAAATGATCACCTTCTTTTCTACTTCTGCTTCTCTCTGTGTAAAACACATGTGAGCTTGAGGCGTCTGCTGTAAATCAAAGAACCGGACCCTGTGGTCGTCATTTACAGCCGTTTTAAACAGAAACTGATCAGAAGCGATGTTTGCAGCGTTCGCGCCTTTCACAGAACTACCCCCCAGTACGTAGGCCGGGAGGAGGCGGAAAGTGTTGAAACTGCTGCAGAGCGAGTTTGCAGAGCGAGTTTGCAGAGCGAGTTTGCAGCGCTGCTCGACGGTGGAACAAGGACGTGTTAAACCACATCCTGAGCTCATCGCTGCTGCTGGAGCAGAAAGAGCCCAAACCTGCACACAGCAAACATCACAGAAACAGCAGCGAGGTTTCACCTCCACGTCACGCTGTACAATGCTGGAATATTAGAATAGACACATCAAATAATTCAGAAATTCAATGTCACATTGTGAAAGGATCCCTTTTTCTCTTATTTCTTTTGACAAAACACAGGTATAAAAAGATAAAATTAAAAAAAGGCGCAGAAACGTTTGTTTGGTGGTGAGGCCGAACAGAAACTCATTTTAGGAGCGTGGGGAGGTTCGATGCTTCAGGGAGAAACAGGAAACAGCGGTTTTCTTTCTGAAATAGCAAGTGTGGTTCTCGCCATCGCGTTGTCATAGCAACCAGATCGTGCAACGCCACCTCGGACGAAACGTCGCTTTCAGTTTTATAACCCGGAACCTTCTGATTGGACCTAATATTAGAAAACATTCATGGTTATTTCACACAGACACACATAGATATACACACATAGATATACACACACACATAGATATACACACACATAGATGTATACACACATAGATATATACACACATAGATATATACACACATAGATATATACACACACATAGATATACACACATAGATATATACACACAGATATATACACACATAGATATATACACACATAGATATACACACATAGATATACACACACACATAGATATACACACACATAGATGTATACACACATAGATATATACACACATAGATATACACACATAGATATATACACACAGATATATACACACATAGATATATACACACATAGATATATACACACAGATATACACACACATAGATATATACACATAGATATATACACATAGATCTACACACACATAGATATATACACATAGATATATACACACATAGATGTATACACACACATAGATATATACACACATAGATGTATACACACACATAGATATATACACATAGATATATACACACATGGATATATACACACATAGATATACATACACACAGATATATACACATAGATATACACACACACATAGATATATACACACATAGATACACACACATAGATATACACACACAGATACACACACATAGATATACACACACAGATATATACACACATAGATATATACACATAGATATACACACATAGATATATACACACATAGATATATACACACATAGATATATATACACATAGATACACACACACATAGATATACACACACAGATATATACACATAGATATACACACATGGATATATACACACATAGATATATATACACATAGATACACACACACATAGATATACACACACAGATATATACACATAGATATACACACATGGATATATACACACATAGATATATACACACATAGATACACACACATAGATATACACACACAGATACACACACATAGATATACACACACAGATATATACACACATAGATATATACACATAGATATACACACATAGATATATACACACATAGATATACACACACATAGATATATATACACACACACATAAATATATACACACATAGATGTATACACACACATAGATGTATACACACATAGATATATACACACATAGATATATACACACATAGATATATACACATAGATATATACACATAGATATACACACACATAGATATATATACACACATAGATATATACACACATAGATGTATACACACACATAGATGTATACACACATAGATATATACACACATAGATGTATACACACATAGATATATACACATAGATATATACACATAGATATATACACACATAGATATATACACACATAGATGTATACACACACATAGATATATACACACATAGATGTATACACACACATAGATATATACACACATAGATATATACACATAGATATACACACACATAGATATACACACACATGGATATATACACACATAGATGTATACACACACATAGATATATACACACACACACATAGATACACACACACATAGATATACACACATAGATATACACACACACATAGATATACACACATAGATATACACACACACATAGATATACACACATAGATGTATACACACATAGATATATACACACATAGATATATACACACACATAGATATACACACATAGATATATACACACAGATATATACACACATAGATATATACACACATAGATATACACACACAGATATACACACACATAGATATACACACACATAGATATATACACATAGATATATACACATAGATCTACACACACATAGATATATACACATAGATATATACACACATAGATATATACACACATAGATGTATACACACACATAGATATATACACACATAGATGTATACACACACATAGATATATACACATAGATATATACACACATGGATATATACACACATAGATATACACATAGATATATACACACATAGATATACACACACAGATATATACACACATAGATATACACACACAGATATACACACATAGATATATACACACATAGATATATACACACATAGATATACATACACATAGATATATACACACAGATATATACACACATAGATATATACACACACAGATATATACACACAGATATACACACATAGATATATACACACATAGATATACACACATAGATATATACACACATAGATATATACACACACAGATATATACACACACAGATATACACACATAGATATATACACACAGATATACACACACATAGATATATACACATAGATATATACACACATAGATATATACACACATTGATATATACACACACAGATATACACACATAGATATATACACACATAGATATATACACATAGATATATACACACATAGATATACACACACAGATATATACACACATAGATATACACACAGATATATACACACATAGATATATACACATAGATATACACACACATAGATATACGCACACAGATATATACACACATAGATATACATACACATAGATATATACACACATAGATATACACACACAGATATATACACACATAGATATATACACATAGATATATACACACATAGATATATACACACATAGATATATACACACACAGATATACACACATAGATATATACACATAGATATATACACACATAGATATACACACACAGATATATACACACATAGATATATACACACATAGATATACATACACATAGATATATACACACATAGATATACATACACATAGATATACATACACATAGATATATACACACATAGATATACATACACATAGATATATACACACATAGATATATACACACATAGATATATACACACATAGATATATACACACATAGATATACACACACAGATATATACACACAGATATATACACATAGATATATACACACATAGATATACACACACAGATATATACACACATAGATATATACACACATAGATATACATACACATAGATATATACACACATAGATATACATACACATAGATATATACACACATAGATATACATACACATAGATATATACACACATAGATATACACACACAGATATAAACACACATAGATATATACACATAGATATATACACACATAGATATACATACACATAGATATATACACACATAGATATACACACACAGAAATAAACACACATAGATATATACACATAGATATATACACACACAGATATACACACATAGATATATACACACATAGATATATACACATAGATATACACACACATAGATATACACACACAGATATATACACACATAGATATACATACACATAGATATATACACACATAGATATACACACACAGAAATAAACACACATAGATATATACACATAGATATACACACACATAGATATATACACATAGATATACACACACATAGATATACACACACAGATATATACACACATAGATATACATACACATAGATATACACACATAGATATATACACACATAGATATACACACATAGATATATACACACATAGATATATACACACATCAAACCATCAAAGTCCTCATCCTCTGTTTCTGATTCCAACAGCAGCTAAATCTCCATCAAACATGCCAGCTTCACTTTCTTCACCATCAGAGTCACTTTCCTCTAAATGATGCGTTATAATCCGCTGGAAGTTGCTGTGCTACCGTAGTCCTGGTCTGGATGGAGAAATGGCACCAAAACGAAAGCACCAAGACGGAAATGTTCAATTTTTATTTCTTCTGCTGCTTTACTGCTTTTAGTGAATGGTGACCATAGGAACGCTTCTCCCACTCATTCTCTGCTCTGTGATCCCCTGATCCAGTCTCTGCTCTGTGATCCACTGATTGAGTGGAAATACACAATCACATATTTGTGCTTATTTTACTTTGCCAAAGGTCTGCAAAGATAAAGTTCACAACAATCTGGTAGAATTTTCGTGTTCGTACATGTTTGCTCCAGCAAATTAGCATAATAATTACACAGAGATATTTATTGTTATTCAAAAATCGTAATAATAATAACACTAATAATAATAATAATAATAATAATAATAATCATTATATTTGAGGTATTTAAGCACATGGACACATGCATCCATTCAGGCAGTGAATGAGTGGTTAATAAATCTGATCTGACCGTAGCTTTAATTATTAGCTGTAGCTTATTATTTCCATTCTTATTCATTTTCTTTGCTCACACCCACAAAAGGTGGAGATACTTTCCATCATTTGTTGTGATCACCAATCAAATGATTTTTGAGTGCTGATGGATGCAAGAAAACTCAGAACCAATGAAACCTGTGTGTGATGTGTGTTTATGTCATAGTGTGAAACTCTTCATCACATGTGAATAAATGTGTTTTTTCTGTTAATTCCAGGTCAAGATGAATCCTCGAATAAGAAACAAACAACAGGTGAGTCCGTGTTCCTAATATTAAGAGTCAGGTGTAATTCCAGGTTTATAGCGTCGAGAATCAGTTTTCTACCATCAGCTGATCCACATCTTCACTTTAACTCTTCATGTTCATAGCAGCTCACGTTTGAAGATTAAACTAAATCAACCATCTTTACTCTAAGGCAGTCCTCGAATAGTGGGGCGTGAGGCTTGGGCATTGGGGGGGGGGCGCGTTTGACCTCAGAGAACATATTTTTATATTTTTACTTTTTTACTCTCCTAGAATAAAGTGCAGTAGCACCTCCACTCCATCAGGGGGCAGCAGAGTGTTCACAGGGAGCATACAGCACAAAATATGAGTATGAAGTGTAGACACCAAGTGACACCATGAAAAATTTCAGATACACTTTAAATCTTTTCTGTTAGTTAATAAAGCTATTCTTTCCATATTTCTTTCTTTTTTATTCTCTTATACGTTAATAAGGACACAGTGTTATGCAGAGGTACTTAGAACAGTTTATAGACTAATGATTCTATAGTCAGCAGGGGGAAATGTTTTCTTCTTCCATGGGGGGGACAGAGAATAATTGAGAAGCACTGAACTAAGTAAAGATGGTTGATTTTCAATTACGAATTTTTTGCAAAAAAAGACACAAGTACGTTTTTTAATTTCATACATAAGTTTGTAGGAAACTTACAATCTAAATTATATTGCAAATACTTCACTACAGGACTTAAAAGATTTATTGTTTATTACTATCTGTCAATAAGAAGTTTTCATTTTGCTGATTTTTCTTATCCTTGAAACAGCTGTAGCGACCTCACCCCCACACAGCACAGCAGCCTCTGTTGTGACCTCACAACCGTCTGGTAATGTACTCAGCGTAGTATGGCAGAGTAAGCAGAGTATTGCAGAGTATTTAAGAGTAATCAGAGTATTTTAGAGTATTTTAGAGTATTTTAGAGTTTTTCAGAGTTTTTCAGAGTTTTTCAGAATAATCTGAGTATTTCTGAGTGTTTTAGAGTATTGCACAGTATTTCACAGTATTTCTCTGACTGTGACGTCCATGCTCTTCGTCTCCAGCCAATACGACTTCTCCTGCAAACACCTCAAACGAGCCCAAACCCTCAGTCACTGCATCACATCCAAACAGCACAGCAGCCTTTGTTGTGACCTCACAAACGTCTGGTAACGTACTGAGCCTCGTTTTACGGTTGGCTTTGTGTCATCATGTACATGTGCTATGGCGTTCTCCTGAAGTGAACCTGAGTCTTCATGTCAGATGAGGCTGCAGCTTAGAGTATTTCACAGTATTTCACAGTATTTCACAGTATTCCACAGTATTTCACAGTATTTCACAGTATTCCACAGTATTTCACAGTATTTCACAGTATTCCACAGTATTTCTCTGACTGTGACGTCCATGCTCTTCGTCTCCAGCCAATATGACGACTCCTGCAAACACCTCAAACGAGCCCAAACCCTCAGTCACTGCATCACATCCAAACAGCAGCGAGCCTCAGACCACAGGTTGGAATTCTCTCTGGATTAAACGGACAAACGGTCACACACTTTGCTCTGAACACACATGCTCTGCCAGTACTTTAAATCATTCATGTTGTCTAACGATGTATTGTTTTCATCCTTTCTAACTCGCCAGCATCACCGGCCCCCACACCGTGTGAGTATCAGACCGTGAATCTTCTGATGCAGTTCACGTTCCACACGTTCCAGCACAGCAACATGTTGAACATCTGCATGAATGAAGGTGAATGACGAGCAGCTGGCTGCTGTCACTAACAGCTTCTATTGTTGGTTCAGGTTCTTACAGTGTTGGACCTCACCAGTCTGGCCTCACATTCACCATCAAACCTGCTGCCAACTACACTGTGAAGGTCAATGAGCAGAACGCCACCGTGGACCACGTAAGCCGCTGCACCCACAGCAGCTCAGCGTCCGTGTGTGTGATCACACACCTGAAGCCCTGCACTCACTACAGTTATGATGTGATGTTCACTGATCGACTTGGTGAAACCGTCTGTAACAGCAACAATAATGAAACTAGAGTCACAACAAAGAACATGAGTGAGTTAAAAAATTCATTCTGTTCTATTTTAACCTCAGAAATGAGTAAATTGGATAATTGTGCATCCTTTGTGTTTTTCAGCTAAATATGACGTTAACGTTACCAAACATTCTCCTGAATGTGTTTGTTACGAGAGTCACTGGGACATCAGCTCCATGGAAGTAACAGCAAACAATAGAAGCGCTCGGCCATGTCCTCATGATGGACACGTCTGTATCCGCCTGGAAGAAAACGACATTTGCAGAAATTTGAATACAACCTTCATTCAGAAAAACTGTGTGATGAGCGTCACGGAATTCCTCAGTGCTGGTGTGTGAAGCAGAGCGAGTTTCATGTCCTGTCCACCTTTGTCTTCAGGTTTTATTTAAAGCTGCTTTTTATCTTTTTCAGGTGAATATTTAAACCCAGACACAATAATTACTCTTCCCAATAAACTTCCTGCAAAGATAGACACTCATTTCCCTCCAAACTGCAAAAACCTCAGTGTTGATTTCACCTGTTCTGGTAAGTGATGAGACTGAAAGCAGCTTTCTAGACGACGGATGTGGAGGAAAGATGATTCACATTTACACGTGCAGCGTTTTGCAGCATAGTGGAGTAAATTGTAGAATATTTGGTTTTGCTGAATCTAAACTGATCTCAGCTCCTGAAGGTGCAAATACAATATTCTTCTGTCTCCTCAGGACCTCACAAAAACGACACGAAGGTGTCTGAGCTGGAGCCTTTCACACCCTACAGCTGCACTGGTCTGTTCTACGAAGACACTGGAAACATAAAGAAGCAGACCTATGACATCCAGGTCGACTGTGGTACGTTGATGCTCTGATGAAGCTGCAGACCACATGACTCAGGTCCTGTTAAACATGTGTGATCTTCCAACAGTTCTGAACATAAGCGTTGGTCATTCATCAACCAACACGTCCATCAACCTGAACTGGACAACAACCAGCTCCAACTGTCTCCATCTGGATTCATTGGATTCACTTTCATACACCTGCAGTTGTGGTTCACTTGCTGTGAACCGTGAGTAAAACTTCTAAATGTTCTCATTTGTTCTATTTTTGCAGATTAACTTTGCTTCTCAGTTTAAAAGAAAAGTGACGTCTCCAACATATATTCTGGTGTAAAATATTAGCACATTTTAATAAATACAATACAGAAATCACTCTAATTATGAGTTTAATTAACATGTCACATGTAGTTAGTCTTTAAAGCTTCTATTAAATGTGGTTTATGTGATAAAAGTGAAGATTTACACCACAGAGATGACGGTGTTCACCTCTATGATCTTGTCTGTTGAAGAGGAACAAGCAAACTGTCTTTATTTGTTCCTGTTGGTAATAAATAATAATTAAAACTCACTCTTGCAGCTCAAGATCTGAACCTAAAGTCCAAAGGAAGTTGTCACATTTCTGGACTGACTCCATTCTCTACGAATGACTGTGAAGTCTGTCCCACCTACAAAAAACAGAAAGTTCATGAACCAACCTCAGTTAAGGTGGAAACTGCTGTTGGAGGTAAGTCAACATATAGAAAATATGATTATAACACTGTTGATGAAATAACAAAAACTGTTCAAAAAGACATGCACACAGTCAGGTATCATTAGTATTATTATTATCATCATTATTATCATTATTATTATTATTATTATTATTATTATTATCATTATCATTATTATTGTTATTATTATTATTATTATTATTATCATTAATATTATCATTATTATTATCACTATCATTATTATCATTAATATTATCATTATTATTATCATTATCATTATCATTATTATTATTATTATTATTATTATTATTATTATTATTATCATTATTATTGTTATTATTATTATTATTATTATCATTAATATTATCATTATTATTATTATCATTATTATCATTAATATTATCATTATTATTATCATTATCATTATCATTATCATTATCATTATTATTATTATTATTATTATTATTATTATTATCATTATTATTGTTATTATTATTATTATTATCATTATTATTATTATTGTTATTATCATTATTAGTAGTATTTTTTATTATAATTATCATCATCATCATCATCATCATCATTATTATTATTATTATCATTATTATTATTATCATTATTAGTAGTATTTTTTATTATTATTAGTATGAATCAACAGTAACACACTAATGATAGAAGATAAACCTGCTTCTATTCTATCAACAATCACTTTAACGGCTGTTTTCTTCATGTCTTCTAGTACCAGACGACGTAGAATCACTGACCATAAGTCACACAGAGAATAACGTGGTGAGAATCAAATGCACACAAGTGAAGAAGTTCTACGGGTGGAAGCAGCTCTACGAAGCACAACTGAGTTCTGGTGGCGAGGTTCTGACGGAGTCAGGACCACGCTGTGATTTTGTGTTCAGAGATCTAGAATACTCTACAGCCTACACGCTGAAGGTTGGTGCAACCCCACGTTCAGCTGTTCCAATCACTTCAAATCAGAGCAGTTCCATGTTTCTTGTATTAAAGGAATGTTCATCTTTCAGGTTTCCGCTTTTAACGGACATTTTTACAGTAAATCCCCCAAGACGGACAAAGTCATCACGCGTTGTATGTTGATGTCTCAGGATGCTCACATCAAACATTTCATTCTTTTTACTCTGTTGTGATAAACATGTTTGTTGTGATCATCAGATAACGACAAAGCCCTCATTGGCTTCCTGATCTTCCTCATCATCATCACGTCTCTGGCGCTGCTTGTTGTCGCCTATAAAATCTTCGTTTTGAAGCGCAGGAACGCTCAGTGAGTTTGGTGCAAGCTGCACGTTTTCATGCTGTCAGACTGTGCGTTGTTCTCATCCCACATTTAACATCTGTGAAATGAACCTTCACAGCAACCTGGGTGAAGACATCCAACTCATTTCTTCCACGAGTGAGTATTTGAGGTTCAGACTGTTGTTAGCTGCAGTCGATTCCTTGTTAGATGATGAAGAAGCAAATTATGAAGAAAAATTCTAAATGCACATTCAATTTCCAATAGTATAACTAATGCAGATAACAAACCAGGTTCATGTACATACTGTACACAAGGCTCCAACTGATGATTGCAGAATTGGATGTTTTATATTTGAAGTCTTTTCCTGACTGGTTTTCTGCAGACGATGAAGAGAACCTGTTGCGTATCGAGCCGATCACAGCCGACGTTCTGCTGGAATCCTACAAGAGGAAGATGGCTGATGATGGGAGACTGTTCCTGGCCGAGTTTCAGGTACTTTTCCTTTAGTTATACACATATACATATACATATACATACATATATATATATATATATATATATATATATATATATATATATATATATATATATATATATACATATATACATATATATATATGTATATATATATACACACGCATAAGTACGGGTATGTTGTATGTAATATTTGTATTGTGTGTATTATATGTTACATATATTATACAGTATGTAGTGTTTGTAGTCGATATATTATGTATATTACTCTGTATTATATATATATATATATTATATACTGTATATATTATATATTATAAATGTTATACTGTATATATTGTGGAGGACAAGCGTCTTTCACACTAACTAATAACATCCTTTCTTTTTTTCAGAGCATCCCTCGGATTTTTTCCAGATACACGGTGAAAGAGGCGAAGAAGACGTGCAACGCCCCAAAGAACCGCTATGTGGACATCCTCCCATGTGAGTTTAGGAGGCGCTGATCACGTCATTGATCGCTGATCAACAGATGTTGGCTACAGTACTGTGTTGAATAATACACGGTAGTAAAGTCCCTTTAGTCTATGCCTATTGAAGCACAGTGCAGGAGCATGTATATTTATATTTTAATAATGGGCTGACATGTTTTACATCAGTTTATTATAATTGGTTAATTTTCAGGTATTAAACTTTTAACATATCTCAGCTCATTTTCCAGATTGTGATGAATAAGTTTGATCCATGCATAGACAAAGATGTTTCCTGGTCAGTGTGAGGATAACGTACCTGCTGGTGTTTCTCAAACAGACGATTACAACCGTGTTCAGCTCGCCACCGGGAACGGAGAAACTGGATGTGACTACATCAACGCCAGCTTCATCGACGTAGGACGACACCGCTCACTCTGACTTTTATAGACAACACTGGTGGGATAGAAAGGGTTAGGTAAAGGTTGTGTAAAAGTCAGCCAATCAGCAGAGGGTTCATGAATATTAATGAGGCAGCCCAAAAAGGAGCTTCCTGCAAAATCACAATTAGTTGGATTTTGGTGCTTCAACTTGCAGATAAGGGCGACACGGTGGAGCAGTGGGTAGCACTGTTGCCTCACAGCAAGAAGGTCGCAGGTTCAAGACCGCCTTGGGCCTGGGTCTGGGACCTTTCTGTGTGGAGTTTGCATGTTCTCCCCGTGTCTGCGTGGGTTTTCACCGGGTACTCCGGCTTCCTCCCACAATACAAAACATGCTCAGGTTAATTGGCAAATCTAAATTGCCCATAGGTGTGAGTGTGTGTGTGAATGGTGTGTGAATGGTGTGTGTGCCCCACGATTGGCTGGCGACCATCTGGGGTGTATCCCTGCCTCTCGCCATAAAATGCGCTGGGATAGGCTCCAGCAGACCCCTGCGACCCTGAAAAGGAATAAGCGGGATAGAAAATGGATGGATGGATGGAACTTGCAGATATATGACGTTAGGCTGATGAAACCGTCAGCAGAGGTGGGACATTTATAGCACTAGAACACTGACCCAGGTACAGCTGCAATAAAGTGTAGATAAACAATGATCAAAAAAGTGTGAAACAGACGTTCTGCAGCTCATCTGGAGAAAAACAGACAAATGTTTCACCTGTTTCACCTGTTTAATCCTGTTTCACCTGTTTAATCCTGTTTCACCTGTTTCATCCCTTTTCACCTGTTTCTCCTGTTTAATCCTGTTTCACCTGTTTAATCCTGTTTCACCTGTTTAATCCTGTTTCATCCTTTTTCACCTGTTTCTCCTGTTTAATCCTGTTTCACCTGTTTAATCCTGTTTCATCCTGTTTCACCTGTTTAATCCTGTTTCACCTGTTTAATCCTGTTTCATCCTTTTTCACCTGTTTCTCCTGTTTAATCCTGTTTCACCTGTTTAATCCTGTTTCACCTGTTTAATCCTGTTTCATCCTTTTTCACCTGTTTCTCCTGTTTAATCCTGTTTCACCTGTTTCACCTGTTTCACCTGTTTCTCCTGTTTAATCCTGTTTCACCTGTTTCACCTGTTTCATCCTTTTTCACCTGTTTCTCCTGTTTAATCCTGTTTCACCTGTTTAATCCGTTTCACCTGTTTCACCTGTTTCACCTGTTTAATCCTGTTTCTCCTGTTTAATCCTGTTTCACCTGTTTCACCTGTTTCACCTGTTTCTCCTGTTTAATCCTGTTTCACCTGTTTCACCTGTTTCATCCTTTTTCACCTGTTTCTCCTGTTTAATCCTGTTTCACCTGTTTAATCCGTTTCACCTGTTTCACCTGTTTCATCCCTTTTCACCTGTTTCTCCTGTTTAATCCTGTTTCACCTGTTTAATCCTGTTTCTCCTGTTTAATCCTGTTTCACCTGTTTCACCTGTTTCATCCTTTTTCACCTGTTTCTCCTGTTTAATCCTGTTTAATCTGTTTAATCCTGTTTCACCTGTTTAATCCGTTTCACCTGTTTCACCTGTTTAATTCTGTTTAATCCTGTTTCATCTTTTTCACCTGTTTAATCCTGTTTCACCTGTTTAATCCTGTTTCACATGTTTAATCCTGTTTCACCTGTTTAATCCTGTTTCACCTGTTTAATCCTGTTTCACCTGTTTAATCCTGTTTAATCCGTTTCACATTCTTAATTAGATGTAGAAACTTGGTTCTTCTCCTTTTATGGTAGAATATCATCATCTTTTTAACAGTTAAAACTGCACATTTCACAGCTGCAAATGCGTCTGAATTCTGGGTAAAAACATCATCCACGTAAACCTGCATTTATAAACCATTTATAGGATGTTCTGTCAGTGCTTCACATATTTAACACGTTTTATTTTTTATTTGCAGGGATACAAAGAATCCAGGAAATACATCGCAGCTCAAGGTAAAATCATTTTATTCTATTCTATTTCTATTCTTCACACGCTCACTTATTATCACCCAGAAACATGAACTTGCATCATGTGAGTGATTAAATGATTTGACTTATTTCTGCTGTTTTTATTGTGAATATTATGATGATTATGTTGTTAGGTCAATGTGTGTGTGTGTGTGTGTGTGTGTGTGTGTGTGTGTGTCAGGGCCTAAGGAGGAGACGGTCAGCGACTTCTGGAGGATGGTGTGGGAGCAGCAGTCGTCCATCATCGTCATGGTAACGCGCTGTGAAGAAGGAAACAGGGTGAGACACATGTGTGATGGTCAGTTCGTACATGTGACACTTACTGAACAACGACGTGACGTCAGTGGAACGCGTGGAAGCAGCAACTTTCCCACAGCTCAGTCACAGACTGATTTTATCTGTTTGCTGCAACAAATGACATATTTTAAACAATAAAACCATCGTATGATGAATAAATTTACCACTGTGCTGCTCCATGGATGTTAAAGAACAATGATAAGAATTATAATATTGATCATTATCGATCACCAACAAAAAATAATAAAAAAACATGAAATCCAAGAAAAAAATGGTTTGATTAAAGACCTGCAGTAAAGTGATGGGAGCGACGCTGCTGTTTCTGCAGGTGAAGTGTGCTCAGTACTGGCCGAGTCCAGACAGGGAGACGGAGATCTACGAGGAGTTCGTGGTGAAGCTGAAGTCTGAGGACCTGTTCCCCGACTACACCATCCGCCACCTGCTGCTCACCAACGTGGGTCTGATCCAAACGACAGGACACACGGCTGTAAACGCATTGACTGCTAACCTGTGTGTGTGTGTGTGTGTGTGTGTGTGTGTGTCCAGAGGAGGGAGCGCAGCTCCGACCGGGAGGTGACCCACATCCAGTTCATGAGCTGGCCGGACCACGGCGTTCCCGGGGAGCCCCACCTCCTCCTGAAACTCCGACGCAGAGTCAACGCCTTCAAGAACTTCTTCAGCGGCCCCATCGTGGTCCACTGCAGGTTCGAGAAGCTCCAACACGGATCAGAATCACTCACAGCTTCTGGACCCCGTCACATTCTTTACTGCAGGACCAATGAAGGGTGGAGATAACCAGCTCTAATAACTGAAGGGTTCTTTTGATTTTCTGTCAATGAGTGAAAACCATTATTGGACCTTAACTTGCCCAAAAACAAAATCTACGTATTTTATACGTGAAAAAGAACGGCAGAGCAGTTCCATGTTGGAGAAGAAGAAAACTTCACTGCAGCGACGTCAGGTTCAGGTTCTGGTGATGCTGCTTTTCACCAGAGAGCGCCACCTGCTGGTTCCTTTCATCTGTGGTGGAGCAGTCAAACGTTAGAGCTTCAAACTTTCCCCAAACACAAAAACGTCCTCAAGGACTCGGTTCAATGTTTAAATTTACCTAATTTCAGCGTTTTGTTTGTGCAGCCCTAAAATCACAAACCACAGAGTAGTCGTGTTTGAAGAAAACACAACTGACCTTTCCTCAAAAAAATAAAACAAAAAAGCTAAATTATCTTCCATTGCAAGAAAACAGTGTTGGACTAATTGTACTAGAAACGAGATATTTCCACGTGTTACGATCGCAGTATTTCAGTTTATTTTGGAGAACAGGAACCAGGAATGATCAGAACTAACAGAACCGTGTGACCCACAGCGCCGGCGTGGGCAGAACCGGCAGCTACATCGGCATCGACGCCATGATGGAGGGTCTGGAGGCCGAGGGCCGCGTGGACGTGTACGGATACGTGGTCCGGCTGCGACGCCAGAGGTGCCTGATGGTCCAAGTGGAGGTGAAACACACGCCATCACAGCTCGTTTCCAACATGGTCGCTGTGTGTGTGTGTGTGTGTGTGTGTGTGTGTGTGTGTGATTAGAATCAGAGTGTGTTCTGCTGCTCAGTTATACATGAAAACACACAGGAAGGAAACAACATGAACACACAGATAAACACAGAGATACGAGGATCCACAGCAGCCTCTGTGTGTGTGTGTGTGTGTGTATATATATGTATATGTATATACATATATATATGTATATATATATATGTATATACATATATATATATATATATATATATATATATATATATATATATATATATATATATATATATATATATAAAACCACTGAACCAGAACATAAAGAACATAAAGATTTCTATAAGGTATAGAAATTTAAAGTTATACAGAAATGTAATAAGTTTATACTACTATGACACTGAATAAGCACTATTCCAAAAAATCGTAAACTTATAAGATTCTATTTGTGTATGAAAAAAACTATTTAATAAAACTGGTTCAGTGACAAAATTTGGCAGATTTATCGTATTACAAGTGTGTGTGTATATATATATATATATTATATATATTATATATATATATATATATATATATATATATATATAATATATATATATATATATAAATAAACTCAGAAAAACAAAATGATTATTTTTGCTAATAAACTATTCATTTTCCTTAATCTGTCTTAGAATCCATTTTAAAATAGACTGTTCATGTATAAAAAGCTTTTTGATCCAATAACGTATAGGTCCACCTTCATATTACAGCTACTATTAGGGTGGCTGTAGCTTAGAGGTAGAGCAGTCGTCCACCAGTCAGAAAATTGGTGGTTCGATTCCCGGCTCCTCCAAGCTGCATATCGTTGTATCCTTGGGCAAGATACTTAACCCCGATTTGCCTCCGATGGCATGTGCCGTCGGTGTATGAATGTGGTGTGAATGGGTGAATGGACAGTGTAGTGTAAAGCGCTTTGAGTGGTCAAGAATGACTAGAAAGGCGCTATATAAATGCACGCCATTTACCATTTACTATTCATTTTTATTTACAGCTTCAATGCTGGATTATTTCCATACGAAACCACTACTGCATATGTAGTAATCCCTCATGCTGTGTGTGTGTGTGTGTGTGTGTGTGTGTGTGACTTCTGATGATGATAGTTTCATGTTTGTGCAGAAGGTCTTTGCTTTAGCCTGATGTGTGTGTGTGTGTGTCTGTGTGCGTCCACAGGCCCAGTACATCCTCATACACAAAGCTCTGCTGGAGTTTAACCAGTTTGGAGAGACGGAGATCAGCCTGGCTGAGCTGCAGCGCACACTGAGCGCGCTCAGAAACAGCAGCAGCGAGCTGATGGAGGAGGAGTACGACGTACGCCGTCCCTTACTAGTAGTACTAGAGTAGTACTGTTACTGTTATTACTACTGTTATTAATAATAAGTTACTGTTATAACACACTTTACTGCGAGGAAAGACCAGAAACCTGGAGTCACAATAAGTTCACTGGTTAATAAAGAGGTCAAAGGTCAATTATTGTTCCATAAAATGCTGTAAATCACTGAGGATCATTAAGAACATGAAGAATATTTTCTGTAGATGTTTAAAAAGGAGATTATAAAGGAGCCAATTAAATAATCCCACAAACAGCTCCAATCTAAATAAATCTCTAAATAGTGGTTAGTTGCAGCTACTACTGATGTTATATTAAACTATTTTATTATTGTATTGATGATGTGGATATTGATGATAAATATTGATGCTGTAACAGGAACAGATAAAATACTTTATTTAGTGTTGGAGCTCAGGTTTAACATGAGATTTATGATAAAACTGAAACTGGAGGTTTTAAATCTATAATTATACATTATAAATATGCATTTTGTCCCGATCGAGTAAATTTGATATTACACAAAACAATTAAAAGAGTCATATAATAACTATTTGATTTCTATCTATATATTGTTGTAATTTTGCGCCAGAACAGCATATATATATATATATATATATATATATATATATATATATATATATATATATATATATATATATATATATATATATATATATATATATATATACACACATATTATTGTATAAAATAATAAATCAGCCAAACACAGTTGAAAATCAATAAATTGTATTTCTAGCCACAGTGTGCTGTGATGAATCACTAATGCATCAAATGCTGGTTCGTCCTGCAGCGGCTGCCCAGCTGTAAAGACTGGAGGACCTGCAACATCGGAATCAGTGAAGAGAACAAGAAGAAGAATCGCTGCTCCTCCGTCATCCCATGTGAGCACCGTCTGAACACCACGCTTCTCTTTTCCAGAGTGAACTTGCTGACTCTTCTCATTTCCAACCTCAGACGACTACAACCGCGTGACGCTGAAGCTGGACGAAGGCCACAGCCAGGCCAGCGACCACGATGAGGAGGAGGAGGAGGACTCCTCGGACGAGGAGGACGAGGACTCCGTGAAGTACATCAACGCCTCCTACATCTCCGTACGTCGCTGTTTAACGCTTTGGTGAGGCCGCCGTGTTGTCGCTCCTGTTGAATATGACCCAGAGCGCGACATGCTTCTTGTGTCGTAGGGCTACTGGGCTCCTGACGCCCTCATCGCAGCCCAGACGCCGCTGGCTCACACCGCGGGAGACTTCTGGCTCATGGTTCAGCAGAAGAAAGTGTCCACCATCGTCATGTTCCCCGAGGCCAGCGAGGGAGGCCAGGTACCAACGGCAGGCTAGAGCGTCCACCACTAGAGGGCGCTTTGACTTAACCTCAGTTTGTGCCTCCTCCTGTTCGTAGGAGTCCGAGTTCGTCTACTGGGACAAAGAGAAGACGGCGTTCGGGGACGTGGAGGTGGACGTCACGAGGACCGACGCCTCGCCCTCGTTCATCAGACGCGACGTGTTGATCCGTCACGTGAAGGTACGGCAGCAGCTTCGCCTGCAGGTTTGTCTCCAGGTTCATTAACAGCTGCTGCCTCCACAGAGGAAGGACACCTGGCCGCTGACTCACTTCCTGTTCCTGAGGTGGGGGGACAAGGAGCTGCCGGAGACCCCCCAGGACCTGGTGGACATGGTGAAGGACATCAAGAAGACCTCAGGAGGCCAGAGGTCGCCCATGGTGGTGCACTGCAAGTAAGACCTGGTCTCAACGGGTTCAACTGGTCTCACTGGTTTAACTGGTCTCAACGGGTTTAACAGGTTTAACTGGTTTAACTGGTCTCAACTGGTTTAACTGGTCTCAACTGGTTTAACGGGTTTAACTGGTTTAACTGTTCTCAACTGGTTTAACTGGTCTCAACTGGTTTAACTGGTTTAAATGGTCTCAACTGGTTTAACTGGTCTCAACGGGTTTAACGGGTTTAACGGGTTTAACTGGTTTACCTGGTCTCAAATGGTCTCAACTGGTTTAACTGGTTTACCTGGTCTCAAATGGTCTCAACTGGTTTAACTGGTTTAACTGGTCTCAACTGGTTTAACTGGTTTAACTGGTTCTAACTGGTTTAACTGGTCTCAACTGGTTTAACTGGTCTCAACTGGTTTAACTGGTCTCAACGGGTTTAACTGGTTTAACTGGTCTAAACTGGTCTCAATTGGTTTAACTGGTTTAACTGGTTCTAACTGGTTTAACTGGTCTCAACTGGTTTAACTGGTCTCAGCTGGTTAAACTGGTCTCAACTGGTTTAACTGGTTTAACTGGTCTCAACTGGTTTAACTGGTCTCAACTGGTTTAACTGGTCTCAACGGGTTTAACTGGTTTAACTGGTCTAAACTGGTCTCAATTGGTTTAACTGGTTTAACTGGTCTCAGCTGGTTAAACTGGTCTCAACTGGTTTAACTGGTCTCAACGGGTTTAACAGGTTTAACAGGTTTAACTGGTTTAACTGGTCTCAACTGGTTTCAACTGGTTTTAACTGGTTTTACTGGTTTAACTGTTCTCAACTGGTTTTACTGGTTTAACTGGTTTAACTGGTCTCAACTGGTTTAACTGGTCTCAACTGGTTCTAACTGGTTTAACTGGTTTAACTGGTTTAACTGGTCTCAACGGTTTTAACAGGTTTAACTGGTTTAACTGGTTTAACTGGTCTCAACTGGTTTAACTGGTCTCAACTGGTTTAACTGGTCTCAACGGGTTTAACGGGTTTAACCAGTTTAACTGGTCTCAACTGGTTTAACTGGTCTCAACTGGTCTCAACTGGTTTAACTGGTTTAACTGGTCTCAACTGGTTTAACTGGTCTTAACTAGTCTCAACTGGTTTAACTGGTTTAACTGGTCTCAACTGGTTTAACTGGTTTAACTGGTTTAACTGGTCTTAACTAGTCTCAACTGGTTTAACTGGTTTAACTGGTTTAACTGGTTTAACTGGTCTCAACTGGTTTAACTGGTTTAACTGGTTTAACTGGTCTCAACTGGTTTAACTTGTCTCAACTGGTTCTAACTGGTTTAACTGGTTTAACTGGTCTAACACATCTGAAGATTAAGCAGCAAACACTCATCACTGGAGGTTTACTGGTTTTTCTTTTTTTTTAGACCTTTAATGTATTTTGGAACCAAACCTTCATTATTCTGTTATTTAGATGTTTTATCATCAGGATGTGATTCTATAATCAGATCCGTTTATCTCTTAAAAAGGTTTTATAGATATATATATATATTGTTGGATCAGTGCTCAGAGTGTGTGTGTGTGTGTGTGTGTGTGTGTGTGTGTGTGTGTGTGTGTGTGTGTGTGTTCCTCAGTGATGGATCCTCCCGTTCAGGCCTGTTTTGTGCCTTGTGGAACTTGCTGCAAAGTGCAGAGACAGAGAAGCTGGTGGATGTTTTCCAGGTGGTGAAAATGCTTCGGAAGGAGAGACAGAACATGTTCTCTAGTCTGGTGAGGAACGAATGCACATTAGAATCGAGATATTTCACTTTTATTTACCTTAAAATGTGATTTTATTTCGATAACAACAGAGTCAAATGTTTTTCACACAGCCAAATGTAAAAATGGATTTCTCCTCTTGAATTCAGTCTCTTTGCTGATAATAATGTTAAGAAAAAATAACCTGGACTGCAAAGTGTTTCCATAGAGAAACAATTATTTCTTTTTCACTTCTAAAAAACTGTGATATAGAATCTATGTTTTATTACAATTAGGTATGACAAGGAGGCTTTTATTTTGAAGGGCATACAATTTATGAGGTCACATGACCAGTCCCTTTGACATTCTGCATAAAGAGATTAATGGGATATTTTGCGACAAACTTTTTATGATCTAACGATTGTGTAGTTCACAGATTTGTATTTTTATTCAGAATTTTGGAAAATTTTCACCAAAGAAAAAACATTTACGATCTGGGACATGCAAATTTTTTCACATTTCATTTTGATGTTATTTTTTCTAGTATGCTAAAATAGTTTTGTTTTCATATGGTAACAACATGCAAATATGTAAAACTCCTAGTAAAGAAATGAAAACACATAAAACAACTAGTTTTTATTCCAGGCTGAGGAAAGATTCTTAACCTGGATTTCATAAAGTTTTAGAGCAAACATGATCTACGGAACATTTAATAGGTTGAAGCTGAGAAATGAGATGAAATAAGCCACTTACTGTATAAGCAGCTGACGGATCCTCCAACAGGACCAGTACCGGTTCCTGTACGACGCTCTGGAGAAGGTCTACCCAGTCCAGAACGGGGAGGTGGTCCAGGTCGACTCGGTCCAGATAGAAGACGAGACCAGGGCAGCGGAGGAGGAAGAGGAGGAAGAGGAGGAAGAGAAGCAGCCCAGCAGCAACCAGCAGCTGGATGGAGACAGACCACAGGAACCTGGAGAGTCCCCCAGCCCCCCAGGGTCCAGTCCAGCAGAGACCAGTCCAGCAGAGACCAGTCCACCGGGAACCGGGGACCAGTAAATGCTGTGTCCCCTCCTCATGAATGTAGAACCCTGACTTTGGTTTGAGATGTTGTTTAAAAGAATTTAATTACCGTATTTACAGGACCATAAGGAACCTGGAAGGCTCAGTCTGAGTTCTGTGTGTCATTACTGTATTTAACACACACATAAGGAACCTAACTATAGGGGAGGGTTAATATACACACATAGATATATACATATAGATATATACACACAGATATATACACACAGATATATACACACATAGATATATACACACATAGATATATACACATAGATATATACACACAGATATATACACATAGATATATACACATAGATATATACACACATAGATATACACATAGATATACACACATAGATATATACACACATAGATATATACATATAGATATATACACACAGATATATACACACAGATATATACACACATAGATATATACACACATAGATATATACACATAGATATATACACACAGATATATACACATAGATATATACACACATAGATATATACACACACAGATATATATAGGAAAGGAAAGACACTGATCCAGTCTCTGCTCTGTGATCCACTGATCCAGTCTCTGCTCTGTGATCCACTGATCCAGTCTTTGCTCTGTGATCCACTGATCCAGTCTTTCTCTGTGATCCACTGATCCAGTCTCTGCTCTGTGATCCACTGATCCAGTCTCTGCTCTGTGATCCACTGATCCAGTCTTGCTCTGTGATCCACTGATCCAGTCTCTGCTCTGTGATCCACTGATCCAGTCTCTGCTCTGTGATCCACTGATCCAGTCTCTGCTCTGTGATCCGCTGATCCAGTCTTTGCTCTGTGATCCACTGATCCAGTCTCTGCTCTGTGATCCACTGATCCAGTCTGTGCTCTGTGATCCACTGATCCAGTCTCTGCTCTGTGATCCACTGATCCAGTCTCTGCTCTGTGATCCACTGATCCAGTCTCTGCTCTGTGATCCACTGATCCAGTCTTTCCTCCAACTCGTACCACCTGTCTTATGTCTTAAACTCAGCTGTGTAGCTGATTTCCTTCAGTTTAAACTGTGCTTTATCAGCGTGTCTCTTTACCATTTTCAGGTTGTTAAAACAACGATGTTCTGCATAACGCACATCCCCGTTATTTTATCTACATTCCATGCCCACACTTCCCCTACATACACACATAGGGAGCACCAACATTTAGAAGAACATAGAATACTTTAATGTGCCCTTATAGTCGTGTAAATACGGTAAAGGTTGTAATGTCATTTTCCAAAAAAAAAAGAAAAATACCTAAGTTATAAATATTTTTAGTGAGAAATGTTTAAGCAAATAATATTTTCTGAGCAGAGAAATACTAGAATTGCTGTTGTCAAACTACCTGCAAAGTAAAGTGGAGGAACCTGAGGATTTCACCTGTTTCTGTCGCTGTTACGATGCATCGGCAGTTTGAGTTTGAGACGTTGAGACCAGTTTTTGGTTTTTATATCAGGAGCTTTGCTAAAATAATGGATGCTATAGTCTACGTTTATTATCTCATATTATGTTTTTAAGTTTTAGAATTTGTAACGTGACATTTTTCCATTTTATTAAATACAAGAGACACTGTTCTTATTTGTGTAGTTTGTTGTTTTTACATAATTCTCTGTTACAGCTGTTATACCTGTGGATTCTAACTACAACTTTAAGTTTAGAAAGAAGTTGTGTTTTTATAAAAGAGGAAGAAGCAGCCAAATAAAAAAAGTGTAAGACACAAAACTGTTGAAAATTCCCAATAATTTACTGTTAAAATGAACATTTTAAACTCAGCAGTTCATTTCATTGTGAAAGGCAGTTACAAAATGTACAAAATTTAAGACACGAGAAAAACATTTCCCTCAAATTCAGGAAAAACGTCCGTGCTGCTTCAACACATTCAGTGAATTCCCTTTCACAATTCAACAGTTACGTCACAAACACAAGGAGAACGTATAAAAAGCATAATCTATGCATGTAAAAACCAACACTATTAAACCTCTCGTCTTTACATCGTCACACATTCAATAAATAAACTTCCTGCTCTGGCCCCATATCATCATGAAGCCACTGTGTGACATCACAAAGTCCACCAAGCACAAACCAACCATGAAACTAATTCATTTAAGGAAGAAGTGAGACCTTTAAAGTGTTGAAAAGACGGAGAAAATGATGCAGTTTTACACCTCAACTCTTCAGTTTACCTACGAATGTGTTCGTATGTAAATACTAATGTGTTAGTATTTACACACTAATGTGTTAGTATTTAAACACTAATGTGTTAGTATTTAAATACTAATGTGTTAGTATTTAAACACAGTTTACGTGCTAATGTATTAATAAGGTGCTAGAGTTTAACTTTTTTGTATTTGAGGCAGAGATTTCTAGAAGAATTGAAGCATGGACTAAAAAATCCTGCTGTCGCTTCACAAATTAAACAAAGGTTTACATTCATTTTATATTAAAGGTTTATAACCAATTTTACCACATAATCAAACAATAAAATACATCTTGTGTTTCTGAGGGAAACCTGGAATGTGAATTAAATGATAAAATTAACCCTTTTAAATTACAACGACCCACGGGTCATTTCTGGTTCCACATCCAAGGGTTGAAGGAGTGAACACTGCGTGGTACTAGTACTGCAGTACTGGGATTTAACAGTACTGTACAAAGTGCGTTTCTGTCATACAACCTGCTTTTGCATCTGCATGTGCATTTGCTATTTTTGCAAAGATCTTTGGCCGGTTCAGTCTCTGAAAGCTGATGATTCATCGCTGCATTTAGCATGAACACTTACCTTAACTTACCTTAACTTACCTTAAATTAACTTAACTTAACTTAACAAGCATTTCCCTGAATGTCTGAAGCAGCAGCTTCTCTCTAACTTCTGTTCATCAGTTTCAGTCGACAACAGAAGCAGCTACAGAAACTCTATTTACAGAGTAAAAATCTCTGAACAATGAACAGACTGATGTGTCTCAGTAAAAACAGACAAACACTCATTTCATCTTCATTTACAGTCTTTGTTGAGTGTTTCATCCTGTGCAGGTTCAACCAGGTCTTTTACATGTTGTATCAAACCTGGAGTTTTCTGAGATCTGTTTTACGCCGTCAGACAAACAAACAAAAAGAAAAGTTTCCTCACCCAGAAACAGCAAAGATGAATGTCTGTATGAGAGGAACACTGTTGATAACACTGTTGATAACACTGTTGATAATCACGTTAATCATCACCCTTCGTTTGTTTTAATTAACAGACCTGACTGTCAAACTCTAATAAACTACTGAGTTTGTGACATCACAATGATCAACATGATGTCACACTGTGAAGCTGATGTCACAACGAACACAGATTAATGTCAGAACAACGTTGTTGAACATTTTAAAACCACCTTTAACAGTGGAATCAGCAGCTTTTAGAAAACTAGCCAATCAAAGATGCTGTTGACAGCAGCAACAATCAGCTTCATACTATTTAATAATAATAATAATATCATTATTCATATTATTTTATTATCCATTTCAATCATTATCATAACCTATTAGTAATAACTCATTACAGGTTATTGATTAATAACTCATTACATGTCATGTGATGATTATCTTAGTGTTATCGATCCACCTAAAGTGAAGTGTTACCAGGATGTTTCTGTCTCATTTGATCACCTGAAGGCACAGGAACTCCTCCTCCTCTTCCTCCTCCTCTTCTTCCTCCTCCTCCTCCTCATTTAGAGTCAGATCCACCTCCAGCTGGACCAGCACAGACCTGGACCAGACCAGCCGGATTCGTCAGGACCAGTAAGAACCAGCAGCCTTGTGTTGAGTCTCTAGTCTCAGTCATTTCTTTTCTCGTCTGCGGCACCGTGCGACACCGTCCGTCTGGAAGCTGCGGGTCGGACTTTGGCAGCGTCACACGACGCCTCCGAACGCGTTTTCTTCGGCGGCGGAGGGGGGGCGGGTTCCCAGAGGAAGAACTCGTGCAGCAGCGTGTTGACGGGGTCGGGACACTCCATCATGATCATGTGACTTCCGTCCTCCAGGACCTTCAGGAAGGCCAAGAGCAGGATCTGACAGCAGGAAAAAAACACACAGATACAGCATGGAGTCGTCAGCAAAACACAAGTCTGGTCTCATCTGATCAGTAAAAGTTATTACAGAATGATGTACAGTGTGTGTAGAGTCTGACACGATCAAATGAAAAAATGTCCTTCAAACCCTTTGAGATGGTCAGATTAAAAAAATACTAAAACACATTCTTATAATCCAATCATGGGTTCTTCCTGTAGAACAGCTGATGTGAACTTCCTGGACAACCATTAAAATAAATAATAAAACATCCATCAATCAATGAATCTACAACTTGTCTAAAACTAACTATAACTATCACAGCTCCACTGCCTTTTTAATGGCTCAACAAATGCTCAGGATTTGATTTAAATCCTTCTTAGAACTTTGTTTTTGCATCAATATTTAAACATTTTATGCCTTAAAACATGCAAAATGTTAAATTGGACAGATCAATGTGGCTGAAGCTGGTTTGGTTCGTGTTCAACATGTTTTTTATCATTTTAAAGCAGAACTGAGGTCTTTTAGTTATTGAGATTTCTCTTTGTTCAATAATCATAAACTGAAGCAGATTTGTCCACTCACGTGTTAAGAGATAAAAGTAGGAAAATATCCTTTAAGGGACATTTAGAACAGAGAAACATGAGATTAAAACTTGTGATTTTGCTTTGGATGGCACCATTTAACTGAACCAGCTTCTCCTAAATCTGAGCCCTGACCTCGGCCATGCGCTGGTCCTCCTCGATGGGGACGAACTTGTCGTGCATGCCGTGGACCAGCAGGATGGGCACGGTGAGCTCGGCGTGGTAAACCTCGTCGCCCTCGGGCCAGTACTGGCCACTCATCATGGCTCGCAGCACGAAGGACGACACGTTGAAGGCGTTGTTCTCCTTCAGCAGCTGCTTCTCCTTCACCCCCTGACGAGCAAAGCCGGCCCTGAAGAGGCGTGAAAAACGGGTTCAGAACCTGAATCAGAACCTGAGGGCATTGATCGCTTTTCTAGAAATATATAAATACTGTTTTCAAGTCAAAATGGTGGTCAACCTTAACAAACTGCACGTATTTAACTCAACAGATTTTGTTTCCTAACTAGTGTTGCAACTAGGGCAGCAACTAAGGCCACAACTAGTGTCCCAACTATGGCCCTAAATAGTGTCCTAACTAGTGGTGTAACTACTTCCCTAACTAGTGTCCCAACTAGTGCCCTAACTAGTGCCTTAATTAGTGTCCCAACTAGTGCCCCAACTACTGTCCCAACTAGTGCCCCAACTAGTGTCCCAACTAGTGTCCCAACTAGTGCCCTAATTAGTGTCCCAACCAGTGCCCCAACTAGTGCCCCAACTAGTGCCCCAACTAGTGCACCAACTAGTGCCCCAACTAGTGCCCCAACTAGTGCCCCAACTAGTGCACCAACTAGTGCCCCAACTAGTGTCCCAACTAGTGCCCCAACTATTGTCCCAACTAGTGCCCCAACTAGTGCCCTAACTAGTGCCCTAACTAGTGCCCTAATTAGTGTCCCAACTAGTGCCCTAACTAGTGCCCCAACTAGTACCCCAATTAGTGTCCCAACCAGTGCCCTAACTAGTGCCCTAATTAGTGTCCCAACTAGTGCCCCAACTAGTGCCCTAACTATTGCCCTAATTAGTGTCCCAACTAGTGCCCTAACTAGTGCCCTAATTAGTGTCCCAACTAGTGCCCCAACTAGTGCCCTAACTAGTGCCCTAACTAGTGCCCCAACTAGTGCCCTAACTAGTGCCCTAATTAGTGTCCCAACTAGTGCCCCAACTAGTGTCCTAACTAGTGCCCTAACTAGTGCCCCAACTAGTGCCCTAACTAGTGCCCTAACTAGTGTCCCAACTAGTACCCCAACTAGTGCCCTAACAAGTGCCCTAACTAGTGTCCCAACTAGTGCCCCAACTAGTACCCTAATTAGTGTCCCAACCAGTGCCCTAACTAGTGCCCTAACTAGTGCCCTAACTAGTGCCCTAATTAGTGTCCCAACCAGTGCCCTAACTAGTGCCCTAACTAGTGCCCTAACTAGTGCCCCAACTAGTGCCCTAATTAGTGTCCCAACTAGTGCCCTAACTAGTGCCCTAACTAGTGCCCTAATTAGTGTCCCAACTAGTGCCCCAACTAGTGCCCTAACTAGTGCCCTAATTAGTGTCCCAACTAGTGCCCCAACTAGTGCCCCAACTAGTGTCCCAACTAGTGCCCCAACTAGTGCCCTAACTAGTGCCCTAACTAGTGTCCCAACTAGTGCCCCAACTAGTGCCCTAACTAGTGCCCTAACTAGTGTCCCAACTAGTGCCCCAACTAGTGCCCTAACTAGTGCCCTAACTAGTGTCCCAACTAGTGCCCCAACTAGTGCCCTAACTAGTGCCCTAACTAGTGCCCCAACTAGTGCCCTAACTAGTGCCCTAACTAGTGTCCCAACTAGTGCCCCAACTAGTGCCCTAACTAGTGCCCTAACTAGTGCCCCAACTAGTGCCCCAACTAGTGCCCTAACTAGTGTCCTAACTAGTGCCCCAACTAGTGCCCTAACTAGTGCCCTAACTAGTGCCCCAACTAGTGCCCCAACTAGTGCCCCAACTAGTGCCCTAACTAGTGCCCCAACTAGTGCCCCAACTAGTGCCCCAACTAGTGCCCCAACTAGTGCCCCAACTAGTGTCCCAACCAGTGCCCTAACTAGTGCCCTAACTAGTGCCCTAACTAGTGCCCCAACTAGTGCCCTAATTAGTGTCCCAACTAGTGCCCTAACTAGTGCCCTAACTAATTGTGTGTTACCTCATGATGCTGTGATAAAAGAAAATGCCCCTTTATCAACGTAGGATTATAAATATTAACGTAGTTGTTGTGTATATAAGGAGAAATCCATTGTGTTGCATGGTATCAATAAAGAAATAGAGGTTCTGTTTGTTATCCCGTCCTGTGAGTCTGGACCGACTAAAACCAGGTTAAGCAGTGCTCTGTCCTACTTGAGGAAGCTCCAGGCCAGTAGTGGGGACAGACAGCGGAGGACACAGGTGGGCAGGTTGAAGATGGAGCAGAGGCTGGGCTCCAGGGCCGTGGGCCCGCCCCCGTTGATCATCACCATCTTGTGGATCTGGTCTGGGTACTCGTGGGCCAGGAAGGTACAGAAGGACACGCTGGACAAGTGGAGGAGAAACCTGATTACAGGACAGGCCACAAGGGTCCAGATGATTGTTCTTATATTAGTTAGAATCTGCTCATCTGGTTGAATATTATTATGTAACCTGCAGATTATGATTTTTACCAAGGTCAGAATATTATCTCACTATTATCATATTGACTTGAATAATTCTAGAATGCAGACCTCTGGCAAACTGCAGGTGCCAGGTTTAACCACCAGGTGGCGCCTGTTTAAAAGTCTTTTTACTGCAATGTTTCCAAACACGAAACAATTCTAAGCCATGCCAAAACTAGGATTTTTCTTTTGGATCATTATGAAAACTAAATCATATGTTCATGGTACCATTCCCAAAAATTTGAAGAAAGCTTTATCAAAAATCAATCCAGAATCTTATCTTGCCAACAAACAAACACTGGGCAGAGAACCAGAGCTGCAGAAGACATCGAGACGGTTTTTACTTTCGCTTTCAATGGGTCAAATATCGGAGCTTCTCTGATCACATTAGACCTGATGTGGTATTTTATGGATCTTGTTGGCCCTGGTTGTGACCTCCATTTACCCGTAGGAATGTCCTATCAGGATATTCCTCTTGCGGGCGTATCTTTTGAAGATGAGCCGTATGTCCTCGGCCAGGGCGTAGAAGGTGTAGGCTGCGGCGATCTGCGGTGCCGAACTGGCGCCGTGACCCGCCAGGTCCGGGGCTATGACCTCATAGCCTTGGCGGGAAAAGAAGTCCAGCTGGCTGCCCCAGATGTCCAGCGAGCCCCCCACACCGTGGACGAAGAACAGGGCCACGTCGGCGTGGGTCCCCTTGCAGGCCGAGATCCTCCTCTCGCAGTCGATCACCACGGTGCGTTTGGGCTTGCGCCGCCGCTGCCTGGGTTGCAGGGACTGGTCCGGATGGTCCGGATGGTCCTGATGGTCCTGATGGTCAGCAGCAGGCCCCTCTTCTCTTCTTCCCCCATCCGGCGTCCCGTCTTTCCGTGCTGAGACGGCGGGGTCGGGGATGCTGATTCGCGGCGAGGACACACTGCAGTCCGTCAGCTCCACCTCAACAGTGCTGCTGGCGTCGGCGTCCCCGTTCTGGCGGGTCTTTAGCTCGGCGCCGGCCCGGTCGCCCAGGTTCTCGATGAATAGCTGCCCGTTACGGTACACCGTGATCTTCCTCCTGCAGCTCACGCTGCCTCCCGGGCCTGCCGGTTCCTCCACCACCGGCCGGTCAGGGATGATGTGTCGGACCCGTAGGACCCGACCCGGTTTCACCTCCACGAACTCGTAGCCGTCGGCGGGTTCTGATGTTTCTACCGGAACCACCACGTTGATGGACTTTGATGTGAGGCAGCAGAGAAGACCCTCCATGAAGCTGGTCAGCATGGTCCAGTCTGTCAGAACACACACACACACACACACACACACACACACACGCTTTAAATATTGCACAAAACTTGAAATAAAACAAACATGACTTTATCAATTATTATGTCTTTATACAACATAATTCTAAAACAGCTCATTTGTCATGTTATAAAAGAAAAGAGAAAGGAAGTGTTAAAATATTCAGCAGATAATTACTTTCGTCAAAGTTGTAATTTTTAATCATTTAAGCTCTATTTTAGCTTCAGGCTCTAAAACAGAAAATCAGTTATACTGTATATCCTTAGAAGAATTCTAATATTAATCATTCACCTTTTTCTTTAGGAACATGTCTGTTCGCTTTAATCTTCAGGAAACAGTCTAGTTTCTACCCTGGGAGCGTGAACCTGAACCTCCAGGTGTTCCTGTGTCTCTACAGTCTGACGTAATCATCGTCCTCAGTCCAGTATTAATAGAACAGGACGTGAATAGCTGGCGACTTAAAGCTGCTTCTGCCACACTGCCGCTGTCAGGAAGCACAGTAAAGATTCCTATTTCCTAAATCACATTTAATTAACCTTCTATCTTAATTTTTCTAAAAAGCTGTGATATAAAATGTATGTTCATTTAAGTGTGAAAAGGGGGCTTTTATTTTGAAGGACATACAACTTATAAGGTCACATGACCAGTCCCTTTAGACATGTGATCATCATTGTCTGAGTTTTTCACTAAAGATTTGTTTCTACATGTCAACAACATGTAAATATGTCAAATTCCTGTTCAACATCCTGATGGAGTCACGTTGACTCACCAACATCAAACTGTCCTGACACTGATTAAAACTACATTATATTATTAATATAACATTAAAAACGCTTTTACCATGTCCAAGTAATATTTCAAGCAATAGAGGGTTGACAAAGTTTTCTTATTACACTGATCTGAGGTCATAGTAAACGTGTAAAGGTAATGCTTGGTTGGTTCGCGTCTCCTGGGTCTTTGAGGGTTTCCTGTTCATTTTGATCCAACAGCTGTTCTACGAGAAGGGATCAAACTTTGAGTCTGCCCCAGTGGAACTGGCCCCGCTGGGCACCCGTAGTTTCCTGCTTTCATCAGGCTTACATGTGGACGGCTGTTTACTGACTGGAGAATATGATCTGTATGAATATTATTATTACTAAACCCTAAAAACAACCACTGTTAAAGCTGCTCTGTGTGGTCGACACACGTTAAATCCCTCTGATAAAACTCGCATTCATCAGCTTTTAGTTTGTGAAACATCACGTCGTCCTTTTAGAATCAGTGACTCCAAAGGCCTGAACACACAACGTAATTCTGGGATGTCACATGTGTATGAAACCTTCTTCACGGCAGCCGCGTGGACATGAACTAGTAGTTTACTAGTTTCAGGTTGAAGTATTTCACGTGAACAGCTCCCGTCACTAACAGGACGTTTAGAAACGGCCTGTTTCCTGTGTCCTCTGTAGATGTTAACATCAGGGAATAAACATGTCGACCTCCACGCGTGAACAGGAAGTCAGCGTGTTGTCGTGGGTCTGGGATCACGTTGTCTGACAACGACCACGCTGAGCATCGCCGCCGCATGCGTGGCGCCGCATGCGTGGCGCCGTGCTGATTCAGCCCAAAACACACAAACTGGTCCAGAATCAGTCGACCAACCACTGCAGGTTCCAACCAGCCACAGAAAACTGTTAAAATAACTCATCAAATAAATACAAGACAATGAAAACGCGTTTAACGCGTCATGTGGTTAATTCTAAAAACCTGGTACCAGAAAGTTTATCTGTTCAAAGAGGTTAAAACATGTAAAACACATGTGATCTGATAGTTTTATACTGTAGGTGGATTCTATATTTATCATCATTATTTTTGTTACATCATTTGACATTTGGTGTCAAAAATAGCACAAAATCATCATTTTTGTTAGAAAAATGAAACAGACTTTTAAATGACAAGAAACCAACATGAACGTGAAACGTACACTTTTCATTCGTCTGATCGAATGTTGAAGCCGTTGCTTTTCCTTCCATGTTGTTCCAGTGTTGCTGATGCGTTTCAGACCGTCACTGTGTGACATCACAACTGTACAGTAATGTGCTGCCAATCATCAGGTCTTCAGATGTTCAAAACAAGAATGATAAATTCTGAATATTTAATCCACGAGAACATAAAACAGGTAGAATGTGTTTTAATTCCATTTAAACAATGACACCACATGACTAATTAAAAGTTCCCACAGGCTGCAGCTCTGTCTGCTGCAACAGTAACACGGTTCTCAAGTACTAAACCAGAGGTGAAAGGTCACACAATCACACGCTGCGTCTGTTCCTAAACACGCTTCAACCACAGACAAAACCAGAAAAACGCCACAAACCTTCAGCTGGATCTGACCCGCTGGACACGGTCCGTCGTGGATTTGGATCTGGATCTGGATCTGGATCTGTAATCCGCTGCTGTCAATCTGCTAATCTGCTTTACGAGGAGCTGCTGCTCAGCTGCGTCTGCGGGTCCGAGGACCAGGAGGACCAGGAGGACCAGGAGGACCAGGGGGACCAGGAGGACCAGGGGGACCAGGGGGACCAGGGGGACCAGGAGGACCAGGGGGACATGTTGGACATGTTGGACGTGTTGGACGGGTCCATCCACCGACGCGTCCAGGTCGAGTCTGTTGGTGTGAAGCGTTGCCCCCCCCTCCCCCCCGCTGCTCCGTGACGTCAGCAGAGCAGCGTTGTCTTTAAGGAAACACGCGACGCAATAAGACGAAGCGGCGCGTGCGCCCGACGCCGCGTCGCTCGGTGGTTGTTCGCTCGACGCTTTTCGCGAGCGTCGCTTAACTGACATCAAAGAGTCGCGCGACGTTTTTAGAATCAACTGGGAGGGTTCAGCCGTTTCCATGGAAACAGGACGCTGTTTAATTTTATCATCGGAAATATTTAAGGGTCAGTATGTGTATATATATATAGATATATATTTATCTATATATACACATACATCAACTTAATGTTCTGGTTCAGTGGTTAAAACACAGGAATGAACTGGTCTATAGTGATAATAGAATAATTACAAAATGTCATCTCACTAGTTTTATATCTGCTCTCAACAGGCCCTCTGTGTCTGGCTCATTAATATTAATGAGCCTCTCCTCTGATTAGCTGATTTTAATGGTGAATTAGTGTCAATTTTTCTGATTTAAATGTACATTGAAATGTCGAAGAATAACAAAACTATTTTTTTCTGCTAAATATTTCTAGTTACCAGCAGTTTTACAAACTTTTCTTCATGTGACTGCAGCGTTTCAACCTCAGGATATTTATCATTATTTAGCTTCATGTTACTATGGACAAATATTCCAGAAACATGAATAATATTCATCAGTATTCAGTCGTCAAGGAGCTGCTGCTGCGGTTGCCATGGATGTTGTTGCTAGGCAACTAAGGGGCTCAAGAAAGCAGGTGAGGATGGAGGAGACAGACATCAGCGCCTCTTCAGCCTGTCACATTAAGGTTTAATATAATGCGCTGAGGTATATAATATTAATAAAGCTGAATTTTATATAACCAGGTATTAGATGACATTAGAAAACAGAGTTGAACTTTAATAAAATGACAGAGGCATCGTCACAAATTTAAAAATGTGAAAAACATTTTTTCTCTTTTCAATCACATCAAGCTTCAGCTGCTTCTGTCCAGGATATGAAATAAAACCCTAAAGCCGTACTTTACATGGACATGTTTTATTTACCCTCATTTCACTCTGACTGCGCTACCGTTTATAGGAAAATGTTCACTTTAACTCTAATGTCAAATAGTTCTCGTATCTCCAATTGAATATGTGTAAAACAAAAGGTTCCTTTGTGCTGTGTTAATGTACCAGACGGATTCACACTAATGTCCATAACTCTTATTAAAAATAAATCAACTATTCTGTAACACAGTGAAGTGAATATAATTCACCACTGAAGGTTTCAGATGAAGAAAAATGATGTGAAATACCTTTTACTTTTTTACGTTTAATTTTTTACTATTGCAAAGTCTCTAATAAGAGAACAAACAATATGAGAGTGTATAAGTCACTTTAGTCCATTACAAACAGATGCATGATAACTGTAATAGAGAAAATAATGTAAAAACAATAAATGGAAATTTGGTGAGACATTTTCAGATAAACATGTATTAGATTAGATTAGATTAGATTAGATTAGATTAGATTAGATTAGATAGCTCCTTTATTGTCCCACAGTGGGGAAATTCACAATGTATAAATAGATGGATGAATAAATAAATAAATAAATAAATAAATAAATAAATGCCGGTGTTGTGATCATTTTATATGAAGAAGCCTGCTCAATATTTTAGGGCGGGGTCAGACTTTGTTCTGTTTAATGATTTGCTGTTTGGTCAAGCCAATAACACGTGGGAGCAAAATCGAGCCAATGGGTGCGTTCGGGGCGTGGCAACGGAAGTACCGCTGCACCTAGCCACCATGCTAGCCCCATGCTAGCTGAAGCAGCCCTGTGTGATTAGCTTCGTGAACTCATTGGCTAATTTCACCAGAGTTTGACGCCGTTTCGTCACGTCGTTGGAGTTTAGGATGTAAACAACGAACCGTGCGCGAATGTCGTCGTTTTCTACCTGACGAGAGGACCCGAACCGAGCCGAGAAGACCCGAGAGGAGCCGAGAGGACGGCGCTAGCTAGCGGCTAACCGCTAACCCGACCTGACGCCGCAGCTCCCCCGCCATGGAGAAGGTACCGCTCACCGGGAGCCGAACCGGCTCCGACCCGCTGCTTTCTGCCTCACGGCACCGCCTGCAGCCCCGGAGGTTGCTGGACGGTAACGGGAGGGCGGCGGCTCAGCGGCGGCTAGCGGGGCGTTGACAGGGGGGGACCAGCTGATTCATGGAGCTACATACATGACATTATACACATGGAGCTACATACATGACATTATACACATGGAGCTACATACATGACATTATACACATGGAGCTACATACATGACCGTTTATACACATGGAGCTACATACATGACATTATACACATGGAGCTACATACATGACCGTTTATACACATGGAGCTACATACATGACCGTTTATACACATGGAGCTACATACATGACATTATACACATGGAGCTACATACATGACATTATACACATGGAGCTACATACATGACCGTTTATACACATGGAGCTACATACATGACATTATACACATGGAGCTACATACATGACATTATACACATGGAGCTACATACATGACCGTTTATACACATGGAGCTACATACATGACCGTTTATACACATGGAGCTACATACATGACCGTTTATACACATGGAGCTACATACATGACATTATACACATGGAGCTACATACATGACCGTTTATACACATGGAGCTACATACATGACATTATACACATGGAGCTACATACATGACATTATACACATGGAGCTACATACATGACATTATATGACCGAAAATATTAAATATACTCATTAAGAGGAAATTAAAAAAAACAAAAGAACATAGTTTAACTTTTATTTTAGAACCTGAGGTAATTTGTACCCATGTACTTTTACTTGTAGTGGAGTATTTTTATCGCTCTGTCGATGCTTTCACCTGAACGTCTGAGCATCTTCTCCACCACATGGAAGTGAAACTAGGAGTGGAGGCTACAACCAGAATCACACAGGCAGCAAACCTGAGATGGATCCTGAGGGTCGAGTCACGGATGAAAAGGAAATAACCGATGTTCTAATATCCACAGTAAACTGATCACCTCTTCCCACAGGCCGATTTCCTGAAAGGACTTCCTGTCTACAACAAGAGCAACTTCAGCAGGTTTCATGCAGACTCGGTCTGCAAAGCATCAGTAAGTAGAATATTCTGGTATTTATCAGACTGTCGTTGATCATTAGCAATAGTCTGATGTGTTTGAAGACAAACCAAAGAAATGCTGTCTTCTGATTTTTGTTGATTCTGTTTTACAGAATCGACGGCCCTCTGTTTATCTTCCAACACGTGAATATCCGTCTGAACAGAGTGAGTATGGGACTTCACACAAATGGCTTTATAGAACATCATCATCATCCCCTGAACTTGAAGCCTCACACCAGACAAGGAATGAAGGAAACAACACGTTAAATAGAAGAACAAATGTACAGCAGAACAATGGACATTTAGTTTGTTGGTGTTTTAGCTCTAAACTTTTCTCTCCAGTTATCGTAACGGAGAAAACCAACATCCTCCTGCGTTACCTCCATCAGCAGTGGGACAAAAAGGTGAGCGAGTCGATCCATTATCACCTGAAATATTATTGATTATTATTCAATCTATAAACTTGTGTGTCCAACAGAATGCGGCAAAGAAAAGGGAGCAGGAACAAGGGGAAGGTGACAGCCCAGCGCCCCCCAGGAAGATCGCCAGGACAGATAGCCAAGAGATGAATGAGGACTCATAAGTGTGTGTGAGTGTGTGTGTGTGTGCGCGCATGTGTGTGTGCGTGCCATAGCCAATATACAGGAAGAACAAGCAGGATAATCCCACCTGAGTAAAGACTTCCAGCCAATCAGGACGCTGATTAACAGTCACCCACAGAGAATCGGGGAAATTTCCCTTAAACAGAGCAGACATTTATGGCCTGAAGTTCACGTGCACAGAAAACGTGCACAAGCAGAAGGTCATAAATGACGCGGCTTGATTCAAGACTTTTAACTTCCCAGCAAAGAGCTGAGTCTCTAACTCGCTGTCAGACACGAGGACACGACGTCAGTCGAATGGTCCTCTGATTTCTATCGACCACTTCCTGTGTGTGTGTGTGTGTGTGTGTGTGTGTGTGTGTGTGTGTGTGTGTGTGTGTGAAAACGTACGTGGCAGCGTAGATTTCAGATCAGTGATGGACTTCTCCCTAGCAACAGTCTCCTGGTACCTGACGTGTAGCTTCTGTCACGTGGAGTCCTTCTGTCCTGACGCGTGAAGATAAAGTTTTGTTCCTGTTGTGTTATTTTACCTGTTTTTGTTGTTTTTTATTTCACCTCCTGTGTTGTGTGTGTGAATGGCGACGCGCTTCCTGCCGGCCATGGTGGCCTCTCTCCCAGCTTCACTGCCCTCTCTCAACCACACGGGGGCGCTGCAGCATCTCCACTGTTTGAATCGGCAGAACCAGGAACGCACTGTGAAAACAGCACAAAGTAGAAGCATCATCTCTTCCAGATTCCCCTTTAGACGTGTGTGTTGATGGTGAACGTGCATCTCTGCTCTATCTGGAAACTCGTGCTTGTAGGACTACGTGTTGTCTCGGTGTTTTCAAATCGACAAATATTTTTGCATCTGGCGCCGCCTTCTGGCTAACTGAGGCAGAGCTGGGATGGCTCTGGAGTTTTTAGCTTTTTTAGCTGCCACTGGCTGCAGAAGGAGAGTTGAGCTCAAATATAAAGTCACGAATCCTGATGTTGGACGTTTGTTTTTTTGCACAACTTGGTACCAGCACAGACGGCGAGGAACAACGTGTAATGTCTGGAAAAGGGAAAAAAAACTGTAAATAATTGCCAGAAAGTACCAGAATTAGTTTATCCAATTAAGTATTTTGTGTCTCTCTTTCTGTGAAATAAATTCCAACAACACACGCCCACGTTTTCAACAGGAAACGACTTGTGTGCAGGTCCACGTTTTCAGGGCTGGGACCAGAAATAAAAGTCTTGGTTTATCTGGTGTGACTGTGGAGGTATAAATTAGCCTTAGAGGCCTTATACAAGCTGTCGTCATGGTTTCCTCTCTGGTCCTGGTCCTGGTCCTGGTCCAGGTCCAGGTCCAGGTCAGCCGGCTGGTTTCTGTCTGAGAGGAACACGGAGGTTTTTTATTTCAGCCGTCGAACGCACAACGATCATCAGCAGAGAGAAACCCGCCTTGTTCCTGACGTTCAGTTTGTGAAGCTGCTTCTTCTTTTTATTTGAATAGAACTCGTTTCGTCACCAGGCCCAGCAGAGTCCTCAGAACCTCGTGTCCTGTGGGGGGTCACTCATCTTCCAACCTGTAAATACCTGGTTGACGTCTCGTGTGTTAGATCATGTTTTGTTGTTTTTAGCTCCGCTGAAATAAAACTGAACTGAAACTGGGTTTTTGTCCTGTGATGCTTTAAAACGTCTAAATAAACAGGTCACAACACATGAGATGCATTTGAAATAGTTTTATTAACTATTTTTCAGGTCTTACAAAAATATGACAAAATAAATTAAAAGAAATAAATAGTCCCATTTCCCGGTATTTTTCTTTAAAAGATCTTTTTTTGTACAGTGGTACATTGGAAGAGCGCATGATGTTCAGTTAGTGTGAGTGAAACCTCCATGAAAAACGTCTCATCTGAAACAGGCTTTAATGCAGCTGAGAATCTCACCTCTTAGAATCCAGCACGTTTTCTAACTTCATTCCTTTTCCCACTGGTTCCACGTCCTGTTTTCTGGTTCTTTCAGAGACTAAAACACCAAAAACCTTTAACGTTGATGGTGAATTTCTGCTGTTTCTGCAGCAGAAAACACTGACGTCGCCTACAACATCTAAAACTACAGTTTCTAGAGTTACTCCATCCAACACTTACCGTATTTTCAGGACTATAAGGCCCACATTAAATGTGTGGTGCACCCTATGTATGTATGTAGGGGAAGTGTGGGCATGGATTATAGTCGGGTGCCTTATGTGTGTGTTAAATACAGTAATGACACAGAACTCAGACTGAGCCTTTCAGTACGGAGCCTTATGGTCCTGTTAATACGGTATTCAAAGACCTCCATGATGGTTTCCAGGAGAGGACAGTAAAAGTGCAAGAATGAAAGGAGTAATAAACGGGTAACGCATCATTTCCATTCTATGAAGTTAAATGTTTTCCCTGAATAAGGACGACTACATGGAGTGTTGATGTCAGCTCATGCCCTGCCCGTCTCTGCTTCCTACACACACCTTCAAATAAAAAAACAGACTATTGCATCATGAAGTCATTCGTCCCTGAAATCCAAATGCTGCAAGAAAAAAAAACAGTTTAGCTGAGACTAAGTTTAGCTACGGGTTCTATCAACGTCTCATTTTACGTTTGTAATAAAAAGAAGCTTCCAAATACAAAAAGAACAGATTTGACAGTAAAATAAAACAGTGACCACACACACACATTCTGCCTGTTTCCTTATTGCATTAAAGTCACAGAGAAAATCACCTTCTTTAAGCCCATCGTGTGTTTTCCTGACGCTTTGATTTAAAAAGCTGCACTAGACTAACGAAGCCGTTACAGAAGCCACGAAGCAGAAGGTGGAAGGTCTGAGGGTCATGTTTAAGTGGATGCTGCATTCAGGGCAGCGCCGCGGTTCTGGGCCGCGGTGCCGGGTCGGTCTGGACCGGTGTGAGAACACGTCTCCTGTCGAGTGTTATTGCCAGAGGTGGTGCTACCGATGCATAGTTAACGTTTCATCCTCCAGCCTGCAACACACTAGTGGTCCACACTCAGACTCCTACCAGACCCACTCTGGCGCCACCTCCTGGAGACCCTGCAGTAGTAAAATACCGGTGAATGGTAGATGGGGGTTCGATTAGTCCAGGAACGAGAATCAGGACACTCAGGTGATCCATGGTGGACATGAGCAACACACACCTCAGGTTAACAGTAAAATCTGAAAAATACCGCTTTGGTTAAAAAAAGGAAATTCAACTGCATTCAAGCGATGCAGCAAATGTAGAAAAAGATGGAGCTCAACAGAAATAAGAGCAACTATTGTTAAAAAAAAGGAAAACAAACAAACCTATTGACGGAAAATCCCTTGGTAGCTGGGGACAGGTGTGTGTGTGTGTGTATGTGTGTGTGTGTGCGTGTATGTGTGTGTGTGTGCGTGTATGTGTGTGTGTGTATGTGCTTGCGTGTGTGTGCGTGTGTGTGTGTGTGTGCGTGTGTGTGTGCATGTGTGCGCGTGTGTGTGTGTGTGCGTGTATGTGTGCGTGTGTGTGTGCGTGTGTGTGCGTGTGTGCATGTGTATGTGTGTGTGTGTGTATGTGCTTGCGTGTGTGTGCGTGTGTGTGTGTGTGTGTGTGTGCGTGTGCGCGCGTGTGTGTGTGCGCGTGTGTGTGTGTGTGTGCGTGAGTGTGTGTGTGTGCGTGCGTGTGTGCGTGTGTGTGTGCGTGTGTGTGTGCGTGCGTGTGTGCTTGTGTGTGTGTGTGTGCGTGTGTGTTCAAAACTAAACAATCCAGCTGTTGCATAATGTTATGAGGCAGGCTGGTGTCGGCCCTCCGTTCTTTTCTATGCGTTTAGTTTAGTGCAAACGTCACTTCTTCTTCTTCTTTACGACAGGAAGCAGCTTCATGCTCCGTTTCCACAGAATCACCTACATCTACGTCTTCTTTTTGTTTTTTGCTTTTTTCTCTTGGGAGAAATGTTGGTATGTGGCAGCCTGACTTCGTAAGCTCTTCACTTTTCCTCTTCAAACACGAGACGGGATGAAGTGTCACCTCTGCTTTGAAAATAAAGCCGTGACGCGTCGAGGGTTCGTGTGATGATCGGTAAAAACGGAACTTCTGCCTGTGATTAAAACACTCGTTGATATTGCTTTTCCATTTTTCCACTTCGATATAAAAGTGAAGGGCCAGGAATTCTTCACAGTTAAAAAATGAGACGGTTTATCTAATAATCATGTTTGTGATGGCTAGAAACACTCAGTAGTTACTGGAGGATCCGTGATTCTTTCATTTTGTTTTTCAGGGTTTTTCTCCTCCACTGAGATTTTACAATTTCTGACTAGAAGAAAGAAAAAACAGCTCTTTGCTTTAAAGGCTTAAAAACATTAGAAACACAGCTCATGCATTTCTTATGTATTGCAGACAAGGAAGGGTGTGTGTGTGTGTGTGTGTGTGTGTGTGTGTGTGTGTGTGTGTGTGTGCGTGCGTGCGTGCGTGTGTGTGTGTGTGTTTTATCTGGATTCTAGATGGTTTCTTCTTTCTTATGAAGCCTGTTTTTTGTCTCTCAGCAGAACAAACTGATCACCAACCCCCCCCCCTCACAGTAACCCCCCCCAGGTGGGGCCATTAAACCTTCGGTCCGGTCGGGTCCGGGTCCGTCGAGTGTCCGTTCTCCGCCCCCTCCCCCCCCGAGGAGGGCGAGGGGAACTCGTCGGGAACGCCGTTCAGGTCGGACCTGGAGGCCTGTCGGTCGGACGCCTGTGACCCCTCCCCCGACCGGGGGGGCGGGGCCCCGTTCAGGCACGCCCCCCCCTCAGATTTACCGAAGTTGAAGAGTTTCCCGGGGTTGAAGGCCTTGCTGGGTGACTGAGATCGCTCCTGAGAGCCGCTCCCTGACGCGGAGGACGAGGCGGCGCCGGACGCCAACGCGGCGGCTCCTTCCTTCCTGTTCTCAGGAGACTTGAGGAACTTGAAGCTCAGGAAGCCCGGCAGTTTGGGCTCGGCGCCGGTCGGCGACTGAGGCGAGCGGGCGCCGCCGGAGGAGAACTTGCTCTGCAGAGGGATGATCTGCTTCAGCTTCATCACGTTGTTGTTGGCCAGCAGAGAGCTGGGCCGCTTGGGTTTGTCGGCCCCGCCCCCTCCCCCGGCCCCGCCCCCTCCCCCGCCCCCCCGTGACTTGCTGCTGTGACTCTTGTCGTGGTGGTGATCCCCTGATGAGTCGCCCTTGCTCTCGTCACGCTCGCGCTCGCGTCGGGCGATGTGCTCGGCCTGTCGCTGCCGCTCCTCCTCCTCACGCTTCCTCCTCTGAAGCTGCTGGTAGTGCTGCTGCGCCTGGCGCTCGTGTTTCTGGAGGAAAACACCAGATGTTGACTGGAATCAGCTGGAAAACTACTGGGATCAACATTAACCTGGTTTTCATTTTTTGGGCTAATCACAGTGCTTGAAACTGCTTTACTACTTATCTCAAAGGATTTGTCTCTTTTCTATCACTCCCTGTAAATACTATATTGTGTCCTGCATTGGAAGGTAATTTGACTTGTTTCTAATCTTTTCTTTCCCAATTTTAAGTGTTTATTTTTTGTATTTGGTCAGTTTTTGCAGTGTATGATATAAAGTGTTGTGGCACTTTATATCCTACACAAAACAACAGTTTTTGCTCCTTCAGAATGCTGCAGCAGCTGAGTAAACCTTCTACCATGGTATTATAGTATAGTATAACAGCAGTATTCCAGTAGTAATAGTACAGGTTCTGATGACATGTCGTACCTTGAAGGCCTCCCTGCGCTGAAACTCCAGCTTGGCCATCTCCTCTCGGACCCAGGTGGGGATGTCAGGAATAGCCACATGGATGACGTATTTCAGGAGGATGGCGAAGTGCTGCAGGAAAAAGGGTGGAAAGAGGTCAAATTCTATCTATGTGTGTATATATCTATGTGTGTGTATATCTATGTGTGTGTATATCTATGTGTATATATCTATGTGTATATATCTATGTGTGTGTATATCTATGTGTATATATCTATGTGTATATATCTGTGTGTATATATCTGTGTATATATCTGTGTGTGTATATCTATGTGTGTATATCTATGTGTATATATCTGTGTGTGTATATATCAATGTGTGTATATCTGTGTGTGTATATCTATGTGTGTGTATATCTATGTGTATATATCTGTGTGTATATATCTGTGTGTATATATCTATGTGTGTATATCTATGTGTATATATCTGTGTGTGTATATCTATGTGTGTATATCTATGTTTATATATCTGTGTGTGTATATATCAATGTGTGTATATCTGTGTGTGTATATCTATGTGTGTATATATCTATGTGTATATATCTGTGTGTGTATATATCTATGTGTGTATATCTATGTGTATATATCTATGTGTGTGTATATCTATGTGTGTATATATCTATGTGTATATATATGTGTGTGTATATATCTATGTGTGTGTATATCTATGTGTGTATATATCTATGTGTGTATATCTGTGTGTGTATATCTATGTGTGTATATCTATGTGTGTGTATATCTATGTGTGTATATCTATGTGGGTATATATCTATGTGTGTATATCTATGTGTGTGTATATCTATGTGTGTATATATCTATGTGTATATATCTATGTGTGTATATATCTATGTGTATATATCTGTGTGTGTATATATCTATGTGTATATATCTATGTGTGTATATATCTGTGTGTGTATATATCTATGTGTGTGTATATCTATGTGTGTATATATCTATGTGTATATATCTGTGTGTGTATATATCAATGTGTGTATATCTGTGTGTGTATATCTATGTGTGTGTATATCTATGTGTATATATCTGTGTGTATATATCTGTGTGTATATATCTGTGTGTATATATCTATGTGTGTATATCTATGTGTATATATCTGTGTGTGTATATCTATGTGTGTATATCTATGTTTATATATCTGTGTGTGTATATATCAATGTGTGTATATCTGTGTGTGTATATCTATGTGTGTATATATCTATGTGTATATATCTGTGTGTGTATATATCTATGTGTGTATATCTATGTGTATATATCTATGTGTGTGTATATCTATGTGTGTATATATCTATGTGTATATATATGTGTGTGTATATATCTATGTGTGTGTATATCTATGTGTGTATATATCTATGTGTGTATATCTGTGTGTGTATATCTATGTGTGTATATCTATGTGTGTGTATATCTATGTGTGTATATCTATGTGGGTATATATCTATGTGTGTATATCTATGTGTGTGTATATCTATGTGTGTATATATCTATGTGTATATATCTATGTGTGTATATATCTATGTGTATATATCTGTGTGTGTATATATCTATGTGTATATATCTATGTGTGTATATATCTGTGTGTGTATATATCTATGTGTGTGTATATCTATGTGTGTATATATCTATGTGTATATATCTGTGTGTGTATATATCTATGTGTATATATCTATGTGTGTATATATCTGTGTGTGTGTATATCTATGTGTATGTATATCTATGTGTGTATATGTGTGTGTATATCTACGTGTGTATATATCTATGTGTATATATCTATGTGTGTATATATCTATGTGTATATATCTATGTGTGTATATATCTGTGTGTATATATCTATGTGTGTGTATATCTATGTGTGTATATATATATGTGTATATATCTATATGTGTATATATCTATGTGTGTATATCTATGTGTGTATATATCTATGTGTGTATATCTATGTGTGTATATATCTATGTGTGTATATCTATGTGTGTATATATCTATGTGTGTATATCTATGTGTGTATATATCTATGTGTGTATATATCTATGTGTGTATATCTATGTGTGTATATATCTATGTGTGTATATCTATGTGTGTATATATCTATGTGTGTATATATCTATGTGTGTATATCTATGTGTGTATATATCTATGTGTATATATCTATGTGTGTATATCTATGTGTGTATATATCTATGTGTATATATCTGTGTGTGTATATATCTATGTGTGTATATATCTATGTGTATATATCTATGTGTGTATATATCTATGTGTGTATATCTATGTGTGTGTATATCTATGTGTGTGTATATCTATGTGTGTATATATTTGTGTGTATATATCTATGTGTATATATCTATGTGTGTGTATATCTATGTGTGTATATATCTATGTGTGTGTATATCTATGTGTGTATATATCTGTGTGTGTGTATATCTATGTGTGTGTATATCTATGTGTGTGTATATCTATGTGTGTATATATTTGTGTGTATATATCTATGTGTATATATCTATGTGTGTGTATATCTATGTGTGTATATCTATGTGTATATATCTATGTGTATATATCTATGTGTGTGTATATCTATGTGTATATATCTATGTGTATATATCTGTGTGTATATATCTATGTGTATATATCTATGTGTGTATATATCTATGTGTGTATATCTATGTGTGTATATCTATGTGTATATATCTATGTGTATATATCTATGTGTATATATCTATGTGTGTATATATCTATGTGTATATATCTATGTGTGTGTATATCTGTGTGTGTATATATCTATGTGTATACATCTATGTGTGTGTATATCTATGTGTGTATATATCTATGTGTATATATCTATGTGTGTATATATCTATGTGTATATATCTGTGTGTGTATATATCAATGTGTGTATATCTATGTGTATATATCTATGTGTGTATATATCTGTGTGTGTATATCTATGTGTGTATATATCTATGTGTATATATCTGTGTGTGTATATATCTATGTGTGTATATCTATGTGTATATATCTATGTGTGTATATATCTGTGTGTGTATATCTATGTGTGTATATATCTATGTGTATATATCTGTGTGTGTATATATCTATGTGTGTATATCTATGTGTATATATCTATGTGTGTGTATATCTATGTGTGTATATATCTATATGTATATATCTGTGTGTGTATATATCTATGTGTGTGTATATCTATGTGTGTGTATATCTATGTGTGTATATATCTATGTGTATATATCTATGTGTGTATATCTATGTGTGTATATATCTATGTGTATATATTTATGTGTGTGTATATCTGTGTGTGTATATCTATGTGTGTATATCTATGTGTGTGTATATCTATGTGTGTATATATCTATGTGTATATATCTATGTGTGTATATATCTATGTGTATATATCTATGTGTGTATATATCTGTGTGTATATATCTATGTGTGTATATCTATGTGGGTATATATCTATGTGTGTATATCTATGTGTGTGTATATCTATGTGTGTATATATCTATGTGTATATATCTATGTGTGTATATATCTATGTGTATATATCTATGTGTGTATATATCTGTGTGTGTATATATCTATGTGTGTGTATATCTATGTGTGTATATATCTATGTGTATATATCTGTGTGTGTATATATCTATGTGTATATATCTATGTGTATATATCTGTGTGTGTATATATCTATGTGTATATATCTATGTGTGTATATATCTGTGTGTGTATATATCTATGTGTGTGTATATCTATGTGTGTATATATCTATGTGTATATATCTGTGTGTGTATATATCTATGTGTATATATCTATGTGTATATATCTATGTGTGTATATATCTGTGTGTGTGTATATCTATGTGTATGTATATCTATGTGTGTATATGTGTGTGTATATCTATGTGTGTATATATCTATGTGTATATATCTATGTGTGTATATCTATGTGTGTATATATCTATGTGTGTATATATCTATGTGTATATATCTATGTGTATATATCTATGTGTGTATATATCTGTGTGTGTATATATCTATGTGTGTGTATATCTATGTGTGTATATATCTATGTGTGTATATCTATGTGTGTATATATCTATGTGTGTATATCTATGTGTGTATATATCTATGTGTGTATATCTATGTGTGTATATATCTATGTGTATATATCTATGTGTGTATATATCTATGTGTATATATCTGTGTGTGTATATATCTATGTGTATATATCTATGTGTGTATATATCTATGTGTATATATCTGTGTGTGTATATATCTATGTGTATATATCTGTGTGTGTATATATCTATGTGTGTATATATCTATGTGTATATATCTATGTGTATATATCTATGTGTGTATATATCTATGTGTGTATATCTATGTGTGTATATATCTGTGTGTGTATATATCTATGTGTGTATATATCTGTGTGTGTATATATCTATGTGTATATATCTATGTGTGTATATATCTGTGTGTGTATATATCTATGTGTGTATATATCTATGTGTGTATATATCTATGTGTATATATCTATGTGTGTATATATCTATGTGTGTATATATCTATGTGTATATATCTATGTGTGTATATATCTATGTGTGTATATATCTATGTGTGTATATATCTGTGTGTGTATATATCTGTGTGTGTATATATCTATGTGTGTATATATCTATGTGTGTATATATCTATGTGTATATATCTATGTGTGTATATATCTATGTGTGTATATCTATGTGTGTATATATCTATGTGTGTATATATCTATGTGTGTATATATCTGTGTGTATATATCTATGTGTGTATATATCTATGTGTGTATATCTATGTGTGTATATTAACCCTCCCCTATAGTTAGGTTCCTTATGTGTGTGTTCCATACAGTAATGACACACAGAACTCAGCCTTTTCCTTTTAGTACGGGGTCTTATGGTCCTGTAATTACGATAAGTCAAAAACTATAACAACATTTGCTGCAGAGATTGAAGGATGTTCTTCTATTTCTCTGCAGACAGAAAACACTTAGTGTTCATGTTCTGAATATCGTCGTGTGCTGCGTCAGAATATCATCGCTGTGGACGACAGCGAGGCGTGGTACCTCCAGGATGACGATGGAGATGATGGCCATCTCTGGGCTGAGCCAGGGGAACAGACGCTGCAGCTGGCCACACTGACCAATCAGGTAGCAGTTCACGATGATGGCGATCAGACCCATGACCTCCATCGCAGACTGTTCCAGGGAAAAAAAAACATGAGAATCATCCATTTCATCTGGATTCACACACGTAACTATGAATTTATCTTTATTTAGAAAAGCTGATGTTTTACAGTTAAAGGGGGGGGTTTATATTTGTGAACATCATTGTCTCACAAACAAAGGTTTTTCTGAATTTTGGAAAATTTTCAACAATGTGCAAAAATATGAAATTCCTGTTCAACAACCTGATGAGTCACATTGACTAAGACAGCATCAAACTACCTGACACTATGGTTACGAATGTTTTTTACAGTTTATTATTTTACATTTATATAATATTTAGGCCATTTTAAGTAATAACACATGTTGTAATATTTCATGTAATAAAGGGTAAAGCTGTTATCAAACAACACCCGGGTCGTGACCTCTGACCTGCCACTGGCCGATGCTCTCCACCCGGAGGCCGAATGGCCTCTGCAGGCCGGTGCACAGCTTGAAGGCGTCGCTGCGGATCTCGATGATGTTGTTGATGAGGGCGCACATGGCGGCGAGAGGGAAGGCCGAGGAGAAGAGCACCACGTAGCCGAACTGGACGAACATCTCCTGGTAGTCCTGGAAGGTGTCCTGGGGGGGGGGACACCATTACAGAACATCTCTGCAGCTACCAGACAACACTGGGTTCAGGTTTATTTCTGGCTGTAAGAAGGTGAATGTTCTGCTGATCAATGTATAAACGAACCTTTAACCACTCAAGACCAGGTTTATGTTTCACTTTTTCTGCTCTAAATGATGATAAATGTGGAATATCCGTACAAACACAAAGGTTATTGGACTTAAACCTTAATCAGAATAAATCTACAACATGTGAGGAGACGACAGAAGAGTCAGAATCTGTTTATTGTTTTAAAAATGTTATACAAATCTAACATTGGGTTTTACTACCAAAAAAACGTAAAGCTCAAAACAAGACCAAATCAGGTAAAACTGAAATAAAATAATCTGCAATGCAAAGTTCAATAATAAGATAATTGTTCAATTATATGAAAAATCAATTATAAGAGATCAATTAATTGTCCATAAAAGCTGAGATTCCTTCAGGTGATTTATGGATAGGATTCAGTGCTGCAGCTCTATCGGTTTAAATAGATTTGACCAGAGTTAGTGATGTTCTGAGTTCTGTTTCTGCTCACCTCATACGTCTGCATGCAGCTCTCTATCTCAGCCTGAGTCAGGGTGCTGCTCTCTCTCTCCTCGGGGGGGTCGATCCACGAGTCGCGCTTGGTTTTGGGTTCCGGCCTCTCTGAGCTCCGGCCTCGCCTCCGGTGTCTCAGCGCGGTGGAGGCGTCGGGTAAAGGAGGGTTGGCAGCAGCAGGATGAGCGTGAGCAGCAGCAGCATTAGCGTTAGCAGAGCTGGTTCCCTCCCCTCCCCCCTCCCCCTTCACGTCGTGGATGCCGTTGTCATCTTCGTCGTCACACATCTCGAACACGGAGGCGGGGTCCATGCCCTTCTCCACCATGGTGGGGCTGCCCTCCTCCAGGAAGCTGCTGTCTATGGGGGGGGCGCTGCAGGCCGCTCGCCTGTCCACCTGAACAGCGGAAAGGTAAAACTAACGGGCTGCTCTGAACAAACTGGTGAAAATCTGCTGTTTCTGGTACGATCAGTTAGGGCTGGGCGATAAACCGATTTTATCGATTAACTCGAGTGTATAGTTCACGTCGACTTGTTTGAATGAAAATCGGTTCTCTCTTTAACATCAGCTAACGCTTCTCTCTGGCCTCCCGTATAATGAGCTCGCCCCTCCCTCCCCTCGCACAGAGCGCGCATTTACCAAGTAGAGATAGTAGTGAGTGAGTGACAACATGGCGACAAGCAGGGAAGAACTTGTTCCGAAGAAAGGCACCGTGTCATCCGTTATTTGGAATTGGTTTGCGTTTGCGAGGTCAGACTTAGACCAGAAAACACCCCGCTGCAAAGTATGTATGAAGTCTGTTGCTAGTAAAGGCAGCAGTACGACAAATTTACTGCAGCACCTTAAACAAAAGCATCCCGTCGAATGGGAGAAATGTTGCGCGCAGCGGAATGAAAAAGACAGCAGCACCCCAAGCACCTCACGCACAGCCAAATCAAAATAAACAAGTATTTTTGGAGCTATTTCTTTGTCATCTGCATCTGAATTTGGGGGCTGTTGAGAAAATCGATTTAAATCGTTAATCGGATATTTTGTGAAAAAATCGGGGATTTTTTTTTTAAGCCATATCGCCCAGCCCTACGATCAGTCCAGTGTTGAGTAGAATTATCTGATCCCACATAACTCACTGCAAGTCTGCTTTGAGTCACTTCACTATTAATAATAATAATAGATAGAAAGAGACAAACGAAAGTCTCCCAAAGCTAAGACGAGGAAATATGACGAAGCGTCTGTAGCGCTTGGTTCACTGTGAAAGACCGGTGTGTTACTGAGTCTGAAATGTTGGAGACAAAGACATTAAAGACATTACACCACAATCACTGATAAGACCATTTATGTAGTTTTATTTTTCAGTATCATATGGTTTGATATGGTCAGTCAAACATGTTTAATTAAGGATTTAATTTTATTTTTAATTTCAGATGCACTTTAAATCTTTTCTGTTAGTTAATAAAGCTATTCTTTGTTGTAAGTTGGTCCATATTTCTTTCTTTTTATTCTCTTATACGTTAATAAGGATTCAGTGTTATGCAGAGGAGACACTGAGAAGAAACAATGAGAAGAACTGCACTCATTGTACCAGAAACAGGAGATTTTCACCTGTTGATGATTCACCATGAGCAGATAAATGGTGGTTGGTACCTTCTCTATGAAGCTGACCTTCCTCAGCTTCAGGCCACAGTCAATCAGACTTTCTTCCTCCGTTTCTCCTTCGCTGAACCTGCCGCTGTCGGCCTCGTCCCGCTCACCTCGCTCCTCCTCATCAGGGACGCCACATCCTCCATTCAAACACTTCTTCTCCCTGAGAGGAGGAGAAACAACCAGAGACATTGAGTGTGTGTTAAAGTTCAGCCTCTACACACGGTACTACAGTAAACACATTAGAATTATAACTAGTGGAGTTAAACTAATGTTAGAACAGGAGTAGAAAACATCAGATGTGTCAGTGGTTGTTTGACTGCATTTACAAGATGGACTCTACTCACATTACTGAGTGAATGGTAAATTTAACAGATCAATATATTATCATTAATAGTGATTATTGATAGTCTATAGCTGATATTATGATCAATAGTGATTATTGATAGTCTATAGCTGATATTATCAATAATAGTGATTATTGATAGTCTATAGCTGATATTATCATCAATAGTGATTATTGATAGTCTATAGCTGATATTATCAATAATAGTGATTATTGATAGTCTATAGCTGATATTATCAATAATAGTGATTATTGATAGTCTATAGCTGATAGTATCAATAATAGTGATTATTGATAGTCTATAGCTGATATTATCAATAATAGTGATTATTGATAGTCTATAGCTGATATTATCAATAATAGTGATTATTGATAGTCTATAGCTGATATCATCAATAGTGATTATTGATAGTCTATAGCTGATATTATCATCAATAGTGATTATTGATAGTCTATAGCTGATATTATCATCAATAGTGATTATTGATAGTTTATAGCTGATATTATCAATGATAGTGATTATTGATAGTCTATAGCTGATATTATCAATGATAGTGATTATTGATAGTCTATAGCTGATATTATCAATAATAGTGATTATTGATAGTCTATAGCTGATATTATCATCAATAGTGATTATTGATAGTCTATAGCTGATATTATGATCAATAGTGATTATTGATAGTCTATAGCTGATATTATCAATAATAGTGATTATTGATAGTCTATAGCTGATATTATCATCAATAGTGATTATTGATAGTCTATAGCTGATATTATCAATAATAGTGATTATTGATAGTCTATAGCTGATATTATCATCAATAGTGATTATTGATAGTCTATAGCTGATATTATCACCAATAGTGATTATTGATAGTCTATAGCTGATATTATGATCAATAGTGATTATTGATAGTCTATAGCTGATATTATCAATAATAGTGATTATTGATAGTCTATAGCTGATATTATCATCAATAGTGATTATTGATAGTCTATAGCTGATATTATCACCAATAGTGATTATTGATAGTCTATAGCTGATATTATGATCAATAGTGATTATTGATAGTCTATAGCTGATATTATCAATAATAGTGATTATTGATAGTCTATAGCTGATATTATCATCAATAGTGATTATTGATAGTCTATAGCTGATATTATCAATAATAGTGATTATTGATAGTCTATAGCTGATATTATCAATAATAGTGATTATTGATAGTCTATAGCTGATATCATCAATAGTGATTATTGATAGTCTATAGCTGATATTATCAATAATAGTGATTATTGATAGTCTATAGCTGATATTATCATCAATAGTGATTATTGATAGTCTATAGCTGATATTATCAATAATAGTGATTATTGATAGTCTATAGCTGATATTATCAATAATAGTGATTATTGATAGTCTATAGCTGATAGTATCAATAATAGTGATTATTGATAGTCTATAGCTGATATTATCAATAATAGTGATTATTGATAGTCTATAGCTGATATTATCAATAATAGTGATTATTGATAGTCTATAGCTGATATCATCAATAGTGATTATTGATAGTCTATAGCTGATATTATCATCAATAGTGATTATTGATAGTCTATAGCTGATATTATCATCAATAGTGATTATTGATAGTTTATAGCTGATATTATCAATGATAGTGATTATTGATAGTCTATAGCTGATATTATCATCAATAGTGATTATTCATAGTCTATAGCTGATATTATGATCAATAGTGATTATTGATAGTCTATAGCTGATATTATCAATAATAGTGATTATTGATAGTCTATAGCTGATATTATCATCAATAGTGATTATTGATAGTCTATAGCTGATATTATCAATAATAGTGATTATTGATAGTCTATAGCTGATATTATCATCAATAGTGATTATTGATAGTCTATAGCTGATATTATCAATAATAGTGATTATTGATAGTCTATAGCTGATATTATCAATAATAGTGATTATTGATAGTCTATAGCTGATATTATCACCAATAGTGATTATTGATAGTCTATAGCTGATATTATCAATAATAGTGATTATTGATAGTCTATAGCTGATATTATCAATAATAGTGATTATTGATAGTCTATAGCTGATATTATCATCAATAGTGATTATTGATAGTCTATAGCTGATATTATCAATAATAGTGATTATTGATAGTCTATAGCTGATATCATCAATAATAGTGATTATTGATAGTCTATAGCTGATATTATCATCAATAATAGTGATTATTGATAGTCTATAGCTGATATTATCAATAATAGTGATTATTGATAGTCTATAGCTGATATCATCAATAATAGTGATTATTGATAGTCTATAGCTGATATCATCAATAATAGTGATTATTGATAGTCTATAGCTGATACTATCAATAATAGTGATTATTGATAGTCTATAGCTGATATTATCATCAATAGTGATTATTGATAGTCTATAGCTGATATTATCATCAATAGTGATTATTGATCGTCTATAGCTGATATTATCATCAATAGTGATTATTGATAGTCTATAGCTGATATTATCATCAATAGTGATTATTGATAGTCTATAGCTGATATTATCATCAATAGTGATTATTGATCGTCTATAGCTGATATTATCATCAATAGTGATTATTGATAGTCTATAGCTGATATTATCAATAATAGTGATTATTGATAGTCTATAGCTGATATTATCATCAATAGTGATTATTGATAGTCTATAGCTGATATTATCATCAATAGTGATTATTGATAGTCTATAGCTGATATTATCATCAATAGTGATTATTGATAGTCTATAGCTGATATTATCATCAATAGTTAACTCAAATCGTACCAGATTGCTGCATTAAACATATAATTCTCCAGTGGGTTCTAACCCTTAAACTGAAGATAAAACCTGTGTTGGCTGCATGTGGTGCAGAGACAATGACACAAACAGGTAAATGGATGTTGACGCCTGGTCTGTTTGTAGCAGGACTGTCCTGGTCCTGGTTCTCCATTATAGAATAAAGAACCTTCAGAATCAGGTGGACCTGCAGCCACACACGTCCTCTGGTTTAGAGAATAATGAGTCTTTGGTTTTTAGGTCAGTGTCAAATTATGTTTGGTGAGAAGAGAAAGTCAAAAACTGAAATACAGTTTAAAGCATTCATCATATCATCTATCTTATGTATAATGGGTCGGTAACCCTGGCCCTACAGAATAAAATAGAATAGAATAAAAATGTGCAGCAGGCCTGTAGGACCAGGGCAGTGACGCCTGGACTAGAAAATAAAACAAGATGACGGCATGTTTTTTTAAAACCTTTTCAGGAGAGTTAAAGTAAACCAGGTTTCTAAGGTTGCACCACATCACAGTTTTACCTCCAGAGCATGGTTCCCTGTAAAACACGAACTCTGACCTCTTGTCCGGAGGGCCCACCCCGGGCCTGGTGCCCCTCAGGCCCGGCCCAGGCAGGGCCTGGTCGGAGGCCGACGCCTGGGCTTTTCCTGCCGCCAGACGGGCGTATTTGAGCAGCACGGACAGCAGCAGGTCCCACACGGCGCGCAGAGTCAGCTCGCCCAGCTTGTGGCGCTCGTACAGGTAAGGCTGCAGCACCTCCTTCACGTTCTGGAGGAACTGGCGAATGATGAGCAGCGTGGCCAGCATCTGGAACAGCAGAACAGATGTTAACAGCTGGAGGAGATATGGATTCATGTCAGGTGGAACATCCACAGGCAAATCACACGGGTCAGAAACACCGGGCTGATCTGGTTTAAACTGATATAAATGCAGCTTTGATTCTGTTGAAGAGCATTGAAACTGATTTTCAATGACACAGCGATCAGTGGCAGATGATGATTACTGTATTTTCATGACTATAAGGCCACATTAAAGTCTTATATTTTCTTCAAAATGTTGGTGCGCCCTATGTCTGTATGTAGGGGAAGTGTGGGCATGGATTGTAGATAAAATAACGGGGATGTGCGTTATGCAGAACATGGTTGTTATAACAACCTGAAAATGGTAAAGAGACACGCTGATAAAGCACAGTTTAAACTGAAGGAAATCAGCTACACAGCTGAGTTTAAGACATAAGACAGGTGGTACGAGTTGGAGGAAAGACTGGATCAGTGGATCACAGAGCAGAGACTGGATCAGTGGATCACAGAGCAGAGACTGGATCAGTGGATCACAGAGCAAAGACTGGATCAGTGGATCACAGAGCAAAGACTGGATCAGTGGATCACAGAGCAGAGACTGGATCAGTGGATCACAGAGCAGAGAACAAGTGGGAGAAGCGTTCCTATGGTCACCATTCACTAAAACCAGTAAAGCAGCAGAAGAAATGAAAATTGAACATTTCCATCTTGGTTCTTTTGTTTCGGTGCCATTTCTCCATCCAGACCAGGACTACGGTAGCGCAGCAACTTCCAGCGGATTATAACGCATCATTTAGAGGAAAGTGACTCTGATGGTGAAGAAAGTGAAGCTGGCATGTTTGATGGAGATTTAGCTGCTGTTGGAATCAGAAACAGAGGATGAGGACTTTGATGGTTTGATTGATGACATTACCCCGCTCTATTTTTAAATACACACACTTGTGTACAAACAAACTCAGTTTAGCTCCCGCTCTATTTGTATTTGTATATATCTATGTGTATATATCTATGTGTGTATATATCTGTGTGTGTGTATATCTGTGTGTATACATCTATGTGTGTATATATCTGTGTGTGTGTATATAACTCTCCCTATGGTTAGGTGCCTTATGGTCCTGAAAATACGGTAATAAAAGGGTTCAAGACTCAGAGCAAATGCAGATCACACAACAGGAAGTACAAGCACTCGACTGAGAAGATGCAAACAGTTTTGTTTCTGCACTTTAACGCGTTCTTGCTGTTAGTTAAATTCAACTCGTCAAGTTGCTGACTTCTGGGAACAAGACGACATCACAAACAACAAGACCAAGCATCTATTAACAGGCTTCAAACAAACCTGCAGGCTCGTGTGTTTGGGGCCTTAAAACTGGAAAATCTGTGACTAACAGCTGTTTACAACCAACTTCTCAGTTCACCTTTAACCTCCTTCAAACAGTGCTTTAGATAATCTGTCTGCAGTGTGTCATCAACACACAGGTTGTAATAAACTAGAATTATCCCTTAACCCTCAAATCCAGGCTGGAATACTTCTTCAGCCCTTATATATAAACCCAGAGGATGTACTTATACTGCACATTTTCTACAATCTCAGTATCACATTCATTGGTTTAAACCTAAATTGCTTCCAAGTCATAAAACCTGGTGCAAAATAAACCTGGTGCATATTAAACTGCAGTTATAACTGAAGTTATTTTTTACTTCTGAGAGAAAAATAATCACACAACACTCACCTCTGCACATATACAAAATAAAACCATCTAGATTAAGGTTCATGTTTCAGGTTGTGAGTCAATGATGCTCACATGTTAAAAGGACTGGTCATGTGACCTCATAAATTGTATGCCCTTCAAAATAAAAGCGTCCTTTTCACACCTAACTGTAACAACACAGATTTTATATCACAGCTCTTTATAAAAATGAAGATAAATGAATTGCAGTCTTAAGGAAACACTATGAAATAGAGGGTTAAGAAAGACCAAGTTTGGAGCTGCAAGATTTCACCACGGAGACACAAGACCAGACATCGACCTTTGACCTCACACGCAGTCGGCCTACGTGCAGGGCTCGTACTTTGGGCCTGAGCAAAGCCCTGAAGAACCAGGGAACACACACCGCCAGCCTCAGGATGGCGAGGCGCAGCGACGGCAGCACGTTGAGCCGGACCTGCCTCTGGAGACTCACCAGAACAAACAGAACCTGCAGCATCTTCCACACACGGAAACACAGGGAATGAAGCATTTAATGATGAGGCCTGACCAGCACTGAGGGTGATCCTCACCTCTTTCAGCCGCTCCATGTCTTTGAGGTAGAATCCAATGTAAAAAAGGCTGAGATAAGAATTTACAAACTGAAACTGCAAGAGAAGAGAATTAGAAGTCAGTGAGTGAACACGTGTATGAAAACTGTGAATCAGACCAGGTCGGATGTGGTGAACTCACAAGAACCATTTTGATGATGAGATTTTTCTCATAGGCACTCTGGAGTCTATAGTTTTCTGTGGAAACAAAATATAAATCATTTACCACACCTGCTCTATTTTCTGAAGAAAGCGTGAATATTGTTTTAACATTCCTGTTTCTCCGTCCCAAACGTAGGTTTGGACCCGCCAGTCTTACCCATGTCGTTGAGCCAGCAGGCGATTTTCCTGTACACCTCGTCACATGCAGTCACAGTGATAGCCAGCATGATTTTAGGGATGAAGCGAGCGAGTCGAGGCATTTCCTTGATGCCCATCACGAACTCCTGGAGAGACACGGTCACACATTTAGGAAAAGGTGATGTTTCACTCTGAAGAGAACCCGTCATGATTTTAACATCAATGATTCGTCTTTATTGTAGAAAATCAAGAGACTACAATCTGGCCTGTGATCGGATGTAAACGCCTCTGACTGCAGGAAAAGCAGAAATATCAAGTAGGTCAGGTCCTATCTGTCATTTCAGGAATGAAAAAAAATAAGAAAATTCGTCCGATTTGTTTTAAAATCAGACTTTTGTGTAGAACTTCTGTGTTTTTTACCTCCTGTACACAACCTGAATCTGTAAAAAACTACTAATTAACAGCATTTAATATCAGATCCATCATAAACTTCAACACATCTCAACACAAAGGGAATCTGAGCAGTTCTGTTCATTAAATATATATTAAGAAAATGCTTTAAATTAAGCTAATTCCTATGAATCTATTTAGGACAATGCAAACAGGTAAATAAACTGAAAGTAATTGTATTAATAAATAAAGAGAAACTGGTTAGTTGAAGGATTTCTATACTTGAGGGATATTCTAAGGCAAACTAAAAACAAACAGTTCATGTCAGTGCTCTTGTTTTATGGGTCACTGTAGCTGTCAATCATCTGTCCTCGATGGTGATTGGGCAGGTGTAGGGCAGGAAAAAGAAAAGAAGAAGAGATATAAGGAAGTGTGTGAAAGTGATCAGGTTGTTTCCGTCAGTGAAACTGGAGTTTACTGAATAAACGAAGGTTTTATATAACAAACAAAAGATTATTAACAAGAGTTGGTGCAAAATCAAGAAGTCGAGGGTGAAATTCAGCGATTCAAAGAGTCTAGACAGTGATTCTACATCCTCCTCAGTCTGCAGCTGATGCTTCAACACGTTTAAACCCTGGCACTGCTTGAATGGCAGATTTTACCGTCTTCTTTTTCTGTCCTTTTCCATCGTTTTAGACGGTTTAACCTTCAGAATCGAGGCTGCGACCTGCCGACTGACCGGGATCGTCTGGAGGAGACTGAGCGGGACGCTGTGATTGGACCAGAGCAGAACCGCTCGACCCAATCACATGAAGAGCGTCATCGGCTCAGTCCGCGGGCGGCGGGTGTTCGGCCCAGATCCGGCTCGGACTTCGGGGATAAAATAAACTATTTCTGTTACATCCACACGGCGGGACACAGAAGAAGACGCTGACCTGCAGCTCGAAGCAGATGAGCATGACCAGGAAGACGAAGCAGAGGCAGAGGATGCAGACGGGCAGGCTGACCAACCAGCGGAACGCTCGCCGCCTCCACGGGGGGTAGTAGAACTCCTCGCATCCCGTCACAGGGCTGCAGCGCTTCACTCCCTGTGGGGGGGCAACGCGTCAACGGCCTGAAACTGACACCTGAGAAACACCATTTTCACGCCTTCTCACCCGGAACTGGGGGCGGGGCTCCTCCAGGGACTCGGAGGGCGTGTCCAGCGTCCCCCACTTGTACGCTAGCTCCGCCCCCCGCCGCTTCCACCGCTCCAGGAACAGCGTGGCCCAAACCACGTTGAAGAGGGCGAACACAACGCAGCAGATGTCACGACTCGTCTGACACACACACACACACACACACACACACACACACACACACACACACACACACACACACACACACAAACACATTTATTGATTGATTAGCAGGTTCTCAGCCACCCAGCTCCTCTTTTTCTTGTGGAATTGTAGAGAAAAGCAACTGGACTTCTTCCTCTCATCCAGGAAGCTTCTTTACTTCTGTAATTCAGGTTGTTTGAAACCCAGAGTGGGTGTGTAACCAAGTTCACACATAAATGCACATTTATGTGTGTGTGTGTGTGTGTGTGTGTGTTTTCTTGCACTAAGTTTCAGAATTGAAGAACCTCTTAGATGAGGTGAAACTCAGACGTCCAGTCGCTGTTTTTCCTGGTGAATCGCAGAGTTTCTCCTCACCTGGTCAGACTCAGTGAGCATCCACAGCACGAAGCCGATCACAGCAGGATACAACATGGACGTGGTGTAGAAACCCAACCACGCAAAATACATGGCGATCTTCACCCCAAAGTAGTCACAGATATCATCTGGAAACGTGAACAAACACCCACATCTAAGTCTATTAACGAGACTTCCTTTATACTAAGAAGTGTGACTCAAACTGGGTTAAAGCTTATTGGAGCTCTAAGGGAAGCAGTCGCCCTGACCTAAAGGTTGTTTCTCACAAACAGCCTGAACCCAGGACTTCATCAGCTGACTCAGGATCCTCTGTTCATGGAGAGGAAAGACCTGCTGGATCACACCTCGAGCACTGAGCTCTGGAACTGGACACAGGAGAAACACAGACACGAGAAGAATGGAGAGAATACATGGACAGACTGCACTGAAACTGATTCATAGACGATCAATATTCACTATTGATGATCAGCTATAGACTATCAGTAATCACTATTGATGATAATATCAGCTATAGACTATCAATAATCACTATTGATGATAATATCAGCTATAGACTATCAATAATCACTATTATTGATAATATCAGCTATAGACTATCAATAATCACTATTATTGATAATATCAGCTATAGACTATCAATAATCACTATTATTGATAATATCAGCTATAGACTATCAATAATCACTATTATTGATAATATCATCTTCAGATTGAGATTCTCTCCAATCACTAATTAATCTAATTTTTCTCTAAATGTCCCTTAAATGATATTTTTCTACTTTTTAATCTCTTAACATGTGAGTGAACAAATCTGCTTCAGTTTATGATTATTGATTATTGGAACAAAGAGAAATAGTCTCAGTAAATAAAAAGCTCAGTTCTGCTTAAAATGTTCTTTTGCATAATGGTGTTAATCCCTCAGCCCTTTTTATTTTTTTAAGTAAACTTTGTTATCATAATGTCCAACCAGGACTCATCTGGAATATTAATATTCATGTTTCTATTATTAATCAATAATATAAACATGAATGTTAATTTATTTCATTAATAAACGGTGTCTCCCCATTCTTAGCCCTCTCCAGGAAGCTGAGGTGGAGCAGCTTACTGATTGGCTGGCCCTCCAGGAAGCTGATGTTGTGGAGCACCTCCCCATGCTTGGCCCTCAGGTTGTCCAGCCAGTATTTGATGATGCTCTGTCGCTCCTGCAGCAGAGGACACGTCAACCCCTGAGCTGATGCTGTTTTACCTGTGAGGATGAAGCTGAAGCTGGAACCGACCTGCGAGGTGAAGAAGCACAGCTCGCTCTCGATGTTCTCGTAGATGTAGTCCTCCTCGCAGGAGAAGGTCCGCGTTCCTCCTCCAAACTCCGGCTTCACGGCTTTCCTCAGACACATCTCCTCAGCTCCTCGTAACAAGCTGCAGCACAGACAGTTCACGTGATTATAGACGAGAACAAAAAACCTGATCAGGTTCATCACTGAGTTTTATAAAAAATCCCACATTAAACCTGAGCTAAACACTAAATAAAGTATTTTATCTGTTCCTGTTCCAGCATCAATATATATCATCAACATCCACATCATCAATACAATAATAAAATAGTTTAATATAATCTCAGTAGTAGCTGCAACTAACCACTATTTAGAGATTTATTTAGATTGGAGCTGTTTGTGGGATTATTTCATTGGCTCCTTTATAATCTCCTTTTAAACATCTACAGAAAATATTCTTCATGTTCTTAATGATCCTCAGTGATTTACAGCATTTTATGGAACAATAATTGACCTTTGAACATGATTTTATCAATCGTGGCACAGAGTTTAGCTTATTTACAATTTTTTTTTTTTTGATTTAGGTCAGTTTGGTCTTATTTTAGGTTTTAAATAAAGTATTTTTTATCTGTGGTAAAACACAATATTAGTTATTTTTCTCCAGCATTCTAACTCTATTTAACATAAACAGATTCTGACTCTTCTGTATCTCCTCACATGTTGTAGATTTATTCTGATTAAGGTTTAAGTCCAATAACCTTTGTGTTTGTACAGATATTCCACATTTATCATCATTTACAGCAGGAAAACTGATGAATGAACCTGGGGTTTAAATGGCTGACTTTGATGATGTGTACATGTATTGATTTGTATTTGATTAGTTGATTTCCTGTTTTTTTAATGCTTGCAGATTGAATGCATTGATTGTACTGTTGGTCAGAACAGGACGTTCTGATGTTCCCAGATTGTGTGGAACCAGAGACGTCGTCCTTCATCGTCTCTGATGCCTCAACCTCATCATCAGCCCCTCCCCCTTTTCCCATCATCCTCCTCTTCTCTCCTCCTGTCCTTCCCAGCAGCTTCGTGCTGAAACCAAAGTAATAATGCAGCACTCTGTCCTTCACATGTACATGTGTGGAGCACACGCGTGTGTACACGCACCCACACACACACACACACGCACCCACACACACACACAAGCGCAGCCACACACACACACACACACACACACACTCCTGTAACAGCAGCAGAACAGTGAAAACCTTCAGCAGCTGATAGATTACAGCAGGAATGAGAATCTGAAGCTGCTGAATTCTGCTTAGTGTGCAGCACCTTCACAATAAAAGTCCTCGTCAGAGGAAACACACACACACACACACACACACACACAGTGTGAGTCTTTCTAAAGGTGAAACAGCAGCTGCTGCTGCAGTAAAATTAGCTAGATTCTCTTTTTCTAATTTAATCCAAGCTCAGCTTTGCTGCTAAAACTCATCGAGTTTTCTTCTCAGAGGGAAAGTGTGAACCAAACTAACCTTGGAGGAGAAGAGTGCTGAGGCAGAGCGTCAGCGCTGATGCTAAACTAGCAAATATGTTAAGGACTTCATGTGGAACTCCGCAGAACAGGGTTGTAAATGACATGAGTAACAGGTAAGACGAGGACGTTGGAGGATGTTAAACGTCCTATTTTATTCACTTTTCCTGGCTTTTAATAGAAAAGTTGATGCCACTAACAATTCATATTATTTTTATTAATACTAAGAACCAAAATTCACCTTATTATAGACAAATGTCTGAGATAATAAACACGTTTCCTCTTCAATCAGCACAGGTACACAAATAAACTGTGAAGTTAAATCTATTTAATCCTAGTTTGAACTGATGAACAGAGACAGACAAATTCTCTGGTTAAATACGATTATTAAAGGTGAATCGACAAGATGAAACTCTTTCTGGATTATTTTCTACGATATAAAATGTAGGTCAACTTACAGATATTTACTAGGTCAACGAACAGAGTGTGTGTGTGTGTGTGTGTGTGTGTGTGTGTGTGTGTGTGTGTGTGTGTGTGTGTGTGTGTGTGTGCAGACAGCTGACAGAGAGGAGTGTGTTGTGTTCTCTGCTTTTCTTCCATCATGTGCAGCAGCTTTGGTTTGAATCATTTTCTGGTCTAACACAGCGTCAGCAGCAGAAAGGAACTCAACGTCTGTCACTCTCTGTTTTAGTATTTATACACACAATACAATATACATACAAGTTTAACACGACCTCAGAACAACAGGACAACGCTGAACATCTGGACGGAATAGAATCTCTGCTCTGAGCCTTGAAACAACATTAAATAACCTGGACTGTTCCATGAAATAACACGAAATAACATAGAATAACCTTTAATGTAAAATAGCCAGAAATAACCTTTAATAACCTAATGACCTGAAATCACATGAAATAGGCAGAATGTTTTAAAAACTTAATTGCCTAAATAATTTTATATATACATATACAGTGGGGAAAATAAGTATTTGAACACCCTGCTATTTTGCTATTTCTCCCACTTAGAAATCATGGAGGGGTCTGAAATTTTCATCGTAGGTGCATGTCCACTGTGAGAGAGATAAACTAAAAAGAAAAATCCAGAAATCACAATGCTGATTTTTAATGATTTATTTGTGTGATATAGCGGCAAATAAGTATTTGAACACCTGCGAAAATGAATGTTAATATTTGGTACAGTAGCCTTTGTTTGCTATTACAGAGGTCAAACGTTTCCTGTAGTTTTTCACCAGGTTTGCACATACTGCAGGAGGGATCCTGGCCCACTCCTCCACACAGATCTTCTCTAGATCAGTCAGGTTTCTGGGATGTCGCTGAGAAACACAGAGTTTGAGCTCCCTCCAAAGATTTTCGATTGGGTTCAGGTCTGGAGACTGGCTGGGCCATGCTAGAACCTTGATATGCTTCTTACGGAGCCAGTCCTTGGTTCTCCTGGCTGTGTGCTTTGGGTCGTTGTCGTGTTGGAAGACCCAGCCACGACCCATCTTCAATGCTCTGACTGAGGGAAGGAGGTTGTTCCCCAAAATCTCACAATACACGGCCCCAGTCATCCTCTCTTTATGCAGTGCACTCGTCCTGTCCCATGTGCAGAAAAACACCCCCAAAGCATGATGCTACCACCCCCATGCTTCACAGTAGGGATGGTGTTCTTCGGATTGTACTCTTCATTCTTCTTCCTCCAAACACGCTTAGTGGAATTATGACTAAAAAGTTCTATTTTGGTCTCATCTGACCACAAACCTTCTCCCATGACTCCTCTGTATCATCCAAATGGTCATATGCAAACTTAAGACGGGCCTTGACATGTGCTGATTTAAGCAGGGGAACCTTTCGTGCCATGCATGATTTCAACTCATGACGTCTTAGTGTATTACCTACAGTAACCTTGGAAACGTTGGTCCCAGTTCTTTTCAGGTCATTGACCAACTCCTGTCGTGTAGTTCCGGGCTGATTCCTCACCTTTCTTAGAATCATTGAGACCCCACGAGGTGATATCTTGCATGGGGCTCCACTCCGATTGAGATTGACCGTCATGTTTAGCTTCTTCCATTTTCTAATGATTGCTCCAACAGTGGACCTTTTTTCACCAAGCTGCTTGGCAATCGCTCCGTAGCCCTTTCCAGCCTTGTGGAGGTGTACAATTTTCTCTCTTGTGTCGTTGGACAGCTCTTTGGTCTTCGCCATGTTACAAGTTAAAGTCTTGCTGATTGTATGGGGTGGACAGGTGTCTTTATGCAGCTAACCACTTCAAACAGGTGCATCTGATTAAGGATGATACATGGAGTGCAGGTGGACTTCTAATGGGCGGACTAACAGGTCCTTCAGGGTCAGAATTCTAGATGACACACAGGTGTTCAAATACTTATTTGCCGCTATATCACACAGATAAATCGTTAAAAAATCATGCATTGTGATTTCTGGATTTTTCTTTTTAGTTTATCTCTCTCACAGTGGACATGCACCTACGATGAAAATTTCAGACCCCTCCATGATTTCTAAGTGGGAGAAATAGCAAAATAGCAGGGTGTTCAAATACTTATTTTCCCCACTGTATATATATATATATATATATATATATATATATATATATATATATATATATATATATATATAGATATATATATATATATATATATCTATATATATATATATATATATATATATATATAGATAGATATATATATATATAGATATATATATATATATCTATATATATATATATCTATATATATATATATATAGATATATATAGTCAAAGGGTTGAGCCTAACCCTCTCTTCACGTTTCAGTCACTGAGGTCCTCCACCACTTCTCTTGTAGATTTATTATGTCTCCCATAAAGTTCCTATGTGTTTGTTCCCTAAACACTTTTCTAGTCATTTTCCTCTTTGCTTTTAAAGGAAAATAAAGGTCTTTTATTCTGGCTTTTAATTTGGAGCAACTTTCAATCACAGCCTCGGCTGCTTGTTTGTATCAAAGGTTCTTTATAAATAGATTACGATAAATATTTATATTATTTTTAATTCCAAAAACTAAACCTTCAACAATATAAAACCTATTTGACCAAGTCTAAACTCAGTACAAAACTTTCTTCTTTTTCATACTAAGCATTTTTTACTGCATAAAATCTCATATTATTACAATCTCAGGCTAATTTAACCTAATAAATCAGTTTGATGGATAAACCATGAATTTAAGCAGAATTCCACCAGTTTCAGCTGCACAGAGAATCTTTTACTGTTTTATGGGATTCTACATTTGTATGATTTTATATTTATATATTTGGGGTCAGAGCATTACTACTGAATGTCGACTTCTGAGAAACTGAACATTTTTACTGTTGTCCATCATTTTATGGATGAAAACTATTGATCATTAATATCATTATAATAATTATTATAGGATGTTGCTGCAGCAGTCGTGTGGATAAATAGAAAACACGTGAAGAGTGACTCTTACTTTTCGTACGTGGCGGTGACGAAGAACGCGTAGACACGCGTGTGCTTGTGATGTCGGATCTGGATGATGAGCTCTGGGATTCCCAGCCGGATGTGGTTCAGTAACCATAGCAACGTGTGGTCATCTGTGGCGTCTGCAGCGGGAAATAAAAAAACAATCATTTACATCTGTGCCCATTCACAGAACCAGGAGATGCTGTTTGTTCTGTTGTTTGTTCCTGTTTGTTCCTGTTGTCTGTTCCTGTTTGTTCTGTTGTGTGTGTGTGTGTGTGTGTGTGTGTGTGTGTGTGTGTGTGTGTCTGACCTGCAAATGTCATGAGGACATCACAGTTCTCTGTGGGCACCGTCTTCATCCAGGATTTATGAGACATGATGTGTCTCCCTGCCTGAAGCAGACGCTTCCCAAACAACTTATCTGAGGACAGGAAG
>JAYKQN010000027.1:4490000-4517500 GCA_036785175.1 Eupleurogrammus muticus | reverse complement strand
AAGTCAAAAACTTTTTAAATACATTTTAAGAAGCATTCATTAGGTCTCTCAAAATGTATTTTATTTTTACAAAATTCATGATTTTATGTGATTTTTTACTTGAACTGTCAAATGGTGTGACTGAAAAATAGTGATAAATTTTAAATATTTGATCCACGTAGAACATAAAACTAGTTTATGTCATGCGTTTTTAACTTTAAAAACCTTTTTAATAGAGGTAAAGTACCTTTATGTTTTTAGGATTACACCACATGCAGGAGCATGATTCCATTTGGATCATAGCTCTTTACTCTATTGTTGTTTTTAAAGTCATCTCTTCTTGTTATCTCTCACTCCTGCTGCTTGGTTGATTTAACAAGAGTAATCAATAGGGTAATCAGTGGGGTAATCAATAGGGTAATCAATAGGGTAATCAATAGGGTAATCAGTGGGGTTTGATGGCTTCTACCTTTGACCTCTTCAGTCTGATACTGAACCCACAAATATTCCTAGGTCAGATTTTGGTTTAAAGTAGTTACTCATTAAATGCACAATGTTTAATTCCACCCACTAAAACAACATGTTTTTATTTTACATAAACAGCTCAGAAAATGTTGTAACATACGAGACAGAAAAATTATCCCAAATGTTGTTTACGTTGGCAGAACGAGATCATTTGTGAGGTAGAAAGCAGCCTCTGGCCTGAAACAGAAAACAGGTCAGTGCTGGAATAATGAAAGAAGAACAGAGTCAACCTTATCAGGCACAAACAGGCAGGGGTGTGTGTGTGTGTGTGTGTGTGTGTGTGTGTGTGTGTGCATTATTTGTAGATATAAAGCACCAAATTAATGACATTCAGTTCAGTGACATTCAGTTGTGAAACTCGGCCGAGGCGTTAATGAATGTTTGATTTCTGCTGCTCCTCAGGATTTTTTAACTTTTACTTCTTCAGTCGATTATTATTGTTTAAAGTTTGGGCTCAAGCTGCTGAAATAAAAGTAGAAGTTTGGTTTGTTATTTTCAAGTCCATTATGAACTGGTACATTTCTTGGAGCAATATATATATATATATATATATATATATATATATATATAAATGACTTGAGTAATGATGGATGATAATATAACATAAAATATAACTATAAATGATTAAAGTTGTGATTATATATAAAACATCCATCTTCTACTGAATCAAGTAAAATTACACATATATACATATCTATACATATATAGATATGTATATAAATATATATGCATATATATATATATATATATATATGTGTGTATATATGTGTAATTTTACTTGATTCATACATAATATGTTATATTATCATCCATCTTTACTCAAGTCATTTTACATAACAAACCTATTTTCGTCCCTGAGTCATTGACTGATACAGTCATTTATGAAATATAATAGACAAACAAACTGCGGTTTTCTTGTACTGTCAACCTAAAATAAATTTGCATTAAACCCTGAGTTTGTTTGAATATTGCTTTAAAGATAAATAAAGTGGATGAGACTTTAAGCTGATTTGTTTTTCCTTTGAGTAGTTTCTGACCTGTAGTGGCTCTATTTTAGTGTTTTGATCCTCTTCCAGTGATCTATGGCCAGATGTAATAATGCAGCAGAAACACAGCAATGCACCAGCAAAAAGAAACTGAGGGCAATTGTTTTAAATGCATTTAACTCCTGAAGAACACACACATGCATTCTGGTCAGTATTGATGAATTTAAACTAAATATGTGTATATAATTGAGTTGAAAACTCCACAGGCCCCTGAATTAAATCATATGGATAAATGGATTAGTGACAAAGGTGAAATAAGATTCACAGCCTGTGGGTCGACCAGCAGCTTGTTTTTGTCCAGATCAGTTAAATCAACAGATAAACACTTTACATGTTTATGGTTTTAAGAACATAATCATCGTAAATAGTTGACTTCTCCTCTCAAGCTCCATTCATTCCGTGTCTGTCTCATCACCGTTAATGAAGCTCAGGTTATTGAAGGGCTGTGAATGGAGGGTGGCCGGTGACTGTGAAGCTCTGACATCACAACTTCATACCAGTTTCTTATTACAGGCTGTGTTCATTACTCTGTGGATTGAGCCTTTTTAACATGGGACAGTATTTAAATAGCATTATTTGGTCCTTATAATGGAAAAGCAATTAAAAATTAACTTTGTACAATGTGGGACGTTTTACAGCGCCTGAACACAGCGTTCAGCAGCGTTCAGGAAGACAAAAACACTCATTTCTGAGTTTTACGGCACTGATGTGAAGCCGAGGACTTTTATTCTGAAATACACCTCAAGGAAGGAAACATGCATTTTCCTCTGAGGCTGGAGACGACAGCAGGGTTTGTTTTCCACAGACAAGAAACACTAACATATATACAGATACACATATATGTGTATATACATACATATGTACATATATATACATATATAGATACATATATATATAGAGAGAGATACATATACACATATATATATATACACATATATATATGTATACACATACATATGATGACTGATTTGTCACTGAGCTTTTATAGCAGGACGTAGGACAGTAAAGGACTAGACCTACAGGTGGCAGCAACGCTGCTTTTTAGTTGCCAGCTGCACTAAAACCACAAAGAAGAAGCAGAAGCAGCTGGGGTTTTCCATCCAGAACCTTTAGAAAAAGTTCCAAACAAACTCAGGTTTCAGGAGCCAACACGTGAAGTAACATGTGGATTAAAGACTGAAACATGATTTATAAAATATCTGCACCCTCAGTTTCAGTAAATCTGCCTCATTCATTCCCACTGTTTCCCTCAGATGGATGATTCTGGATGAGTTTGAGTGTAAAAGTGAAGAACGGAGGTTTAATCTGCAATAAACGCCATAAAGCTGAGGTTAAATGAGGGAACTAATGAGCACAGACTGGTTGTCTGACTGGCTGAACTGAGGATTGTGGGAGGGGGGATTATGAAGCATGAATAGGAGAGTGGTGCTGATGAATAAAGACGTGAATAGCAGCCTTTGTTGAGAACACTGAGCTCCTTGTTGAGCAGAGGGAGGACGCTGGTGTTCTGCTCATCTCACAACAAGAGAGACGTGGATGACACTCGTGAACACATGGGCGGCTGTGGCTGCTGGTCTGGGAGCACGTTAGAGGTCAAAGGTTAAAGTTAGAGGTCAAATACTGGCTCAAACCAACTATAAGAAGAAGTCATAACAGAGCCTTAAAGCACGAGTCTAAGGATGGTCTTTACTTTTTACTAAATCTAGATCAGTGGTCGGCAACTCGCGGCTCTAGAGCCGCATGCGGCTCTTTAGCGCTGCCCTAGTGGCTCCCTGGAGCTTTTTCAAAAATGTTTGAAAATGGAAAAAAGATGGGGGAGGGAAATATATTTTTTGTTTTAATATGGTTTCTGTAGGGGGACAAACATGACACAAACATTCTTAACGTTTTCCAATGCTGTAAAAATGTGTAGAATAAACATTACATTTCAACATTTCTGTCAACGAAGATTTGCGTCATAGCCTGCGACACATGTTTCTATCAGCAGGGCGGGATGCCAGGCAGGTGGCTGTTGTAAACAAACCGGCAAAGACATTTCCAGGGAAGGCATGCTACATTTGCAGCTACATCAAATCAAATTATCGCATGAGAGCTTGCAGTCCTGCGTCAAGATTAAAGTTACATCTTACATGCCCGATGTTGAGAATCTAGTGATAGCTAGCTAGACTAGTGATGTCCGAAAACATCATATATCATGTCATATATCATGTCATGCCCAATATCATATCATCATCATATATATCTATGTGTGTATATATCTATGTGTGTATATATCTATGTGTGTATATATCTATGTGTGTATATATCTATGTGTGTATATATCTATGTGTGTATATATCTATGTGTATATATCTATGTGTGTATGTATCTATGTGTGTATATATCTATGTGTATATATATATATATATATATTATATATATATATATATATATATATATATATATATATATATATATCTATGTGTGTATATATCTATGTGTGTATATATCTATGTGTGTATGTATCTATGTGTGTATATATCTATGTGTATATATATATATATATATATTATATATATATATATATATATATATATATATATATATATATATCTATGTGTGTATATATCTATGTGTGTATATATATATATATATATATCTATGTGTGTATATATCTATGTGTGTATATATATATATATATATATATCTATGTGTATATATCTATGTGTGTATATATCTATGTGTGTATATCTATGTGTGTATATATCTATGTGTATATATCTATGTGTGTATATTAACCCTCCCCTATAGTTAGGTTCCTTATGTGTGTGTTAAATACAGTAATGACACACAGAACTCAGACTGAGTCTTTTAGTACGGTTCCTTATGGTCATGAACATACAGTAGTTTTTTCCTGATGTGTTGAGATTAAACAGCAGTCCAGATCATGACGGTAAAACAACCTCTCTCTAAAGCCTGAGTACATTCAGCTCTCCAATCAACACCGATGGGGATCACAGAGACTCAGGAAGTAATCCTCTATGTAAATAAGGGTGTTTCAGTCGTGGCGACGTGTTTATTCTACTTGACAGCTCATTTGTTCAAGCAGCGTCAGAAACATTTGTGATTATCAATGACTCTTAAAAACTTCATTGGTGGACAGGACAGAAACTGACCAGCAGTGATCCCGTTCCTCACATCATATGCAGCTTCCTTCCTGCTCCACACCTTGAAAACAGGTTAAAAACCTAGGGCTGTCCAGGTCAGCGAGAATCGACTTAAACACAAAACGCTGCTTTCTATTCATGTGAGCCTGGTTCACAGGGTGATGAGGAGCAGACAAAAGGTCTGATTCCACTGCAAATATTACAGTAAACCACAGGATCCCAAATAGTGGGGCGCGTTTAACCTCGGAGAACATTTTTTTATTTTTTTTACTCACCTAGAATAAAGTGCAATAGCACCTCCACTCCATTAGGGGGCATCAGAGTGTTCACAGGGAGCATACAGCACAGAGTATGAGTATGAAGTGTAGACACCAAGTGACACCATGAAAACATATTTAACAGGGATGAGAAGAAAATAATTGTGAAGCACTGCAGTGAAGTAATGTTCAAGCAAGAGTTCAAGCAAGAATTACACATTACATCAGTCTCGTCTGGAGGCTGCAGAGGCTAAACACAGCATTAAAAACAGAATTCTTCTACATGGCCACTGTGTTCTTGGCTTTGCTCGGCAACTACAAAAAAAGGGAATAAACCCAGGGAGTCACAGGGTGACCGGATGCACTCCTTCCCCTTCAGGAACATGATATCAGTCTCACACAGGAGGATGAAGATGATCAGCTTTAATGTGAGTGAATGGAGCTTTAAACTCAGCGATAGCATCTCTGCAACAAGCCGAGGGGAAGCAGCAGGAAATCAGTTGAGCTCCAGAGTGCGTATTATCACTTTCTGCCTACAGTTTGATGATCTTCATAGCTATAAATGGAAGAAGTGTACATTTCCACGGGGGCATGAATGGGGATTAAGAAGTTGCTTAGCTAGAAGCAAAAAAAGCCATTATGGGTGGTATGATTAAGCTGTTAAAAACTGAAAGAATCTGGGGCAGCAGAAGCACCACACAACACACGGTTTACCACCGCAGAGGCTGAGTGTTAGCAACATTAAACTTCACTGTGGATGAATGTGATCCACAGCAGAATATTTGGGGGGGGGGGGGGGGTGGGGGGGGGGGGGGGGGACGACGTCCCTGAAGGTGATGAAACGGGCTGCAGCTTCATCTGCTGCATCAAGAACCAGGGGACAAAAACACAACATGAGGCAATTGTTGGACCACATCGATCACTCAGATTCAGCAGTTTGACATTAAAATCTGAACTTTGTTACTGGAATCTAGTGCAGTGTCTGTAGAAAGTGTGTGTTCCTGTAGAAAGTGTGTGTTCCTGTAGAAAGTGTGTGTTCCTGTAGAAAGTGTGTGTTCCTGTAGAAAGTGTGTATTCCTGTAGAAAGTGTGTGTTCCTGTAGAAAGTGTGTGTGTTCCTGTAGAAAGTGTGTGTTTCTGTAGAAAGTGTGTGTTTCTGTAGAAAGTGTGTGTGTTCCTGTAGAAATACACATTCATCCATCTATAAAACAATAGTGTCTGGATTTCCCGAGGGTCAGTGAACGCGTCTTGGAGTTTCAGCATTTAGTTTATAGAAAGAAGAAAAGACGGCAGCACGTGAAGTTTTCTCAGGAGGTTTGTAGCTTTGTGGTTGGCTACGGCCACAGTAGCCTGTGTTAGTGAGGAATAAAGCAGCAGCTGAACCAGGAAACTTACTTTAAAACACGGCTCTGCTGCTTATGAGACAAGAACACTACACCACAGAACACCATCAGGACTTTAAGATTTAATGAGGATAATAGAATAATCCAGCCAAACAATTTCACAAAAAGGGACACACCATTGTTCCATGTGCAGCTATATCCAAATGTTGAGGTAGATCCAACAAACATTGAGGTATGAGAACTCCAGACTGGCAGACGCTCTATGCTTTATAGATAGATGTAGGAAACATGAGTGCAGGGATTCCTCTGGTAATAAAATGCAGAGGAGAAATGCAGAGGTGTTATTTTATATGTTAATTTTTGTGTTTAAACTGTGCTGAATGTGCACCATGAACTAAACTGAGTTTGACTGTTCTAGAGACTGAGGCCACTGTGTCTGAATGAATGAGGTTGATAACAGAAACCTGATTTAATGTGGACCATAGGCCACTTATGGCTGATGCATATCAGCCTGATAGAGTCTGGTATTCAGCAGCGTATTTATGAGGTGATGAATCTGATCTTTCTGACAACGGACAGATCGGTCTGTGGAGTTAACATCATCAGCCACACATTCATCAACAGAACACGTTAAAATGGCGGTTTACTGTTGTTTAACCAGCGCCTGTACATTTACTGGAAGCTGCTCATGATAAACACAGCAAAGCGGCTGATGACAGCATCGAAACGTCTCCATCAGGTTAATAAAACGCTGACATCACCAACATCAAGGTCAATGATTTTCCTTCATCTTTGATGCAGCTAATGAACCTGCAAAAAACTGTAAAACAGAGACGTGGTGTTCAGTCATCAACACACTGCTGCTGCTAACACTGGTACTGCTGCTGACACTGGTACAGCTGCTGCTGACATTGGTACTGCTGCTGCTAACACTGCTACTGCTGCTGCTAACACTGCTACTGCTGCTGCTAAACCTGGTACTGCTGCTGACACTGGTACTGCTGCTAACACTGGTACTGCTGCTGCTGACATTGGTACTGCTGCTGCTAACATTGGTACTGCTGCTAACACTGCTACTGCTGCTGACACTGGTACTGCTGCTAACACTGGTACTGCTGCTGCTGACACTGGTACTGCTGCTGCTAACATTGCTACTGCTGCTAACACTGGTACTGCTGCTGCTAACACTGGTACTGCTGCTGACACTGGTACAGCTGCTGCTAACATTGCTACTGCTGCTAACACTGGTACAGCTGCTGCTGACATTGCTACTGCTGCTAACACTGGTACAGCTGCTGCTGACACTGCTACTGCTGCTGCTAACACTGGTACTGCTGCTGCTGACACTGGTACTGCTGCTGACACTGGTACTGCTGCTGCTAACACGGGTACTGCTGCTGCTAACATTGCTACTGCTGCTAACACTGGTACTGCTGCTGCTAACACTGGTACTGCTGCTGACACTGGTACTGCTGCTGCTGACACTGGTACTGCTGCTGCTAACATTGCTACTGCTGCTAACACTGGTACTGCTGCTGCTAACACTGGTACTGCTGCTGACACTGGTACAGCTGCTGCTGACATTGGTACTGCTGCTGACACTGGTACTGCTGCTGCTAACACGGGTACTGCTGCTAACACTGCTACTGCTGCTGCTAACACTGGTACTGCTGCTAACACTGGTACTGCTGCTGCTGACATTGGTACTGCTGCTGACACTGGTACTGCTGCTGCTAACACGGGTACTGCTGCTGACACTGGTACTGCTGCTGCTGACATTGGTACTGCTGCTGACACTGGTACTGCTGCTGCTAACACAGGTACTGCTGCTGACACTGGTACTGCTGCTGCTGACATTGGTACTGCTGCTGACACTGGTACTGCTGCTGCTAACACGGGTACTGCTGCTGACACTGGTACAGCTGCTGCTGACATTGCTACTGCTGCTAACACTGGTACTGCTGCTGCTGACGCTGCTACTGCTGCTGCTAACACTGCACTTTCACTTCAGAACACGGTTTGTACTTTAGTTATAGATGCACTCTACTGCTAAATCTGCTAAACACTTTTATATACTTTGTATAGTAAAACCTAATTTATATAGAGAAGCTGTTACAAAAAAAAATAAATGCCCTGAATAAAAGGCCTCAACTGTAATGGAGCGCTATTAGGGAAGAGGAAGATTTATTTTAAACTTTGCATTTCATAAATAAAAGAGGAAATGTGGAAATTTAAATATTTCAAATGCATTTTCAAAATGCTAAAAAAGAGCCACTTCCTCCCCTGATTTTTATGCCTGGTGCTAGTACCTTTTCAATCATTTAATATTATGACAAAAAGGTGATATTTTGCCAAAGAAAAGTTAGTGTGTCCTACAGAAACTATTCCTCTAAGACTCATTAATTATTAAAAAACTGTAGATTTTTTTTGTAGGTTTTTACAGCAGCTCATTAAGCTGCATGACTCCTGAAGAAAAAGTCAAGCTGAAGGAAAATTATAGTGAACATCATGTAAACCATCGGTGTTGGGAGTAATGGATTACATTACTGCATTTATTTTACCTGCAATGCAGTAATGAATGAATAATATAAATGGTAATATTTTACTGAATTGTCAGTAACATGCATTTCAAAGCAATTTTAACCTGGATTAAAGCCCAGAGGTGTTTTTATTTCTTTTCTTCATCCAAATTCATTCAAATCAACACAAGATCACTTTCTAAAGATGAGTAAACCTGCAGAAACTTTAATTACTTAAAAAAATGAGAATCTGATGAACATTGCAGTCAAATACATTTTGGGTCTAAACCTAAATGACTAAAGACTAAAAACTTTACAGAGGTGCCCTGTAACATGAAGATAGTGGAGGATGTTAAACCAACAGCAATAAAACAGAAGTTCTCCCGCTCTGAGATTCTTCTGGAGGGGCCAAAAATATGAGGAGCAGGACCAGATTGGGCCCGCGGGCCTCATGTTTGACACAGAGGTCTAGAGGTTAGCAGCCAAGATATTTTTATTGATTTCTACAGTGGAATTATCAGCTTTTCCCAAACTTGTCCCTGTTGTGACCAGCAGCAACGATGACAAGGTAATTTCCACTTATTTTGTTACCACAGAGTAACTTAAAAAGTACTGCACTAGTGAATTAACTTTAACACAGTAATGTTGTAATATAACAAATTACTGTAAATCATGTTTGTCAAGATGAGAAAGTCAAAAACATATCAAAATACAGTTTTAAGAATCATAGATCAGGTCTCTCAAAATGTACAATTTGTGTTCATGTTGGTTCATCGTCATTTAAAAGTCCATTTGTACAGTTTTTTTTTTACAAAAAAAACAATGCTTTTGCACAAAAAAATGATAAATTTTAAATATTTTTTCCACTCTTAATAGAAAACTATCTGGTACCAGAAATAAGAATTAAATAAAGCTAACTAGCCAAACACACACACACACACACTCCTAGAGACACATCCTAAATCCTGAACCTCTGCGCTGTGATTGGTTAACAACAAATTCCATGACCTGATTTGATTTATTTCTTATCACCACCGGCCTCAGAGGGAACACAGACTAATTGCTGGGACGTTTCTGTTGCTGTTTCTAATGAAGGACGCTTAATTAATCTTTGAAAACGGGGCTGGCGAGTGTCGGGGCTACAAAAGGAAGACGGCTCAGAGGATCAGAGTCATACCGGTCTAATGTGACGAGGATTAGGAAAAACGTGGCGGAGGCACAGGGACAATGGAGCATCCCTGCCCCCCCGGAGAAGGAAAATCCTTCCAGGCTGCAACCAGAATCTCAGCTGGAGGAACCAAACATGCAGTTTGTGCTGAGTGACAGCGACACGTGCAGCGGCGTTTCTGATATCTGCTAATCCCTGTGAAGTATTTAAACCTGATCCCCCTCTGCCATGACCCTCGCAAGGAAAAAATACAGCCGAGAGAGAGCAGGAGGTGTTAGGAGGGAAAGAGAGAATCAGTGCTCTGTACCTGTCAGATACAGCCTCTGTTAATTCTAACAGAGAATGAAGGGCTGCTCCATTCTGGAAGAAATCATTATCACGATTATTTTGGTCAATACTGAAGTCACGATTATTTTTTTAGCTACATGATGCATTCAGTCACAATGCTTGACTTGTGTTTTGGTTCCAGAAAAATGACTCTGCTAGCTTAGCGGTCCTCAAAGCGTGGTCCAGGGACCCAGCAAAAAAAGGATAATCTGTCCACTTTCTGTTCTAAAACATCTAAAGTAAAAAGTCTATTCAGATGGGGTCTCTGGTCTAGTTTGTGTGACTTTAAGGGTCCTTGACATGAAAAAGGTTTCAGAACGGCTGTGCTAGAGTGACCAGACGCCTCGGAAAATTGGAACAATCCCGAAATCTACAACCACTGTCCTGGGTCCGGCCTAAAATGTCCCAAAAATTACAGTCGCACAGAACACTGAGTCGTTCTTTTCTGATAGACATTAAAACAAGGGTTGGTGAAGAGGCTGAGAGGCTTCTCACGATGGTTCAGCTGCACTCAGAACTCACAAAGAATCAGGCTGGAAATTCATGATTTCCAAGGTAAATGCTTTTTATTTTTTATTTTGCAGACTCGTGGCCACAGAAAGGTGACGTTTGCCTGGATGTCAGTCAGAGATTGTTTGATGCACAATGCACAGCCTTAGGTTAGCTGTGACAGTGTTCTTTGTTTTCTAAGATTACAGTTCACATGAGGCCAGTTCAGACAATTACAATCCTCCATGTGATACTTTGACCATCTGGGAAATATGTGAATTCACCTTCCTGCTGAGTGTTAAGATAAGAACATCAATACCACTCTCATATCTGTCCATTCTATTACATCCTGGAGCCAAGCGGCTGCTGTCTGAGCTTCACATTAAGGAGAAACAGCAAGTCTGGCTGTTTCTAATAAAGTAATCAGCTCTCCTGAACTCACTGAACACAACATATAATATTAATCTCTACAAAACACAAAGTGTAAAAGTGATGATTCTGGTTTTAATGCCTGATATGAAGCACTGGAATTCAACCAGCACAGGCACCACTGTGTTCTTAAAAGTAAAAAGTACTCCTTTAAGGGTGCAGATTCTCCTCATAAGATCCTGCAGCTTAGAAACGTGTTAAATGCAGGATTTCACACCGATTGCTGTCACACAAACTCAGGTAAAACATTTCAGCAGCACTGTGAATAAATCGCTGATTGGATTCTAGAGTTTTGATGCCAAAATATAGACTTTTTCTGTAAAATATTAACATCTTTTACTCTGTAAAATTCAGTTTTCATTGAACAAAAGAAGACAAAGTTCTCAGATGATAAATATTATCTAAACCAGGGGCATCAATTATGTATTTTAAAGTTCAGTATCTCCATTCTTTACTATAGTCAACACATTGTGATTATAATAATTACACGTTAAATAAAAAATATATAACACCATTAATGCTGCAGGGAAACATCCAGACGTGTGCAGTGGTTGTGTATCACTGCATTTACAAGCTGGACTCTCACATGTTAAGAGAGTTAAAAAGTAGAGAAATATCCTTTAAAGGACATTTAGAACAGAGAAAAATTAGATTAATAAGTGATGGGAGAGAATCTCAATCTGAATAAGATGAAGATCATCAAAAGTGATTATTGATAGTCTATAGCTGATGTTATCAATAATAGTGATTATTGATAGTCTATAGCTGATGTTATCAATAATAGTGATTATTGATAGTCTATAGCTGATGTTATCAATAATAGTGATTATTGATAGTCTATAGCTGATATTATCATCAAAAGTGATTATTGATAGTCTATAGCTGATATTATCATCAAAAGTGATTATTGATAGTCTATAGCTGATATTATCAATAATAGTGATTATTGATAGTCTATAGCTGATATTATCAATAATAGTGATTATTGATAGTCTATAGCTGATATTATCAATAATAGTGATTATTGATAGTCTATAGCTGATATTATCATCAAAAGTGATTATTGATAGTCTATAGCTGATATTATCAATAATAGTGATTATTGATAGTCTATAGCTGATATTATCATCAAAAGTGATTATTGATAGTCTATAGCTGATATTATCAATAATAGTGATTATTGATAGTCTATAGCTGATATTATCAATAATAGTGATTATTGATAGTCTATAGCTGATACTATCATCAATAGTGATTATTGATAGTCTATATCTGATATTATCAATAATAGTGATTATTGATAGTCTATAGCTGATATTATCAATAATAGTGATTATTGAGTCTATAGCTGATATTATCAATAATAGTGATTATTGATAGTCTATAGCTGATATTATCAATAATAGTGATTATTGATAGTCTATAGCTGATATTATCATCAAAAGTGATTATTGATAGTCTATAGCTGATATTATCATCAAAATTGATTATTGATAGTCTATAGCTGATATTATCAATAATAGTGATTATTGATAATCTATAGCTGATATTATCATCAATAGTGATTATTGATAGTCTATAGCTGATATCATCATCAATAGTGATTATTGATAGTCTATAGCTGATATTATGCATAAATACTGATTAATAATAGTCTATAGCTTTTATATATTTATAATGCTCATATTTTCTAACCCCTGGAGGAGTCTGTCCTGAATGAAATGACACCAGCTAACACGTTTCTGTTTGGAACCATATTCAGAGGAGCTCTCCCTTCCACAGCAGCAGCTGTTCTCTTCTGTAAAGTTGAACTAATCTTCACTGACCCTTCGACCTTCTCGTCCTGTCCTGGCTCCGCTGGCCTGAGATCAGTAACCGCTGGACGCCTCCCTGTCAACAACATGACATGAGGCTGCTGCAGCTTCTCAGGTTCCCTCCACCATGTGTGGCAATGACTCCACTGCATCACTCTGCAGCAGTTTAGCCAACAACCCTGGCTCAGCAGCTAGAGGCTATACTCACACCAATATCCTGGTCTGGTCCAAAAATAGCCTCTAGAAGACAGATATGATGAAGCCACATTTAAATACGCTATTTTCGTCCAGAAGTGTAAACCAACAGCAGATTTCATCTGCTTCTCCTTTATGAAAAAGTAGATTTTGCGTCACTATGAAATATTACAGACTAATGCAGAGAGGAAATGCTGATTAAATATGAGCTGCATGCACCTGAATCATGAAAACACGTTATCCAGCAGCGACTTAAACAGCCATTGGACAGTTCAGAAAGACCCTGAATGACATCATGAAGTTGACAAACCTCCGGTTACCGGGAGAAAATCTGCGGATCTGACAGGAAATAGAAGCAGCCAATCATGGTCTACTAGTAGACTACAGTAGAAAAGTAGTAAAAACTACAGCAACGACTCTGAAATAAAAAAAAAAAACTGGGGAACAGGAGGTAAAATCTGCTGCAGGAACCGACATGAGGGTCAGAAATCACCCTGTTCTTACATATAATAAAAGAATAAATGCATCAGTAAATTAGGAAAACAACAATGCAGCAACGCCAGTCCCGTGGTTCACAGGCCCGCGTCCATCTCTGTCTGACGCCCTCGTGGAGACAAAGACGCATCTCGCCTGGTCTCATCACCGCCACCTGTCTACAACCGGCCGGACTCACCCAGGACGCCGGAGGACGTCTGGCTCGGTTCCGGCCTCTCCGCGTCTCCCTGTTGCGGTGCTCGGTGGCGGTGCCGGTAGCTCTCGGCGCCGTCGCCGCCGCCGGCGCCAGCGGCCGCAGCGGGGGCGCCCGCCGCTGCCGCCGTCCCCGCGTCGGGCATCGCTGCTGCGGCCGGATCAGCGAGGAGCGGCGGAAGGTGAGGCTATTCTCCGGGAAACGGTGCAGCAGCAGCGGCGGTGGTGGTGGCGCATCGCAGGAGGACGGCAGCGCATCGGTGAAAGGAGCGAGGCGGCGACCCGGGGCCGGGCACGCTACACCGGGGGGAAAGTGAAGTGAAGGTTGTCGGTGTCGGAGCCGCGGATCATCCTGATGCTGCCGGAGCAGGACGAGGCGGATGGAGCCAGAAAAGACGGCGGAGGGGCGGGACAACGGGGGAGGGGCGAGGGGGGGCAAACACGCCACATTAGCCTGGTTCACCGCTCTACAGCCGTGAAGTACAACTTATGATAATATGATAATATAATAATATAATATACAGCGATGCATTCATGAGGAGCTGCAGGCGCAGCCACACTTAACATGGCCTCCATTAAACCAAGTATTCACTGTTAGCACATTACGTTGGAAACGTAGTTTATTAGTTACTTATACCAAAAAATAACGGAGTTACTACACTATAAAGTTTATTAGTTTCCAGGAAACGTAATTATTGCGTTAATTTTTTTACAGATTTAAAACATATTTCGCTTTTCCTGTGGTTCGGTGAAAAAAAAACGCAGCAGTCCTAATATTTTCCTCCTAATTTGGTAGTTTTGTCGTCGTACGGCCGCAGTATCAGCTAAACCCGCTCATTAAAACTAAACTCTACATTTTACCGGTAAATCGCAGGTTTGTTCCTCTTCTCTGACGTGTCGCCAGGTCGTTGACGCCATGATTGTTACAAACCACTTTCCCGCCTTCGTCTTCCGAAAAATCCTTGATTTTGGCGCCAACTAGCGTCGCGTGGTAACGGCGCGTCAGTAACGGGCCGTAAGTGTAACGGTAACAACGGTGTTGTTACTAAAATAAATAGATTAGAATAAATGAATAGATCATTACAGTACCTGTTAATGACAAAGTATGACAGCGTCTGTTTTATTCCATTATTCCTTTCACTGTCATTGATCTCTGTACATGTCCACGCATTGTTTATACTGTTCAGCTTTTTACATTTGTACAGTAAATTCATTAATAACAATAAACAGTCAGTTTTCAGAGAATAATTTCTGGAGGGGACATAAAAATATATACTACAATAAGATCATGAATCACTGAGGGTAAAACGCTGAAGTAGTAAAATAAGTCATGTTGTCCATTGTTAGAGCTCGTTATTGATAATTATGTCTGATTTTATCCACCAATCTGGTATGAAAGAGGCAGATTTTAAACGAATGTAAAATAACTAAACTAATTCCTCTAAGTATCCATATAACTGAGCTACAGCCTAGAACTGTCCTACATCCCATAATAAGGCCTGGCCTGCCCCAGAGAACCCACATCAACAAAGGGCTTATTACGTTATTAGATTTAATGCTGTTGATCATGTGACTGGACAATTAAACACATCAATTCCACGTTTATTCATTTTTCCTTAATATAACAAAGCAGATGCTGTTTCTGTCAGCAGTCAGGTTTTTCTCCCTTATTATTGAAAACCTTCATTTAAAAAACACATGTTGTGTTTACTTGTGTTGTCCTTAACTCATGTTTAAATTTGTGTAATTGTTATAAAGATGTACAAAAAATAATGATTCAGGAAAGGAGGCAAAGACTTTTTCACCCCACTGTTATTATCAGCCTGACTACATGTCCTGTATTAGACCTGCTCCACGCCCAGTCCACTTTAAGGACTATTTTAGGAACATAATGGTCATTTTCCATGAATGCATGTCAATGCATTCTCGTCCTCTTTATCACCTGCACTGACCTTTGTCAGCAGACTGATGCCAGACATAAAGAATAAATTTAATTAATTGACCCCACATCAATTCATGTGATCACCAAGATGCTTATTTAAGTTTAATCAAAAGCGCTTCAATCCTCTATGAGCCAGTCCAGCAGGTGGATGAACGAATAACTTTCGTCAAAGATTAGACCATGATTTATTTATTAAAGCAAAAAATATCCTCATAGATTAAATTTTTAGTGACACTCAGGTCTCAGGAAAAGTTATATCTGCTATTTTCAGTCCACTGGACATGCAGTACACTGAAATATACTTTGCAAGCAGTTGAATAATAATAATAAGTCATCCTTGTGGGATCTAGTTATTTCACAGTGTTCCACATCAACAAACTCAGAACAACGTTATGGCACAAAATATGTTGTTGTCTCAGTTCAAGTTTCTTTGTTGTGTTTTTCCAAAGCTTCATGACAACGTGTGACTCCACCTTCAGTAAATTAAAGAAGTCACGTCCTTTAACAAACACTGTGTGTGTGTGTGTGTGTGTGTGTGTGTGTGTGTGTGTTTTACCTTATTCTATAAGGCTTGTGTTTAACTATGTCTTTTTGGTAATAAACAGTCTTCAAAGACACTCGTGCCTTGATGTTTCTCAGCAGCTGTGAGGATGCAGATGATTCTAAATTATTGAGATTTCAGGTTAAGCCTCCTCTCTCTCTCTCTCTCTCTCCTTGGCCACGCCCCCTGGAGGAAGCTTCTGAACGCGCACACACACACACACACACACACACACACACACAGAGCTCAGAGCTCAATGGGATCTGCAGAAATTCTGCTAATTCACCAGATTCTGGGCTGAGAGCTGCAGGATCTGCAGCTGAATACACACACACACACACACACACACACACACACACACACACACACATTCATCCCGACAGCAATAAGACTTTATAACAACACATACAAATAACCTCACTGTAGTCACTGTCACTTTTTCACTGGTCACTTTTTCTCTTCACACACACCCTGCACCTTAAGTGTGCATTGGCTATGTATGTGTACATGTGGGTATGTGCGTGGATATGTATGTCCATATATATATATGCAAATATGTGTGTACGTGCATGTATGTATGTAAATATGCTTTGCTTATGCATACTCTTTTCTTACTATTTATTAGCATATTTCTCTCCATTCTATGTCCATAATGCATACTGTGTATGCGGATCAACAACAAATTCTGCGAATTTGTACATTTTGTTGTGTGTTTTTTTATTTTTATTTCTTTATATTTTTTTTATCTTCAACTTTATTTTCTTCTCTTTATCTGTAACGCTGCAGTAACACACAAATTTCCCCGTTGTGGGATCAATAAAGTTTTATCTTATCTTATCTTACACACACACACACACACACACACACACACACACACACACACAATATATACTGTATATTTACAGATACAGACCACAACACCAATAAACACAGTCTAATTAACAGAAAGTAAAAACACTGAATGACTATTTAACTTTGTAGTTAACATGATCACTGTTCTTTATAAAATATGAATTATAACATCAATCCACCGTATTAGACATGCTACAGTAAGTCTGTTCTAGTACAGCAGGTATGATTAGTTTTAGTTTTTATAGAGAAATGTTCAATTATTTGTTTGGGTCTTTTAGAAGCTGTAGTTTGTTCTTTTACAGAATCAAGGTAATTCATGAAAATAAGTAATAACACTAGACAGACAGACAGACAGGCAGACAGACAGACAGACAGACAGACAGACAGACAGATAGATAGATAGATAGATAGATAGATAGATAGATAGATAGATAGATAGATAGGAGGAGGACGGTCAGTGACGTAGTGTTGTGAAGGGAAACGGGAGCCACACGGGCCGAATTTAATGTTGCACAGTGGGTGGGACTCATTGTGAATTGACAGGTTTCTGAACCAATGGGAGTTACGGAACCGCCGCGGCAGCCAATCACACGCGACCTCACAGTGGTAACGTATAAAAGCGAGGAGCAGGAAGCGTGAGTTTGAGTGTTTCTGGTGTTCAGAAGCGTCTTTGCTGATACATATTCTGTCATTCTAAACAGTTAACGTTACATTCTCAGGTTGTTGTGACGTCACGGGTTACCTTGACTGATGTCAGTTTATTCTGACGTCGGTTGAAAGGGAGGAAGTAGACACGATGTATGAGAAACAGCAAGTACAATAAACGTTGAGTATTACAGTTTACAGTACGTATTATTTACGTCAGTATCTTAAAGTATATTATTATCTTATATTATTATATCATATATTATATCATATCATGTATCGTGGGATGTGGAGAACTGCTCAGACTCTCAGGACCAGGTTTGTTGCTGCATTTCTGTTTCTGCTGAAGTAGAAAAGGTTTTTACTTAAGTAAAAGTACTAACACAACGATATAAAATAATACTTACGAGTAAAAGCCCTACTTGACAAACCCTACATAAGTAAAAGTACATGAGACAATGACAAAAATACCATGACATACCACGTGGTGTAACTATATAAACATGATAAATAGTTTAACTCTCTTAACAAGGTTTAAAAATAAACAATAAAACATGCTATTAGATTGCTATTGAAGGGACTGGTCATATGACCTCATACATTGTATGTCCTTCCCTTTTCACACCTAACTGTAAAAACTGATTTTAAATCATAGCTTTTTCTACAAATGAAGATGAAGTAATTGTTTCCATAATGAAACCCTATGCAGTAGAGGGTTAATATCTTTTTCTCTTCCTTTTTCCCAGCTGGGGGTCCCCCCCCCTCAGACACCTGTGCACCACCTGCGATGGAGTCCAGCTGACGGAGGGCGACACCATCTTCGCGCTGTCGTCGGGTCACGGCAGGTGTGGCGTGGCCGTGGTCCGGGTCAGTGGCCCCGCCTCCGCCACAGCGATGAGCTGCATGGCGGGGCTGGCACCAAGCCCCCCCCCACGCACCGCCCTGCTCCGGAGCATCACACACCCCCAGTCCAAAGAGGTGCTGGATCGTGGACTAGTCCTCTGGTTCCCAGGTGTGTTCACACACACACACACACACACACACACACACACACATGTCCCTTAAAGGATATTTTTCTACTTTTTAACTCTTAACATGTGAGTGGACAAATCTGCTTCAGCCAAGTGTCTGTTTATGATTATTGGAACAATGAGAAATAGTACCTAACTAAACTAAAAAACCTCAGTTCTGCTTTTAAAATGTAAAAAAAACATGTTGAACACAAACCAAACCAGCTAAAGTGTTCAAACTGTTAAATTTATCTCTGAGTTATATGAGTGGCATTAAAATAATTTAACTGCCCTATTTAATTCAACATAATAACATATACATTCTCATACCTGATCGACTAGAATCACTTAATATTTGGCATTTTTCACGATTAATGATCCAAAAGGCTTCATTATATATCAGATTTTTCAAATTTTGTTTTGATCAATTTATTGATCAAAGCACCATTTTCCAGATATATTTAGATTCATTTGGAGTAATGTGATGCCAGAACAGCATAGTTGCTAAATATTGACTTAAATTTCTATTTCCCCTGCTTAGAATATTTTGTCCTGTCATCTTTTGCTGATGTGTTTTATGTCATCAGAGTATTATGCCTCCACTCAAGCAAACATCAAAGTTTTTTTTGGCTTCTGTTCCTCCTACATTTTTACATGATTATAGAAGAATATTCAAACTCCTCCTGTGTTCATGTGTTCAGCTCCTCACAGTTTCACAGGAGAAGACAGCGTAGAGTTCCACGTTCACGGAGGATCTGCCGTCATTACAGCTGTGTTACAGGCTCTAGGTACCATACTCCCCTCTTTATAAATATGTTTATAACTTGATATGATGAGGATAACACACACACACACACATGCGTGTTTATATTTCTAATATATTTATTTTATAAGCAGCAGTAGCTGTGGAAATACAAATTTGATGCTGCAGTTCGCACATTGGCCTCTAGAGGGCAGTGTTGTATAGATCTGAAACCTTGATGAAAGGTTGTCAGCAGTTAACAACATTAATTATGAACATTTAGATAAGAAATCATCACAGTGCCTGTATGAGACAAACTGAACAGAAGGAAACTAATCATTAGATGGATGATGATAATTATTATTATATAATAAAATATTTATTATGCATTACTATTATAATTAACACCATTATTTATTCAGTCTATAATAACAACCCGGTAGCTTGTTAACAGATTTAACTGGAATCAATTAACATTTGATTGATTATTTTCGGCGTAATTGTTTTGTGCAAAACAGTTTTTGACATCTTTGAGGTCTGTGATTTTACTTGAAGGGAACCCTGAGTGACACATGGCCTTGTTCAGGGTCTGATGCAGGTTCTGTCCATGCTGGCATGCCGTGTGGCTGTGTTTGTTTCTCAGGAAGCGTGCCTGGCATGAGGCCTGCTGAGGCTGGGGAGTTCACGCGGAGGGCTTTCCAAGCGGGGAAACTTGGCCTGACAGAAGTATGACCTCATTCTGTGAGAAGAGCACGTAAAAACACATCTCTGCTGAGAGTGGAGTAATCATACAGGCTAAAAAGTACTGAACAATAATACAGGTCTGTTCTGGAGTTTTGTGTATAAAGTGATATGATATAAATCTTAATTCTTTGTAAAACCAGATAAAAAGGAAAGAGTACGTTTGATCCCAGTAATGAATATGATATAAAACACAGTAATCCTACTGAGATAAGTGATACTAACGTTGTAGGAACCAGTACTGATAAACGTGTTTTTACTGGTTGACGTGTACTCTGTGTACTCTGTGTACTCTGATGCTGTCTGAAGGTGGAGGGACTCGCTGATCTGATCCACGCTGAGACTGAAGCCCAGAGACGACAAGCCCTGAGGCAGATGTCAGGAGACCTGGGCCGGCTCTACCAGGACTGGACCCACAGACTGAAACGGGTACGAGGGGGGGGCGGGATGCTGCTGGTCTGGATGCTGCTGGTCTGGATGCTGCTGGTCTGGATGCTGCTGGTCTGGATGCTGCTGGTCTGGATGCTGCTGGTCTAGATGCTGCTGGTCTGGATGCTGCTGGTCTGGATGCTGCTGGTCTGGATGCTGCTGGTCTGGATGCTGCTGGTCTAGATGCTGGTGGTCTAGATGCTGCTGGTCTAGATGCTGCTGGTCTGGATGCTGCTGGTCCAGATGCTGCTGGTCCGGATGCTGCTGGTCCGGATGCTGCTGGTCTGGATGCTGCTGGTCTGGATGCTGCTGGTCCGGATGCTGCTGGTCCGGATGCTGCTGGTCTGGATGCTGCTGGTCTAGATGCTGGTGGTCTGGATGCTGGTGGTCTGGATGCTGCTGGTCTAGATGCTGCCCTGAGGCAGATGTCAGGAGACCTGGGCCGGCTCTACCAGGACTGGACCCACAGGCTGAAACGGGTACGAGGGGGGGGCGGGATGCTGCTGGTCTGGATGCTGCTGGTCTGGATGCTGCTGGTCTGGATGCTGCTGGTCTGGATGCTGCTGGTCTGGATGCTGCTGGTCTGGATGCTGCTGGTCTGGATGCTGCTGGTCTAGATGCTGCTGGTCCGGATGCTGCTGGTCCGGATGCTGCTGGTCTGGATGCTGCTGGTCTGGATGCTGCTGGTCCGGATGCTGCTGGTCCGGATGCTGCTGGTCTAGATGCTGCTGGTCTAGATGCTGGTGGTCTGGATGCTGGTGGTCTGGATGCTGCTGGTCTAGATGCTGCTGGTCCGGATGCTGCTGGTCTAGATGCTGGTGGTCTAGATGCTGCTGGTCTGGATGCTGGTGGTCTAGATGCTGCTGGTCTGGATGCTGGTGGTCTGGATGCTGCTGGTCTAGATGCTGCTGGTCTGGATGCTGCTGGTCTTGATGCTGCTGGTCCGGATGCTGCTGGTCCGGATGCTGCTGGTCTGGATGCTGGTGGTCTGGATGCTGCTGGTCTAGATGCTGCTGGTCTGGATGCTGCTGGTCTGGATGCTGCTGGTCTAGATGCTGGTGGTCTAGATGCTGCTGGTCTGGATGCTGGTGGTCTGGATGCTGCTGGTCTAGATGCTGCTGGTCTGGATGCTGCTGGTCCAGATGCTGCTGGTCTAGATGCTGGTGGTCTAGATGCTGCTGGTCTGGATGCTGGTGGTCTGGATGCTGCTGGTCTAGATGCTGCTGGTCTGGATGCTGCTGGTCTAGATGCTGCTGGTCTGGATGCTGCTGGCCTAGATGCTGCTGGTCTAGATGCTGGTGGTGCAATAGTGGTGCAGTAATATTGCAGTAGTAGTGTATAAATGTGTAGTAGTAGTGTAGTAGTAGTGTAGTAGTAGTATTGTAGTAGTAGTAGTGTAGTAGTAGTATTGTAGTAGTATTGTAGTAGTAGTAGTAGTGTAGTAGTAGTAGTGTAGTAGTAGTAGTGTAGTAGTAGTATTGTAGTAGTAGTAGTAGTGTAGTAGTAGTAGTGTAGTAGTAGTAGTGTAGTAGTAGTAGTGTAGTAGTAGTATTGTAGTAGTAGTGTAGTAGTAGTATTGTAGTAGTAGTATTGTAGTAGTAGTAGTAGTAGTAGTAGTATTGTAGTAGTAGTGTAGTAGTAGTATTGTAGTAGTAGTGTAGTAGTAGTAGTATTGTAGTAGTAGTGTAGTAGTAGTAGTAGTAGTAGTAGTTGTAGTAGTAGTGTAGTAGTAGTAGTATTGTAGTAGTAGTAGTAGTAGTAGTAGTATTGTAGTAGTAGTATTGTAGTAGTAGTGTAGTAGTAGTAGTATTGTAGTAGTAGTAGTAGTAGTAGTAGTAGTATTGTAGTAGTAGTATTGTAGTAGTAGTGTAGTAGTAGTATTGTAGTAGTAGTGTAGTAGTAGTATTGTAGTAGTAGTGTAGTAGTAGTAGTGTAGTAGTAGTGTAGTAGTAGTATTGTAGTAGTAGTAGTAGTATTGTAGTAGTAGTGTAGTAGTAGTAGTGTAGTAGTAGTATTGTAGTAGTAGTGTAGTAGTAGTAGTATTGTAGTAGTAGTAGTAGTAGTAGTAGTATTGTAGTAGTAGTATTGTAGTAGTAGTGTAGTAGTAGTATTGTAGTAGTAGTAGTAGTATTGTAGTAGTACTAGTAGTAGTAGTAGTAGTAGTAGTAGTAATGTAGTAGTAGTAGTGGTAGTAGTAGTGTAGTAGTAGTAGTAGTAGTGTAGTAGTAGTGTAGTAGTAGTGTAGTAGTAGTAGTGTAGTAGTAGTGTAGTAGTAGTAGTGTAGTAGTAGTGTAGTAGTAGTAGTGTAGTAGTAGTAGTAGTAGTAGTGTAGTAGTAGTGTAGTAGTAGTATTGTAGTAGTAGTGTAGTAGTAGTGGTAGTAGTAGTAGTAGTAGTAGTATTGTAGTAGTAGTGTAGTAGTAGTAGTAGTAGTAGTAGTAGTAGTAGTATTGTAGTAGTAGTGTAGTAGTAGTGTAGTAGTAGTATTGTAGTAGTAGTGTAGTAGTAGTGTAGTAGTAGTGTAGTAGTAGTAGTGTAGTAGTAGTGTAGTAGTAGTGTAGTAGTAGTAGTGTAGTAGTAGTGTAGTAGTAGTAGTGTAGTAGTAGTAGTGTAGTAGTAGTATTGTAGTAGTAGTGTAGTAGTAGAGGTAATGGTGCAGGTAGTTGTAGTATTAACATTTTTATATGTTTTTATCACTGATAAAAAACCCATCTGAGACTTTTTCTGTTGACCTGTTTTTGTTGGTTGGTTTCCTCTGTTGTGTCATATATAATAATGTGTTTGATAATAAGCGTAATGATAAAGTGTAATGTGTGTTTTCAGGGGAGCTTCAAGCCTAGAGCTTGACTCATCCTGGAGTTCAGTTTAATGTCGTTTATTGTAGAATCGCTCTTTGTGTTCTAGTAGGATTTTTATTTTTCTGCTTCTCCGTCACTTCTGGTAAAAAACGTGACTTTTTGTTTTTTTAAAGCGCCCTGGCTCTGAACGATGCAGCAGCTCTTGACGTCTTATCATCAGATTCAGTTTGAAGCGACACGAGGTGTTAAACACCACGTGTTGAAAACTTCCAGCGTCGTCTTTCTTTAGTTTGGTCTTGACAGCAGAAACCAGCCTGAACACCTGGAAGCCTCCTCAGAGACTCTCCCTGACGTTTCCATGTTGGCGCTGAGGTTCTGGAGCGGGTCAGGACTCGGCCTCTTCTCTATTGTATCCGCGGTGGTTGTGTTGCTGGTGATGGATTATTAATGGGAATCGGAGGCTTCCTGTTTCCATTTCGCCGTAGTACCAGACCATTGTGTGTCTGTTTAGTGCGTAGAATCCTGATATTAATTTTTATGATGTGTTTTATGGGGGACCCCTGTGGTTTAGGGGTCAGGATACCAGCCGTGAACCAGAGTCCCTGGTCCAGGTCTGGCCCGGGACTCTGGTTCCTTTCATGTCTTTATTATCACCATCCAATAAAGATATTTATCTTCATCCTATTTAGCGCTAAGCTAAGTGAGAAGACTCTGGAGGGAATTAACCATCACATTTAGAGACTGGACTGAAAAGCTTCTTCCTGAATATCAATATATTATTTTCAGTATTATTGTTATATTTGTAAATACAATTCCAAGAAAATAATTTTACAGTAAACTCAACTCAACTTTATTTATATCATAAATAACCAAGAACAAGTGCCGCACTGGAACGAAAGCACCAAGACAGACCTCCTCCAGATTGTTCAATTATTATTTCTTCTGCTTTACTGCTTTTAGTCTAATGGTGACTGTCAGAACGCTCTGTGATCCACTGATCCGGTCTCTGCTCTGTGATCCACTGATCCGGTCTCTGCTCTGTGATCCACTGATCCGGTCTCTGCTCTGTGATCCACTGATAGAGTCTCTGCTCTGTGATCCACTGATCCGGTCTCTGCTCTGTGATCCACTGATCCAGTCTCTGCTCTGTGATCCACTGATCCAGTCTTTGCTCGGCGATCCACTGATCCAGTCTCTGCTCTGTGATCCACTGATCCAGTCTCTGCTCTGTGATCCAGTCTGTGCTCTGTGATCCACTGATCCAGTCTCTGCTCTGTGATCCACTGATCCAGTCTTTCCTCCAACTCGTACCACCTGTCTTATGTCTTAAACTCAGCTGTGTAGCTGATTTCCTTCAGTTTAAACTGTGCTTTATCAGCGTGTCTCTTTACCATTTTCAGGTTGTTAAAACAACGATGTTCTGCATAACGCACATCCCCGTTATTTTATCTACAATCCATGCCCACACTTCCCCTACATACACACATAGGGAGCACCAACATTTTGAAGACAATATAAGACTTTAATGTGCCTTATAGTCGTGAAAATACTGTATATCATAAATAACCAACAACAAAGTGCTGCACAAAAGACGGGATAAAGCAGCTAATAGAATGGATAAATAGACAGATTCAATAGTTCCAGTGAACTTGAATCACACGTTTTATTTCCCGCCAGGTCAGAGCGTGATGTGTGATTCATTCTTCGCCCAGTGATGATCGGCTGAGGTCAGCATCAACACTTCCTCCGGTCAGTGATCACACAGAATGGAACAGATCTGTGTTTCTGTGTCATCCTGCTGCGGTTTTTGGCACCAGGAGCTTTTTTCATTAGGATTTTCCTGAGGAAAATAACCAGTGTTGAAGAGCATTGTTTAGGAAGGATTAAACAGCTGTCGTGTTTCTGTCAATCAGGACGAGTCGTGTAGATGTTCCTGCAGCAGCATTGTCCTTCTTATCTGAACAGTATCCTGTATATACTGTATATGTATGAATAGTTGAGCCACGCTTGATAAGTCGATTGTTCAAAGCTCCACGTCTGGTTCTCCTGCTCTAGAAGCTCAGAAACTTGATGCTGTTCAACCTGAAGAAAATAGCAAAGTCTTTTTTTATTAAAAGCAGATCTGCAGCAGCACATCTAAAGCCATGTTTGTGTTTCAGTGTATTTCACGTTGGTATAACTCAGTGGTTATTGAGGCGCCACCGGGGGGGGGGACAGGAGCATTTGACCTTGGGGAACATGCTTTTTTATTTTTTTATTTTTTTTACTGTCCTAGAATAAAGTGCAGTTGCACCTCCACTACATCAGGGGGCATCAGAGTGTTCATAGGGAGCATACAGCACAGAGTATGAGTATGAAGTGTAGACACCAAGTGACACCATGAAAACATATTTAACAGGGATGAGAAGACAGGCGGAGAGAGACGGAGATAAAGAGACAAACGAAAGTCTCCCAAAGCTAAGACGAGGAAATATGACGAAGCGTCTGTAGCGCTTGGTTCACTGTGAAAGACCGGTGTGTTACTGAGTCTGAAATGTTGGAGACAGAGACATTAAAGACATTACACCACAATCACTGATAAGACCATTTATGTAGTTTTATTTTTCAGTATCATATGGTTTGACATGGTCAGTCAGAAAATGTTTAATTAAGGATTTAATTTTATTTTTAATTTCAGATGCACTTTAAATCTTTTCTGTTAGTTAATAAAGCTATTCTTTGTTGGAAGTTGGTCCATATTTCTTTCTTTTTTATTCTCTTATACGTTAATAAGGACACAGTGTTATGCAGAGGTGCTATAATAATTTATAGACAAATGATTCTATTTAAAGTCATGGGGGGGTGTTTTCTTCTTCCATGGGGGGGCAGAAAATAACTGAGAAGCTTGGTATAAATACAACACTCTGATTCATTAATACGACTTCCAGATGCTACAGGATATTATTCCAACACTTGGGGACATGTGAGTTTTCCTTTTCTCCCCATGTTAAACCCTCGGTTTCAGCTCATAGATCTGTGATCAGGTCTGAGAACTGATCACTCATCCAGGTGTTCTCCCTGGAGAACCCTGGTGGAGCTGCTGGTCTCCAGCTTCAAAGATGCTTTTATTTTAGCCCTCAGCTTCCTGAGAACCAGGTAATCAGAAGTCAGCGGTCTGTAGGACGCCGTGTGTTCCCCCAGTTTGACGTGGAGACAATGCCGCCGCTTTTTTCTCGGTTTTGTTTCCCACTTTTGTGAATGGATTAAAGTTTGTGAATCGAGGCTTCCTGTTTTCGTGCAGCTTCGCGGCTGCAGCGTCGCGTATGTTCTGGCTGTCAATCAAGATATGGATCAGTGTTGCCTTCAATACAATAGAGTTTCTCCCTCTGGGTCAACATGAAGCTCAGAGGACCCACTCATTACTCATTCCACATGCAAATCAACTTGGCAGCATTACTACAAAAAGGCTTTTAAAATGCCTTTAGATGATTAGATGCTTATCTACAGCTCAGCAGAGACACACTAAAAACGGAGTGTGTGTACACACATATACACACTCAGTGATTCCTACCTCTATCAAATACAAGGGGTGTCTGGATTTTTCCACTTAAAATGAGTATTTCTCCTCAGTTTTTACTTAAATAGACACAAAGAAAGTCTCCAACTATAAAGTGTATATATATAAAGACAGATTTCCCAGCATGCCCTGCAGGAGCTTTCTATATCATAGTCATTTGTTGATGTGAATTTTTATTTACACATTCTAACAAACACAAATCAATTATGGCTTCAGACTTTCTTTGTGTCTATTTAAGTAAAAACTGAGGTGAAATACTAATTTGTAAGTGAAAAAATAAAGAAATCCCTGGTATTTGACAGTAGGAATCATTTAGGGCTTA
>JAYKQN010000027.1:4400000-4485000 GCA_036785175.1 Eupleurogrammus muticus | reverse complement strand
TAGATATATACACATAGATATACACACACATAGATATATACACACATAGATATATACACATAGATATATACACATAGATATACACACATAGATATATACACATAGATATATACACATAGATATATACACATAGATATATACACACATAGATATATACACATAGATATATACACATAGATATACACACATAGATATATACACATAGATATATACACATAGATATATACACATAGATATATACACAGATATACACACATAGATATATACACATAGATATATACACATAGATATATACACATAGATATATACACACATAGATATATACACATAGATATATACACATAGATATATACACATAGATATATACACATAGATATATACACACATAGATATATACACACATAGATATATACACATAGATATATACACACATAGATATACACACAGAGATATATACACATAGATATATACACACATAGATATACACACATAGATATATACACACATAGATATATACACACATAGATATATACACACATAGATATATACACACATAGATATACACACACATAGATATATACACATAGATATATACACATAGATATATACACATAGATATACACACATAGATATACACACATAGATATATACACATAGATATATACACATAGATATATACACATAGATATATACACATAGATATATATACATAGATATATACACACATAGATATATACACATAGATATATACACATAGATATACACACATAGATATACACACACATAGATATATACACACATAGATATATACACATAGATATATACACATAGATATATACACATAGATATACACACATAGATATATACACATAGATATACACACACATAGATATATACACACATAGATATACACACACATAGATATATACACATAGATATATACACATAGATATATATACATAGATATATACACATAGATATATACACATAGATATACACACATAGATATATACACATAGATATATACACATAGATATATACACATAGATATATATACATAGATATATACACACATAGATATATACACATAGATATATACACATAGATATATACACATAGATATACACACATAGATATACACACACATAGATATATACACACATAGATATATACACATAGATATACACACACATAGATATATATACACATAGATATATACACATAGATATATACACATAGATATACACACATAGATATATACACATAGATATATACACATAGATATATACACATAGATATACACACATAGATATACACACATAGATATATACACATAGATATATACACATAGATATACACACATAGATATATACACATAGATATATATACATAGATATATACACACATAGATATATACACATAGATATATATACATAGATATATACACACATAGATATATACACATAGATATACACACATAGATATATACACATAGATATACACACACATAGATATATACACACATGGATCCAGTGTGTATTTACCATTGATCTAGTCTCTGCTCTGTGATCCACTGATCCAGTCTCTGCTCTGCGATCCACTGATCCAGTCTCTGCTCTGTGATCCACTGATCCAGTCTCTTCTCTGTGATCCACTGATCCAGTCTCTGCTCTGTGATCCACTGATCCAGTCTCTGCTCTGTGATCCACTGATCCAGTCTCTGCTCTGTGATCCACTGATCCAGTCTTTCCTCCAACTCGTACCACCTGTCTTATGTCTTAAACTCAGCTGTGTAGCTGATTTCCTTCAGTTTAAACTGTGCTTTATCAGCGTGTCTCTTTACCATTTTCAGGTTGTTAAAACAACGATGTTCTGCATAACGCACATCCCCGTTATTTTATCTACAATCCATGCCCACACATCCCCTACATACACACATAGGGCGCACCAACATTTTGGAGAAAGACTTTAATGTCTTAATTTTTCTCTATGGTTTTACATGTTTAAAACAAAGTGTGGAATAAAGTGTTGACTATCCACACATGAAGCTGTGAAAACATAAGAGTCAAAACACAGGACGAGGAGTAACTCAGTTTGTTCCAACAGTATTAGACGGTTCAATTAGTCGAGAAAAAAAAATGCAGAACATCGACTTTAATGTGGCCTTATAGTGGTGAAAATACGGTACACCCTTTAGGTCTAACTGCTGGTTTGAGGGTCTCCTGACCCTCCAGAAAGTCTTGACCCTCTGACCCTCTGACCCGTCCCCCCCAGGCCAGAGGCCGGCAGCCATCGTGTCCCCCATGGCGGGCACCACCAGGGACGTGGTGGAGACGGCGCTGGACGTCGGCGGCTTCCCGGTCCTCCTGAGCGACACCGCCGGCCTCAGGGACAGCCCAGACCTGGTGGAGAGGGAGGGGGTCCGCCGGGCCCGTGAACGGTAGGGCCCCCTCCAGGAAACAGAGGAAGGAAGGAAGGAAGGAATGAGTCTGAATGTCAGCGTCTGACGGCGTCTATCGTAACGTGACGTAACGTCAGAGTTTATGTTGCTGCTGAGCCGCGTTTAAACACACGGAACAAACACTCAGCGGTTATATAACAGAAGAGAGATGATGGACAGGACTTCTGACAGCTGCTTCCCTGTTTACACACTCACACACACACACACACACACACACACACCATGGGAAACTCTCCATATAGACGCTGATTCCTGTGAGTGACACAAGCACAAGTTTCTCTAATCTTATCATCATTTTTAGATTATTTCTTTCTTAAATAATAAAGAGGTAGTTAATGAACAGAAGCATGTAAACATTCTAATTTTTAATTCCTGAGCTTTATGACAAAGTGATGTTTCACTGATTAAGAATCAGCTTTACTAAAAAACCAATGTGACTCTTCAAACTCATCATCTGTGATTTACACCAATGATTCGTCTTTGTGGAACATCAACAAACTGAAATCTCACCATGACTGGATTTAAAAGCCTTTTGTAATTTCAGGAATAAAAATAAGACAAAAGTCAACTGGATCGTTTCAATCAAGAAATTTGAAGTTAACTTCAACTAAAAACTAAAACATTGCAGCTTTATGAGACGATAAGAACGCTTAGAATCTAACAATGAAAAACCTCCGTTCGTTGGTACAGCCGTGTCTTCCTAAAAGGAAACTGGTTTTTCAGCAGCTCACACACACTGTTCAGTAACTTTTACACACGTTCATGTACATGTTTAATCAACATCATATAAAACACACAAATATAAATATTTAAAATGATCATTCTTTTTCAACATTTGACATTGAGTGAATCTCAAAATTGCACAAAATTGCAAAAATAAGAGACAAATGGGCTTTTAAATGACCCGTGTGCAGAGGCATTGAACAGAAAATCGAACAATGTATTCACTGAATAGAATCGAATGTTGTGATTCCAGATTGATTTCCTGTTTCGTACTTTGAGGCCAAAACACAATGAGCATTTAGTGTTTATTGATAATTGATAATTATAAGCTGTTGACGGGTCAATGACAAATTAAGTCAAATTTATTTGTTTAGCAAAAAATCACAAATTGACAGATCATGTGATCAAACAGCGGAAAACGTATTAAAACCCAGTTTTAAGAAGCATTCATCAGGTTTCTATGAACGTACATTTAGTGTTCATGGTGCAGTCCATTTGTACAATTTTATTTTAAAAAATCCATTGTGCAGCTTCTGATATGGATGTTAATGATGAAGAATATTGTATATATATAAATATTTAAATATTGAGTCCACCTAGAACATAAAGCTAGTTGTAGTGTGAGACTAGTAGAAACTGTCTGCTACCAGGTTTCATGGTTTCTGGAGTCCTGCCTCACGTCGTTTGTCCTGACGTTAAACTACAACAAGGACTTTGTTCAGCATGTTTCCACTACAACGTATGGCAGATTACAGGCTAAAGAAAGACAAATGTCAAGTGTTTCCTCAGCACTTGTGTTCTTGGCAGCGGAGAAAGTAGATGTTGATTCTACTGTAGTGATTTAATGTGTAATCAGAGTGTCAGAGACCCACAGCAATGACGGCATGTTCCACCTGTTCTATGGGAAACCACAAAAATGTGAATCTTTTAAGTTTTGTTTTAGCACTGCAGTAAAAATAGATGGAAAAAGACTCTTTAACCCTCTATATCATAGTGTTGTGATGAGAGTCAAATAACATTTGTAAGATGAGAAAGTCAAACACTTTTTAAATTTAGGAATCATTCATCAGGTCTCTACAAATGATAAATGTACATTTAGTGTTCATGTTGGTTTCTTGTCATTTAAAGGCTTTTTTTGTTTTTACTAAAACCACAATTTTGTGCAATTTCTCTTGACACAAAATGTCAAATGGTGTAATGATTGATTTCACAGTTTTACAGTACAGTTTTGACAGTTTCCATCTCGCCGATGGGAGTAGGTTCTGAGAAGCGGAGTGTTACTCCATGATTGATGCAGCCTGCAGCAGCTGCAGAACGTCGGTGTGGAACCAGAAGTGTGGCTCCCTGGTGTCTAATTCTGGCACTTTGTGCAGTTTAAACAAAACGTGCATTAATCTAAACGTCCTGCAGCTCGGGTCGTGCTGTGCGGCGGACGCTCGTACTCACCACGTCCTTCCTGTAGTGACCGGGTCACGAGCCTCCGACCTGCTCCCAGCACGGAAACTTCCCCGTTTAACACGAGCTGCCGTGTTTCCTACAGAGCCCCACGTCGCCAGAATAACTCACACAGTCCTACGAGATGGAATGAGCTGCTACTGCACATATATATATATATATATATATATATATATATATATATATATATATATATATATATATATATATATATGACCAGAAAATACAGTTTTCAGTCCTCTTCCACATTTGCTGCAGTGAACCTGAATATCTCATTGAATTCTGAATAAAATCAGAAAGAGAATTACATGCACACACACAAATCTGCAAAAAGTTGCCATGTGAGACAGAGTCAAAACTGGTTTAACCATTAAATCTTAATACCAGAAGGTTTTGAAAAAATAACACATAACATATGATATCAAGTAGTTTTTTGTGAAAAATAAATCATACAAAAGGACTTTTAAATGACAAGAAACCAACATGAACACAAAATGCACATTTCAGAGACCTGATGAATGATGATAAAACTGTATTTTACAGTTTTAAGAAGTTAAAACTTTCTCATCTTGACAAACATGATTTTGCCAAATAATGAAAACAAGTCAAGTAACCATAAAATCTAGATTTTCCAGTTGATCAGATCAGAGACACAAAAACAGGAAAATCATGGGTTTTTTAGGAATTTTACCACATGACAGTTTGGATGTGGTAGATGTATGATATTAATCTGATGTTAGTGTGTTTTTAAGGTCTAGGATGGAGCCGTTGGATCTTCAGATTAGATAATGGATTTATAAGAAAAACAGCTTTCTACATTAAAAATAAAAAGCTGAATAACTGATTTGTTCATTTTCTGCAGAGTGGAGCAGGCAGACCTGACCCTGGTGGTTGTGGACTGTGCTGGACTCCCAGCTGATGCTCAGAGAGCTGCAGGTTTCCTCCAGGACCACCTGAGGAGCATCCTGCCCCCCCAGGACCCGCCTCAGACAGGTGGAGGAGGTCTGTTCCACCAGAACCTCCAGCCTCCGTTTGACTGATTAATGCTGTATCTCACACAACACGCATTGTGTGGTGTAATCATAAACACCTGCTACCACGTAGTTTAACTCTCTTAAATATGTTTAAAACATAAAAGATTGTGAAGTGATTTTTGACACAAAAACTCAAATGTGTAACCAAAAAACCATAATATAAAACCATTTGAAGGCATGTGTTTTTCATTTATTAATTTGTTGTTTTTGGAGAGTTACACTATCTGGTACCAAAGTTTTTAGGTTAACACCACATGTTGCGGCCTTGTCCCTGGCAGCATCTCTTTATTTGCTGATGATGTTCTCTTATTTCTGAGTAACGGCGTCCTCAGTCCCTGCTACAGTTATGGATTATGGGTCATTAAAGATCAATGTAGAAGAGTGAAATGTCGTTTTTTCTCTCCTCCCTTCCAGTGTTTTCTGGGTCTCGGTGTCTCCTGGTGCTGAATAAGATGGACCTGCTGTCTGAGGACCAGAGGAGGACGCTGGACGTGGAGCTGAGGACCTGTGGACTCCCCCCCGTCTGTCTCGTGTCCTGTCGGACCAGCGAAGGACTGCAGCACTTCCTCAAAGTGCTGCACGGCAGCATCAAGACGCTGTGAGACTCCCAGTTTATAGATTTTACCACAACAGGAGAGTTTATATACATGTGCATGTCACAAGTAATCAAGGAAATGCAGGTAGCATCTAACCAGAGGTGCTTTAGTAGTAATTTAAATAGATATGGTACATTATGGACAGGTGATATTTACATATATTATATAACACATACAGAATATATAATATAAAACAGATACAATTACAGATAATTAATAATAGAATAAAGTATACAAATAACACAGATAAATCCTTTGGTTTTAGTAGCGATTAAACAAAGGAAAGATAAAGTTTAAAGTATTAGTTTTATTAATTTAATTTGACCTTAGAGCCAGGTTAGCAGCTTCTTTATGCTAAGCTAACAGGCTGCTGCTCCAGGTTTGTAATAACTGTCTATTCAATCAATCAAAATAAAGTTTAGTAAAAGTAATGATTTAACTCACTACTGAATGAAGTGACAACATGTTTAAGTTGAAATGGCCTAAATGATTGGGGACTGGTCATGTGACCTCATAGAATATATGTCCTTCAAAATAAAAGCCCCCCTTTTCAAACCTAACATAGATTTTATATCTCATCTTGTAATATAAAATGTATGAAAACAGGACATTTGAGCAGCGAACTGCTTGTTTGAATCAGGTCAGTTTCACGTTTGTTTGGTTTCGTTGTTTTTTTCTCAACACGTGTCGTGTTTTCCTGTGTAGGTGTGGCGACCCCCTGTCTGCTGCCCCCACCCTGACCCAGGCCCGCCACAGGGTCCACCTGCAGCAGAGCGTGGCGGCGCTGGCCCAGTACCACCGGTACCGCCAATCGGACCTGGCCCTGGCCGCCGAGGGCGTGCGGCTGGCCGTGGGCGGCCTGGGGCGGATCACCGGCCGGGTGGGGGCCGAGGAGATCCTGGACATCATCTTCAAAGACTTCTGCATCGGGAAGTAGCCGGGGGGTGGACCCGCGGCCTGCACGTGACGCCCCGGGCACGGGCAGGAAAACGCTGTGTTCCGTCACGCCTCGGCGTCCGTCCAGGTTTCAGCGACGCGGCGTGAGCCAGAGGAATAAAAGAATAAAATTCATTTTCCTGAGACGCGGAGCTTTGTTTTGTGTTGCCGTCATCGAAGCGGCGTTTAGCGTGATGACGGGTCAGAGGTCGCGATGCTGCTGGACAAGTGTTTGGCAGCGGCAGAGTCGCGGGTGGATGTTGAACGGCCTCGATATTAGACTCCTGGGTCTCAGCTCGCAGCCAACGTGATTCTGTCCTGCAGAAGAGAGGCAGCTGGCTGCAGACCTCTGCAAGGTCACAGTTTGCCTGTTTTTTTGTGCAGGAGGACAATGAAACACGTTGTTTTTTTGGGAGTACGCATCGTCCCAGCTGCTTTGTGTGTTTGTTTCTGCAGGTTTTCAATGAATAAAAGACATTTTTATCGTTCAACTTTTACCAAAAAGGGTGGTTGTTTTTTTTAATGCTGGGTTTTATACTGACTTTGTTTATGCTCTTATCAACATGCAAATGTAGTATTTATTGTTGGAAATCAACTAACAACACAAAATAATGACAAGGATTGCCAGACACCTCCACAGCTGTGTTAAAATTTTACAAAATATGCTTCAATTATAAGTCATTTTCCATGACTTCATTACTGAACAGATGAAAACAACAATCCCTGAATCCTTCACTTTAACCAGCGAATCACATGATGTACTCATGTGCAGCCTCACACGGGAAAAATAAAGACTCAGAACATCCCCTCATGCTCCGGGATAAAAACAGGAAAATGCAAAATAAACCAAACAATGAATTGAAGGAGGAAACAGTGGAAAAGGGAGTTGAGTTTAAGAAAGAAAATGACTTTGGCCCGTTGATACAGAGGCTGACGTTTCCTCAGCTGTTGGATCTGATCTGAATTATTTCACACAGACGCTCATCCTCCAGTATTAAATCACCTGGAAGCTGCAGACAGACGTCTTTTAGTTTACGGCAGGAACTCTCCCTCCTGGGGGCTAAAATTAGACAATTAGAGTTAAATGCAGAAATCTGGTGCTATTAGAGACTAAAATCAATAAGCTATAGACTATCAATCACAATTATTAATAATATCAGCTATAGACTATCAATAATCACTATTATTGATAATATCAGCTATAGACTATCAATAATCACTATTATTGATAATATCAGCTATAGACTATCAATAATCACGATTGATGATAATATCAGCTATAGACTATCAATAATCACTATTATTGATAACATCAGCTATAGACTATCAATAATCACTATTATTGATAATATCACTTATAGACTATCAATAATCACTATTGATGATAATATCAGCTATAGACTATCAATAATCACTATTGATGATAATATCAGCTATAGACTATCAATAATCACTATTATTGATAATATCAGCTATAGACTATCAATAATCACTATTATTGATAATATCAGCTATAGACTATCAATAATCACTATTGACGATAATATCAATTCATCTCAAAGTACAAAAAAGCTTATGTGTTGAAAACATAAAAAAATAAATTATTATTATTAACATCTTCCAGAAAACAACCTTTTTTGAACTTCTAGCTATAGACTATCATTATTCACTTCATTTTTATTATTTATTTATTCTAAGATAACCAGCTTCGCGCTAAACTAAGCTAACCTTTACGCTATGCTAAACTCATCAGAATTATACTAAACTGAAATAACTGGCCTCATGCTAAGATAACCAGCTTTGTACTAAGCTAAACTAACCGGTTTTATGCTATGCTAAGCTAACTGGTTAATGCTACGCTAAGCTAACTAGAATTGTGCTAAGCTAAAATAACCGGCTTTATGCTAAGCTAAGATAACCGAATTCATGCAAAGATAACTATCTTTATGCTAAACTAAGCAATCCGGTTTGCCTGGATGCTATGCTAAGATACACGGTTTATGCTATAGTAAGATAACCAGAATTATGCCACGATGAGATAACCATCTTCATGCTAAGCTAAACTAAACAGCTTTATGCTATGCTAAGCTAACTGGCTTCATGCTAAGCTAAGGTAAGCGGCTACTGGCGTTTTTTTTTTACTGATATTTATATTTTCATCAAACTCTCAGTTAGACACTTAAACTTTATATTTTCTAAAATCTTTGCTTTGGACAGAAAGTGACGAATAATTTCCTTTTACTATTTTAAAAAACTATGACTATTATATAATTTGTCTATTTATAGTCCACAAATCTTGAATCTTTTTTCTGTTAATTTTTGTTCACTTTGTTTTCTTTCATAATCTCATATATTATCATACGCTTCCCTATGTGTGATAATGTCTCATCAAATTAAATGTATGAATGTGTGTTGATATATTTATGGTGTGAATATTCAAATATTACACAAAATCATAGATTGAGTTTAACTGCTGTTAAACCGTCATTAATGAACAGGTTGTGTAGGTTTATTCTAAGGTTGTGTAGGTTTATTCTAACGTTGTGTAGGTTTATTCTAACGTTGTGTAGGTTTATTCTAACGTTGTGTAGGTTTATTCTAACATTGTGTAGGTTTATTCTAACGTTGTGTAGGTTTATTTTAACGTTGTGTAGGTTTATTCTAATGTTGTGTAGGTTTATTCTAACGTTGTGTAGGTTTATTCTAATGTTGTGTAGGTTTATTCTAACGTTGTGTAGGTTTATTCTAAGGTTGTGTAGGTTTATTCTAATGTTGTGTAGGTTTATTCTAACGTTGTGTAGGTTTATTCTAAGGTTGTGTAGGTATATTCTAACGTTGTGTAGGTTTATTCTAACGTTGTGTAGGTTTATTCTAACGTTGTGTAGGTTTATTCTAATGTTGTGTAGGTTTATTTTAACGTTGTGTAGGTTTATTTTAACGTTGTGTAGGTTTATTCTAATGTTGTGTAGGTTTATTCTAACGTTGTGTAGGTTTATTCTAATGTTGTGTAGGTTTATTCTAACGTTGTGTAGGTTTATTCTAACGTTGTGTAGGTTTATTCTAATGTTGTGTAGGTTTATTTTAACATTGTGTAGGTTTATTTTAACGTTGTGTAGGTTTATTTTAACGTTGTGTAGGTTTATTCTAACGTTGTGTAGGTTTATTTTAACGTTGTGTAGGTTTATTCTAATGTTGTGTAGGTTTATTCTAAGGTTGTGTAGGTTTATTCTAATGTTGTGTAGGTTTATTCTAACGTTGTGTAGGTTTATTCTAATGTTGTGTAGGTTTATTGTAACGTTGTGTTTATTCTAACGTTGTGTAGGTTTATTGTAACGTTGTGTTTATTCTAACATTGTGTAGGTTTATTGTAACGTTGTGTTTATTCTAACGTTGTGTAGGTTTATTCTAAGGTTGTGTAGGTTTATTCTAATGTTGTGTAGGTTTATTCTAATGTTGTGTAGGTTTATTCTAATGTTGTGTAGGTTTATTCTAAGGTTGTGTAGGTTTATTCTAACGTTGTGTAGGTTTATTCTAAGGTTGTGTAGGTTTATTCTAAGGTTGTGTAGGTTTATTCTAATGTTGTGTAGGTTTATTCTAAGGTTGTGTAGGTTTATTCTAACGTTGTGTAGGTTTATTCTAAGGTTGTGTAGGTTTATTCTAAGGTTGTGTAGGTTTATTCTAAGGTTGTGTAGGTTTATTCTAATGTTGTGTAGGTTTATTCTAAGGTTGTGTAGGTTTATTCTAACGTTGTGTAGGTTTATTCTAATGTTGTGTAGGTTTATTCTAAGGTTGTGTAGGTTTATTCTAAGGTTGTGTAGGTTTATTCTAATGTTGTGTAGGTTTATTCTAAGGTTGTGTAGGTTTATTCTAACGTTGTGTAGGTTTATTCTAAGGTTGTGTAGGTTTATTCTAACGTTGTGTAGGTTTATTCTAATGTTGTGTAGGTTTATTCTAAGGTTGTGTAGGTTTATTCTAACGTTGTGTAGGTTTATTCTAAGGTTGTGTAGGTTTATTCTAATGTTGTGTAGGTTTATTCTAACGTTGTGTAGGTTTATTCTAATGTTGTGTAGGTTTATTCTAACGTTGTGTAGGTTTATTCTAAGGTTGTGTAGGTTTATTCTAAGGTTGTGTTTATTCTAATGTTGTGTAGGTTTATTCTAATGTTGTGTAGGTTTATTCTAATGTTGTGTAGGTTTATTCTAACTTTGTGTAGGTTTATTCTAATGTTGTGTAGGTTTATTCTAACTTTGTGTAGGTTTATTCTAATGTTGTGTAGGTTTATTCTAAGGTTGTGTAGGTTTATTCTAAGGTTGTGTAGGTTTATTCTAAGGTTGTGTAGGTTTATTCTAAGGTTGTGTAGGTTTATTCTAACGTTGTGTAGGTTTATTCTAAGGTTGTGTAGGTTTATTCTAACGTTGTGTAGGTTTATTCTAAGGTTGTGTAGGTTTATTCTAATGTTGTGTAGGTTTATTCTAAGGTTGTGTAGGTTTATTCTAATGTTGTGTAGGTTTATTCTAATGTTGTGTAGGTTTATTCTAACTTTGTGTAGGTTTATTCTAATGTTGTGTAGGTTTATTCTAACTTTGTGTAGGTTTATTCTAATGTTGTGTAGGTTTATTCTAAGGTTGTGTAGGTTTATTCTAAGGTTGTGTAGGTTTATTCTAAGGTTGTGTTTATTCTAATGTTGTGTAGGTTTATTCTAATGTTGTGTAGGTTTATTCTAACGTTGTGTAGGTTTATTCTAACGTTGTGTAGGTTTATTCTAACGTTGTGTAGGTTTATTCTAATGTTGTGTAGGTTTATTCTAAGGTTGTGTAGGTTTATTCTAACGTTGTGAATAAACCTAACGTTGTGTAGGTTTATTCTAATGTTGTGTAGGTTTATTCTAATGTTGTGTAGGTTTATTCTAAGGTTGTGTAGGTTTATTCTAATGTTGTGTAGGTTTATTCTAACGTTGTGTAGGTTTATTCTAATGTTGTGTAGGTTTATTGTAACGTTGTGTTTATTCTAACGTTGTGTAGGTTTATTGTAACGTTGTGTTTATTCTAACATTGTGTAGGTTTATTGTAACGTTGTGTTTATTCTAACGTTGTGTAGGTTTATTCTAACGTTGTGTAGGTTTATTCTAATGTTGTGTAGGTTTATTCTAATGTTGTGTAGGTTTATTCTAAGGTTGTGTAGGTTTATTCTAACGTTGTGTAGGTTTATTCTAATGTTGTGTAGGTTTATTCTAATGTTGTGTAGGTTTATTCTAAGGTTGTGTAGGTTTATTCTAAGGTTGTGTAGGTTTATTCTAATGTTGTGTAGGTTTATTCTAAGGTTGTGTAGGTTTATTCTAACGTTGTGTAGGTTTATTCTAAGGTTGTGTAGGTTTATTCTAACGTTGTGTAGGTTTATTCTAATGTTGTGTAGGTTTATTCTAAGGTTGTGTAGGTTTATTCTAATGTTGTGTAGGTTTATTCTAAGGTTGTGTAGGTTTATTCTAACGTTGTGTAGGTTTATTCTAAGGTTGTGTAGGTTTATTCTAATGTTGTGTAGGTTTATTCTAACGTTGTGTAGGTTTATTCTAATGTTGTGTAGGTTTATTCTAACGTTGTGTAGGTTTATTCTAAGGTTGTGTAGGTTTATTCTAAGGTTGTGTTTATTCTAATGTTGTGTAGGTTTATTCTAACGTTGTGTAGGTTTATTCTAATGTTGTGTAGGTTTATTCTAAGGTTGTGTAGGTTTATTCTAATGTTGTGTAGGTTTATTCTAATGTTGTGTAGGTTTATTCTAAGGTTGTGTAGGTTTATTCTAATGTTGTGTAGGTTTATTCTAACTTTGTGTAGGTTTATTCTAATGTTGTGTAGGTTTATTCTAAGGTTGTGTAGGTTTATTCTAAGGTTGTGTAGGTTTATTCTAAGGTTGTGTTTATTCTAATGTTGTGTAGGTTTATTCTAATGTTGTGTAGGTTTATTCAAATGTTGTGTAGGTTTATTCTAAGGTTGTGTAGGTTTATTCTAACGTTGTGAATAAACCTAATGTTGTGTAGGTTTATTCTAAGGTTGTGTAGGTTTATTCTAATGTTGTGTAGGTTTATTCTAACGTTGTGTAGGTTTATTCTAACGTTGTGTAGGTTTATTCTAACGTTGTGTAGGTTTATTCTAACGTTGTGTAGGTTTATTCTAATGTTGTGTAGGTTTATTCTAAGGTTGTGTAGGTTTATTCTAACGTTGTGAATAAACCTAACGTTGTGTAGGTTTATTCTAATGTTGTGTAGGTTTATTCTAATGTTGTGTAGGTTTATTCTAAGGTTGTGTAGGTTTATTCTAACGTTGTGTAGGTTTATTCTAAAGTTGTGTAGGTTTATTCTAAGGTTGTGTAGGTTTATTCTAACGTTCTGTAGGTTTATTCTAAAGTTGTGTAGGTTTATTCTAAGGTTGTGTAGGTTTATTCTAACGTTGTGTAGGTTTATTCTAATGTTGTGTTTATTCTAACGTTGTGTAGGTTTATTTTAACGTTGTGTAGGTTTATTCTAACGTTGTGTAGGTTTATTCTAACGTTGTGTAGGTTTATTCTAATGTTGTGTAGGTTTATTCTAACGTTGTGTAGGTTTATTCTAATGTTGTGTAGGTTTATTCTAATGTTGTGTAGGTTTATTCTAACGTTGTGTAGGTTTATTCTAATGTTGTGTAGGTTTATTCTAACGTTGTGTAGGTTTATTCTAACGTTGTGTAGGTTTATTCTAATGTTGTGTAGGTTTATTTTAACATTGTGTAGGTTTATTTTAACGTTGTGTAGGTTTATTTTAACGTTGTGTAGGTTTATTCTAATGTTGTGTAGGTTTATTTTAACGTTGTGTAGGTTTATTCTAATGTTGTGTAGGTTTATTCTAAGGTTGTGTAGGTTTATTCTAATGTTGTGTAGGTTTATTCTAACGTTGTGTAGGTTTATTCTAATGTTGTGTAGGTTTATTGTAACGTTGTGTTTATTCTAACGTTGTGTAGGTTTATTGTAACGTTGTGTAGGTTTATTCTAACGTTGTGTAGGTTTATTCTAACGTTGTGTAGGTTTATTCTAATGTTGTGTAGGTTTATTCTAACGTTGTGTAGGTTTATTCTAAGGTTGTGTAGGTTTATTCTAACGTTGTGAATAAACCTAACGTTGTGTAGGTTTATTCTAAGGTTGTGTAGGTTTATTCTAATGTTGTGTAGGTTTATTCTAACGTTGTGTAGGTTTATTCTAACGTTGTGTAGGTTTATTCTAATGTTGTGTAGGTTTATTCTAAGGTTGTGTAGGTTTATTCTAACGTTGTGAATAAACCTAACGTTGTGTAGGTTTATTCTAATGTTGTGTAGGTTTATTCTAATGTTGTGTAGGTTTATTCTAAGGTTGTGTAGGTTTATTCTAACGTTGTGTAGGTTTATTCTAAAGTTGTGTAGGTTTATTCTAAGGTTGTGTAGGTTTATTCTAACGTTCTGTAGGTTTATTCTAAAGTTGTGTAGGTTTATTCTAAGGTTGTGTAGGTTTATTCTAACGTTGTGTAGGTTTATTCTAATGTTGTGTTTATTCTAACGTTGTGTAGGTTTATTTTAACGTTGTGTAGGTTTATTCTAACGTTGTGTAGGTTTATTCTAACGTTGTGTAGGTTTATTCTAATGTTGTGTAGGTTTATTCTAACGTTGTGTAGGTTTATTCTAATGTTGTGTAGGTTTATTCTAATGTTGTGTAGGTTTATTCTAACGTTGTGTAGGTTTATTCTAATGTTGTGTAGGTTTATTCTAACGTTGTGTAGGTTTATTCTAACGTTGTGTAGGTTTATTCTAATGTTGTGTAGGTTTATTTTAACATTGTGTAGGTTTATTTTAACGTTGTGTAGGTTTATTTTAACGTTGTGTAGGTTTATTCTAATGTTGTGTAGGTTTATTTTAACGTTGTGTAGGTTTATTCTAATGTTGTGTAGGTTTATTCTAAGGTTGTGTAGGTTTATTCTAATGTTGTGTAGGTTTATTCTAACGTTGTGTAGGTTTATTCTAATGTTGTGTAGGTTTATTGTAACGTTGTGTTTATTCTAACGTTGTGTAGGTTTATTGTAACGTTGTGTTTATTCTAACATTGTGTAGGTTTATTGTAACGTTGTGTTTATTCTAACGTTGTGTAGGTTTATTCTAACGTTGTGTAGGTTTATTCTAATGTTGTGTAGGTTTATTCTAATGTTGTGTAGGTTTATTCTAAGGTTGTGTAGGTTTATTCTAACGTTGTGTAGGTTTATTCTAATGTTGTGTAGGTTTATTCTAATGTTGTGTAGGTTTATTCTAAGGTTGTGTAGGTTTATTCTAAGGTTGTGTAGGTTTATTCTAATGTTGTGTAGGTTTATTCTAAGGTTGTGTAGGTTTATTCTAACGTTGTGTAGGTTTATTCTAAGGTTGTGTAGGTTTATTCTGACGTTGTGTAGGTTTATTCTAATGTTGTGTAGGTTTATTCTAAGGTTGTGTAGGTTTATTCTAATGTTGTGTAGGTTTATTCTAAGGTTGTGTAGGTTTATTCTAACGTTGTGTAGGTTTATTCTAAGGTTGTGTAGGTTTATTCTAATGTTGTGTAGGTTTATTCTAACGTTGTGTAGGTTTATTCTAATGTTGTGTAGGTTTATTCTAACGTTGTGTAGGTTTATTCTAAGGTTGTGTAGGTTTATTCTAAGGTTGTGTTTATTCTAATGTTGTGTAGGTTTATTCTAAGGTTGTGTAGGTTTATTCTAATGTTGTGTAGGTTTATTCTAAGGTTGTGTAGGTTTATTCTAATGTTGTGTAGGTTTATTCTAATGTTGTGTAGGTTTATTCTAATGTTGTGTAGGTTTATTCTAACTTTGTGTAGGTTTATTCTAATGTTGTGTAGGTTTATTCTAACTTTGTGTAGGTTTATTCTAATGTTGTGTAGGTTTATTCTAAGGTTGTGTAGGTTTATTCTAAGGTTGTGTAGGTTTATTCTAAGGTTGTGTTTATTCTAATGTTGTGTAGGTTTATTCTAATGTTGTGTAGGTTTATTCTAAGGTTGTGTAGGTTTATTCTAACGTTGTGTAGGTTTATTCTAACGTTGTGTAGGTTTATTCTAACATTGTGTAGGTTTATTCTAATGTTGTGTAGGTTTATTCTAAGGTTGTGTAGGTTTATTCTAACGTTGTGAATAAACCTAACGTTGTGTAGGTTTATTCTAATGTTGTGTAGGTTTATTCTAATGTTGTGTAGGTTTATTCTAAGGTTGTGTAGGTTTATTCTAATGTTGTGTAGGTTTATTCTAACGTTGTGTAGGTTTATTCTAATGTTGTGTAGGTTTATTGTAACGTTGTGTTTATTCTAACGTTGTGTAGGTTTATTGTAACGTTGTGTTTATTCTAACATTGTGTAGGTTTATTGTAACGTTGTGTTTATTCTAACGTTGTGTAGGTTTATTCTAACGTTGTGTAGGTTTATTCTAATGTTGTGTAGGTTTATTCTAATGTTGTGTAGGTTTATTCTAAGGTTGTGTAGGTTTATTCTAACGTTGTGTAGGTTTATTCTAATGTTGTGTAGGTTTATTCTAATGTTGTGTAGGTTTATTCTAAGGTTGTGTAGGTTTATTCTAAGGTTGTGTAGGTTTATTCTAATGTTGTGTAGGTTTATTCTAACGTTGTGTAGGTTTATTCTAAGGTTGTGTAGGTTTATTCTAACGTTGTGTAGGTTTATTCTAATGTTGTGTAGGTTTATTCTAAGGTTGTGTAGGTTTATTCTAATGTTGTGTAGGTTTATTCTAAGGTTGTGTAGGTTTATTCTAACGTTGTGTAGGTTTATTCTAAGGTTGTGTAGGTTTATTCTAATGTTGTGTAGGTTTATTCTAACGTTGTGTAGGTTTATTCTAATGTTGTGTAGGTTTATTCTAACGTTGTGTAGGTTTATTCTAAGGTTGTGTAGGTTTATTCTAAGGTTGTGTTTATTCTAATGTTGTGTAGGTTTATTCTAACGTTGTGTAGGTTTATTCTAATGTTGTGTAGGTTTATTCTAAGGTTGTGTAGGTTTATTCTAATGTTGTGTAGGTTTATTCTAATGTTGTGTAGGTTTATTCTAAGGTTGTGTAGGTTTATTCTAATGTTGTGTAGGTTTATTCTAACTTTGTGTAGGTTTATTCTAATGTTGTGTAGGTTTATTCTAAGGTTGTGTAGGTTTATTCTAAGGTTGTGTAGGTTTATTCTAAGGTTGTGTTTATTCTAATGTTGTGTAGGTTTATTCTAATGTTGTGTAGGTTTATTCTAATGTTGTGTAGGTTTATTCTAAGGTTGTGTAGGTTTATTCTAACGTTGTGAATAAACCTAATGTTGTGTAGGTTTATTCTAAGGTTGTGTAGGTTTATTCTAATGTTGTGTAGGTTTATTCTAACGTTGTGTAGGTTTATTCTAACGTTGTGTAGGTTTATTCTAACGTTGTGTAGGTTTATTCTAATGTTGTGTAGGTTTATTCTAAGGTTGTGTAGGTTTATTCTAACGTTGTGAATAAACCTAACGTTGTGTAGGTTTATTCTAATGTTGTGTAGGTTTATTCTAATGTTGTGTAGGTTTATTCTAAGGTTGTGTAGGTTTATTCTAACGTTGTGTAGGTTTATTCTAAAGTTGTGTAGGTTTATTCTAAGGTTGTGTAGGTTTATTCTAACGTTCTGTAGGTTTATTCTAAAGTTGTGTAGGTTTATTCTAAGGTTGTGTAGGTTTATTCTAACGTTGTGTAGGTTTATTCTAATGTTGTGTTTATTCTAACGTTGTGTAGGTTTATTTTAACGTTGTGTAGGTTTATTCTAACGTTGTGTAGGTTTATTCTAACGTTGTGTAGGTTTATTCTAATGTTGTGTAGGTTTATTCTAACGTTGTGTAGGTTTATTCTAATGTTGTGTAGGTTTATTCTAAGGTTGTGTAGGTTTATTCTAATGTTGTGTAGGTTTATTCTAATGTTGTGTAGGTTTATTCTAAGGTTGTGTAGGTTTATTCTAACGTTGTGTAGGTTTATTCTAAGGTTGTGTAGGTTTATTCTAAGGTTGTGTAGGTTTATTCTAATGTTGTGTAGGTTTATTCTAACGTTGTGTAGGTTTATTCTAATGTTGTGTAGGTTTATTCTAAGGTTGTGTAGGTTTATTCTAACGTTGTGTAGGTTTATTCTAATGTTGTGTAGGTTTATTGTAACGTTGTGTTTATTCTAACGTTGTGTAGGTTTATTCTAACGTTGTGTAGGTTTATTCTAATGTTGTGTAGGTTTATTCTAATGTTGTGTAGGTTTATTCTAAGGTTGTGTAGGTTTATTCTAACGTTGTGTAGGTTTATTCTAATGTTGTGTAGGTTTATTCTAAGGTTGTGTAGGTTTATTCTAATGTTGTGTAGGTTTATTCTAAGGTTGTGTAGGTTTATTCTAACGTTGTGTAGGTTTATTCTAACGTTGTGTAGGTTTATTCTAATGTTGTGTAGGTTTATTCTAAGGTTGTGTAGGTTTATTCTAACGTTGTGTAGGTTTATTCTAATGTTGTGTAGGTTTATTCTAACGTTGTGTAGGTTTATTCTAAGGTTGTGTAGGTTTATTCTAAGGTTGTGTTTATTCTAATGTTGTGTAGGTTTATTCTAACGTTGTGTAGGTTTATTCTAATGTTGTGTAGGTTTATTCTAATGTTGTGTAGGTTTATTCTAACTTTGTGTAGGTTTATTCTAATGTTGTGTAGGTTTATTCTAAGGTTGTGTAGGTTTATTCTAAGGTTGTGTAGGTTTATTCTAAGGTTGTGTTTATTCTAATGTTGTGTAGGTTTATTCTAATGTTGTGTAGGTTTATTCTAAGGTTGTGTAGGTTTATTCTAAGGTTGTGTAGGTTTATTCTAACGTTGTGAATAAACCTAATGTTGTGTAGGTTTATTCTAAGGTTGTGTAGGTTTATTCTAATGTTGTGTAGGTTTATTCTAACGTTGTGTAGGTTTATTCTAATGTTGTGTAGGTTTATTCTAACGTTGTGTAGGTTTATTCTAAGGTTGTGTAGGTTTATTCTAAGGTTGTGTTTATTCTAATGTTGTGTAGGTTTATTCTAACGTTGTGTAGGTTTATTCTAATGTTGTGTAGGTTTATTCTAATGTTGTGTAGGTTTATTCTAATGTTGTGTAGGTTTATTCTAAGGTTGTGTAGGTTTATTCTAACGTTGTGAATAAACCTAACGTTGTGTAGGTTTATTCTAATGTTGTGTAGGTTTATTCTAAGGTTGTGTAGGTTTATTCTAACGTTGTGTAGGTTTATTCTAAGGTTGTGTAGGTTTATTCTAACGTTCTGTAGGTTTATTCTAAAGTTGTGTAGGTTTATTCTAATGTTGTGTAGGTTTATTCTAACGTTTTGTAGGTTTATTCTAACGTTGTGTAGGTTTATTCTAATGTTGTGTAGGTTTATTCTAACGTTGTGTAGGTTTATTCTAATGTTGTGTAGGTTTATTCTAATGTTGTGTAGGTTTATTCTAACGTTGTGTAGGTTTATTCTAATGTTGTGTAGGTTTATTCTAATGTTGTGTAGGTTTATTCTAATGTTGTGTAGGTTTATTCTAACGTTGTGTAGGTTTATTTTAACATTGTGTTTATTCTAACGTTGTGTAGGTTTATTCTAACGTTGTGTAGGTTTATTCTAACGTTGTGTAGGTTTATTCTAATGTTGTGTAGGTTTATTCTAATGTTGTGTAGGTTTATTCTAACGTTGTGTAGGTTTATTCTAAGGTTGTGTAGGTTTATTCTAACGTTGTGTAGGTTTATTCTAAAGTTGTGTAGGTTTATTCTAAGGTTGTGTAGGTTTATTCTAACGTTGTGTAGGTTTGTTCTCAGGCCGACCCAGTGAAACTACTGTACCTCTCTGTGGGAAAAAGCTGTTTCTGAGCTTTTGTTCCCTTGTCAATCTGGCCTTGATCAAATATTTATGTTTCCTGGTTGACCTCTGACCCTTCTTCCCCGTTCTTCTCTGGTCTTTCTGTGTGTTTTCTGCCACCGACCTCTGCCCTCGGCTCTTTCATGTTCAGCTTGATTCATGACAGCAAAGCTAAAAGTGACTTGTTGTCGCACAAATCATCAGATTCTGTTGGTTTGAACCAAGTAATTAACAGTTCAGCTGTTTGCAAACACATTCATAAATAACCCTAAAATCAGCTCAGTTCATATTCAGCTTCATAAGGTCTTTGTTTAGATTCATATCTCCACCATGTTGTAGCAAAAAAAACTGTAATTATGGATTTATTCCAGGTTCATCATTGAGTTTTATTGATAAATCCCATGTTAAACCTGAGCTCCAACACTAAATTAAGTATTTTTATCTGTAGTAAAACCCAATGTCAATCAATCAATACAATAAGAAAATAGTTTAATATAATATCAGTAGTCATGTTCTGGAATGATCCTCAGTGGGATTTATAGCATTTTATAATTATTTATTATGTAATATTATTATACATTAATAAGGGCCTGTCACCTGTCATCATGACAAGGAAAAAATAATAATGATATATTTGGTGTATAAATAACGGGGTGAAACTCACTCCCCTCCATCAGCAGCTGGTTGATACCTGTGATTGGTCCTCACCTGTTTCCGTATCGCTGCATGTCGCCAGTATCATGTTTGCATACACGGTTATACACCCTGATGTTCCACAGTCTGGCTTATGTCTTTACCCATTAACGTTAATGTTTGTTAATGACATATTAATTTAGCTGGACATTAAACCGCGGTGGTAATACTCTGCCTCACCGACAGGGGGCGTCCGGCAGCCAGCGGCTTGTTGCTGCTCCTTTAGAAGAAGCGCCAAGTGAGAGTCAACGCGCTAATCCTTTATTTTAGTGTTTGCTCCGTCGGACTGCCAACATGGAAGAGGGTTCTATATCTAAGCTTAAACACGTCTCAAATCTGGACTTTCAGTGAAAACGGGAAGTGATTAACAACGGAAGACCAACGCAGGAGCTAAAAGGCTAACAGGCTAGCAGGCAAGCTTCAAACTACGGGACAGAAGCTAACTGGCTAACTCCACACGGAGGCTACAGCAGCCAGATTGATTGAGGGTGGTATGGCCGCAAGCCTGAACAAGTCTGATTTAACAACTTCTGAAGCTCAAGGATCCATTTGGCTTTGGACGAACAGCGGAGACTGAACATTAGCATCCACACCGCTAAGGTAAAGGAACAGTAGTAGTTGGCATTTCATGGTAGAACTATGGAACTATTACAGCTTTTACTGGAAATATGAAGGTCAGCTAGACGTTTGGAGACACCCACTGTGTTTTCTGACTTGTCAAATAGAACACAGAATATATAATTGAAGGAGTAGATGTGATTAGAAATGACATTAAAGGGAGATTAATGCCGCCATGTTTGTTGCTGTAGAGGAAGGAGGACATGATGGACAAAGATCAGATCTGTTATTTTGAAGCTGACAGTGAAGGGGGCGTTTCTGGGTTTGATGACGTGTGATGATTGACAGCTCCTGCTGCAGCTACGTGTGTGTTGGTGTTAGAAATACAGCTGTAAGTAAAGCTAGGAGCTCAACCTGTGATGGCATGTTGTATTATAGATGGTACAGTTTTTTCTTTTAATACGTACCTTACGAGAGAGAGTGTGCGTGTAGAATGCTGTTACCGTTTTGGTTTATTAATTTGTAAATGTGACTGTAAAGGAGTCAGAGCCTCACCAACCATGAACCTCACCACATGTCACTGCATAGGGTCAGGGTCCGGACACAAAGCAACAAGAAGCGAGAAATTGTTTTGGATTTGCAAATACATTTTATAATTGCAAATGTGAGATTTGGTTTTGCAAATACATTTTTTTTGTTTTGATTTGCAATTTAATCATTTATTTTTCTTCAATGTATTTTTTTTTATTTTTAAACATTTTTTATTGCAGTCTTCACACGTTTTGCTCTGACATCTTATTGCAAACTCATTTAAATAATAAAATGATTGTAGCTCCATGATTGTACAGCCACACACACACACACACACACACACACACACACACTGTTCTTCAGATTTTTGTCCTGGTGGACTATTCCCACATTAGAATCATTTATTTCTGACTAACCAATAATAAAAAAACAATAGGATGATTCAAATCCAGGTGATAAACTAAAACCAGACCAAGTCTTCATGATCTGTTCATTTTTACGACATTCATGTTTCTGGAGTACCTAGAGAATCCAGACTAACCCATACTGTCAGAGTGTAAAACTATAAAATCTGATAATCTGGAATAATCTTTTTATAATCGTATTGTCTGAATATTCATAGTTTAATGCTGAACAATTAGGAGTCATAATAAAGTATAAAGTATAAAACCAAGGACACTATAGAATTCAATTAAAAAGATGGTCCTGCCACAGTATTTCATGATTCTGGTAGAATAAGGGCTAATTTATTTTTAAATTAATTAATTATAGTGTGGTATTTTAAGTTAACATTGATAGTGTACGTAAATGAATTTTAATAGTTGATATTAAAAAAGAAACTTGAGATATAAAACTACAATAAGATGATTTTTACTTCTTGAACTCACTGTAAATGTTAAAATAAATCTCAAATTGGGAAAAGCAAAAATATGGAACCTTTACAGACACTTTTACTGAATTTAAAGTCACAGTTTATGATATTGTTTAATAAGGTGAAGAATGTTCACATAAAATTAAGAACCTGCTGGTTAATCAGTTTTTATCTTTAGTCTAAAAGAATTTCAGACAATTGTGTCTCCTTAAATATGATGTTATCTACTGTAAATAGAGATAGATTCAAATGCTTTTATATGTTTATTTATTTTTTGCACATACTTTCACACAAGTTGTGTTCATGGAAGCTGAAACTCTGACTTTACTGTTTCCACTCTCAGCTGAATCACCTTCTTATGAAAGGAAAAGGAAGCAGTAAAGTTCATATAACAGCTACTGTGAAAAACGTGTAAAATACGCCGCAACAAGGCAGTGAATGAACTATCTAATGATGGATTCACTAGGAAACATAAAAGCTGCTATTTTAAGGGTTTCTCCTTTTTTTACGAGATGCAGTGAAACAAAGAGACGATGTTCAGACATGCTCAGTTTATTTTAGTGATTTTACAAGCACACAAACCACAGGAGAAAATATTTACACGAGTGTCATCAACATTTTTACATTCACATCTTCACAGCAAATGTTCAAACTCAGAAATAATGGATGGATATGTCATTAATGTGAATATTTACATGAATTATACACATGTCCTCAGATCATTTAAAGGCAGGACGTTGGCTCCGTGGTTGGTTCATTTCATCTCACCTGGAAGTTAGAGATTTAATAGAAAGATTAGATAGATATCTAATATAAAAACTCAAAATTATAATATAAAAGTAAAACAGTAATAATAATAATAATATAAAAGGACAGGGGATGTTGTGTTGCTTTTGTACACAATGTAAAGCCCTTTGGGGCAAATCTGATTTGTGATTCTGGGCTATACAAATAAATTGAATTGAATTGAATTGAATTAAAAAAGAACATGAAAGAATAAAGACAAAAATATGCAAGATAAAAGACGAAGATGAGATAAAACATCTTTAAGAGAGAATGACAAAGATCTAGATTCTAGATAGTTTAACTTTATTAAAAAAGGTAAAAAAAAAAATAAAACACGTGCTATCAACTGTCTGCTGCCCCCACCCTGACCCAGGCCTGCACAGATTGAGAAGGTTTTTGATCCAAATAACCAGAGAACGTGTCCTAATGTGCAGGTTTTTAGCAGAATGTGGTGTTTTACCGTTGGAGGTTTCCTGAGGACGGGTCCGTTCTGGGGCCAGTTGGCCACCGTCTGTCTGGTGAACGGCTGCAGCGACGCCTGCAAAACCAGCTGGAAACAACAAGGTTGTGATGAACCTCAGAGGGTAACTAGACTTTTACATCATTTTCTGTCTTATCTCTGGTCTGGTTAGAGGATGTTGTTGAGGGGAATCTGTGATTTGTGATTTTGGGCTGAACATTAAAATTAAATTAACTTGAAATTGACCTAAAACCAGCAAACAAGTGATTATCTGTGTCCATTTGTGGGCGCTGCCTGTAGAGGTGTTTTATTATAATAAATAGGGAACGTGTAGAGATGTTTTTGTTATAATTAAAGGTAACATTAGTATTATAATTAAGGGTAACATGTAGAGGTGTTTTATTATGATTAAACGGTAACGTGTAGAGGTGTTTTATTATAATAAACTAATAATATATATCTAATATAATAAGAGGTGTTTTCACCTTGCAGTTGGGCTGAGCAGACACTGCTTCCTTCAGGTTTTGCAGTTCTCTTTCTCTCTGAGACAAACTTCCTTCCAGCTGCTTCTTCTGGTCTCTCAGTCGGTTCTGCTCGATCAGCAGTCGCTCCACCTGATGCGTTTTAAGGGGAAAACAGTGTTTTTAAACCAGGTGCTGAAGGAAATCATCCTCTGGACCTCCAGTTTTCTATACTAGTGAATCACCTGCTCGTCATGAGTCTTCTGCTTGAGTTTCAGCTGCTTGTCCACGTCGCCCTGGGCCTGAGTCTGGCTGAGTTTACACTGCTGCAGGTCGGCCGTCAGGTGGGTGTTCTGGACCTCCAAACGGCTGGACAGACCCTGGATCTGAGAAACCTGCAAGAGAGAGGAGCATTCACGTATATATATATATATACGTATATATATATATATATATATATATGTAGGGGAAAGTGTGGATTGTAGATAAAATAACGAGGATCAGTGGATCACAGAGCAAAGACGTGATCAGTGGATCACAGAGCAAAGTCGGAGAATCGTTCCGACGGTCACCATTCAACTAAAATCATTAAGGCAGCAGAAGAAATGAAAATTGAACATTTCCGTCTTGGTGCTTTTGTTTTGGTGCCATTTCTCCATCCAGACCAGGACTACGGTAGCGCAGCAACTTCCAGCGGATTATAACGCATCATTTAGAGGAAAGTGACTCTGATGGTGAAGAAAGTGAAGCTGGCATGTTTGATGGAGATTTAGCTGCTGTTGGAATCAGAAACAGAGGATGAGGACTTTGATGGTTTGATTGATGACATTACCCCGCTCCATGCACGCGATGTTTAAAAAATGTTAGTACTTTTTAATCAATACTTGAGTCATTTAATGTTTTGAACATGTCATTAAAATTATTCATATTATACTTAAAACTGATTTGAGGGAGCTGTTAGGTTATTCATCTTGTTTTTTTTAACTGAATGAGGTCATTTTAAACCACAGAGTTTTATGTTTTCCTGCTCAGACCAAACAAAACAAAGCGTTTTTGACCCTTCAGGCCGAACCAGGTGAAATATGTGCTGAGGCTGTGTGTTTCCACGGCTGCTGCCTCAGCTCGGCCTCGCCGTCACCCCCACGCTAACCGGTCTATTCCTGGGGGGGCATCGGCCTCTTTAGCGTGATTCATAACCGGTGAAGCAGCGGACACGCTTCCTCCCGTGAGGAACCGCTTTTCCCATCCAAATAGTTCTCGGAATATTCCACAGACACGAAGTCCAGACACGTTCTGAACGCTGAAAAATGCCCGTTCTACCTCCTATTATTTATTTTTTTTACTTTTATTTACCCAGGCAGGTTGTTGGAGATCAAATAAGGTTTTTAAAGTGAAAAAAAAAAATTTCAGTAATATTTTAAAGCAACAAATGACTTTGAAATGGCAGTAGACTCATTAATAAATAATGTTGAAAGATGAAAAAGTTTTTAAAATACAGTTTTAAGAACATAAATCAGGGCTCTATATATAATAATAAACATTAATGGTCACGTTGGTTTCTTGTCATTTAACGTCCAGTCTATCTTATGAACCTTATTATAGACCTTGCCCCCCACCCTCACCCCCCTCACCGTGTTGCCCACGCTGTCCAGGTACAGCTGGAACTTGTTCTCCACGTCTCTGGACAGGTTGGTGCAGCTGCTCCTGATCTTCTCCATCTGCTCCTGCTGCCGCTCACAGGTGAGGTGGAAGGTGAGCTGGTGGGGGAACAGGTTGTTGATCTTGGTCAGGAAGTCCCTGGTCACGGTCTGGATCCCGTCCAGGGACTGGGAGAAGTCCTCTTTGCATTTCCTGGTGGAGAGAAACAGACGTGAACCCTTTAAAGTCCTGATGGGGTTTAGCTGGTCTACCTGGTGAACTGGTTTACCTAATTCACCTAGTTACCTAGTATACCTAATCTACTTGGTCTACCTGGTCTTCCTTGTCTACCTAGCCTACCAGACCTCCAGGTCTCCTGGTCTCCCTGGCCTACCAGGTCTCCCTTGACCCCCTGTCCTACCTGGTCCCCCTGTTCTACCAGGTCTACCTGGACTCCCAGGTCTACCTGTACCCCCTGGTCCCCCTGGCCCCCCCAGCTACCTGGTGTAAGTGCTGAGCTGCTCCTTCAGCATTCCGTTTTCGCGGCGCAGGGTGATGCTGTCTCTGTGGTGGGTGTCACGGTCTTTGAGGGCCAGGTCCCTCTCGTGACTCAGGTACTGGACAGTCTGGGTGAAGTTGGCCTCGATGAGGTTGATCATAGCTCTCTGCTGAGAGTTGAGGCTCTGCAGGGTCTCCAGCTCCCCTGGGGGGTTCAGAAAACCCGGATTAGTATTCCTGGACCAGGAGAACTGGTGAATAGACCCGGGTTAAAAAACACGTAAACACATACTGCCTGATGTCACCATGACAGGTGGAGCCATGGGGGGCGTTGGACACCTCAGGGCCATGCTGCGGGTGGTTGCTATGTGCCGCTCACAGTTGGCCTGGGGAGGGACGAAAGGACAGAATGACAGAGTTAGAGGATGGTCAATGATTTCTACATTTACAAACTACAATAAACACCTAAGGAGCAGTGATTTACAAATAAGCATGTTGTAAAATACATGATAAAACTGAATTTTATAGGCAATAAAAACCCTGATTCAGTTTTCACAACTATGAGGGCACATTAAAGTCTTATATTGTCTTCAAAATGTTGGTGCTCCCTATGTCTGTATGTAGGGGAAGTGTGGGCATGGATTGTAGATAAAATAACGGGGATGTGCGTTATGCAGAACATCGTTGTTTTAACAACCTGAAAATGGTAAAGAGACACGCTGATAAAGCACAGTTTAAACTGAAGGAAATCAGCTACACAGCTGAGTTTAAGACATAAGACAGGTGGTACGAGTTGGAGGAAAGACTGGATCAGTGGATCACAGAGCAGAGACTGGATCAGTGGATCACAGAGCAGAGACTGGATCAGTGGATCACAGAGCAAAGACTGGATCAGTGGATCACAGTGCAAAGACTGGATCAGTGGATCACAGAGCAGAGACTGGATCAGTGGATCACAGAGCAGAGACTGGATCAGTGGATCACAGAGAAAACACTGGATCAGTGGATCACAGAGCAAAGACTGGATCAGTGGATCACAGAGCAGAGACTGGATCAGTGGATCACAGAGCAGAGACTGGATCAGTGGATCACAGAGCAGAGACTGGATCACAGAGCAGAGACTGGATCAGTGGATCACAGAGCAGAGACTGGATCAGTGGATCGCAGAGTAAAGAATGAGTGGGAGAAGCGTTCCTATGGTCACCATTCGACTAAAAGCAGTAAAGCAGCAGAAGAAATGAAAATTGAACATTTCCGTCTTGGTGCTTTCGTTTCGGTGCCATTTCTCCATCCAGACCAGGACTACGGTAGCACAGCAACTTCCAGCGGATTATAACACATCATTTAGAGGAAAGTGACTCTGATGGTGAAGAAAGTGAGGCTGGCATGTTTGATGGAGATTTAGCTGCTGTTGGAATCAGAAACAGAGGATGAGGACTTTGATGGTTTGGTTGATGACATTGACCCGCTCTTTTGTGTGGGGCGGCTGCTCAGAGGTAGTCGTCCACCAGTCAGAAAGTTGGTGGTTCGATTCCCGGCTTGGTGTATGAATGTGGTGTGAATGGACACTAGTAGGTACTATATACATGCAGGCCATTTACCATTTACTTATGTGCTTGTTTTATTGTGTGTTTTACCATGATGATTGATGACAAATGTTAGTACTTAAATAAAGCACAACCAAACTCAGTTTAGCTCCTGCTCTATGTGTCTATATATCTATGTGTGTATATATCTGTGTGTATCTACGTGTGTTAAATACAGTAATGAGACACAGAACTGACACTGAGCCTCTTAGTTCGTGCTGAATGGTCCTTTATGGTGAAAATACGGTAGTTTGATCCAGTTCAGACACATGTTAACCAGTTCCTACCAGCTTGGTCCTCAGCTCCTGCTCCGTGTTGTTGGCCTCGGTCCTCAGCTTCTCCACCTGCTTCTCCACAGCAGCTTTCTCAGCGCTGCGAGTCGCCAGCTGAGAACCCAGCTCTGCTTTGTCCTTCCTCAGCTGCACGTTGATCTCTGTCAGGCGGTTGAAGTTCTGGTCCAGTTCCTGCAAAAAAACTAGTGTTAGACTATTGGGTCAAAAACATCTGCTTTGACTCATGCTGCTAAAAATCAAAGTCAAAGTCAGTTTTAGTGTCAATTACTTCACATGTACTTGACATACAAAGGATTCCAAACTGCGTTTCCCACTATCCTCCCCTGCAGGTGAGCAAGACGAGACAATCCTAAAACTAGGTTCTTAACACTAGTAAAGTGCAGTAGCTTAAGGCTACTTTACCTAGTCCTAAACTAAAAACAAGAAACTAGAAATGACAAGACACGAGTATTTTTGCTGAGAAAATCTCTTTTCTCGGTAATATAAATGCAACAACATTTTATGGATCAACTGGTTTCTTGTGGAGAACTAATTCTAATTTAAATCACAGTTTACCTTGAGTATGGTTTTAATATCTGACTTGATTCAACTTAATAAAATACTGTGACAATTAAAAAACAAAAAGAATAATTTGTCTTTGAAATGAAAATAATTTTAAATTTTGAAGCATTCAGCACAAACTAATCAGGCAGCACATTTACAGTCTAACACAGTTGTAAACTCAAATTAAAGGAAAGATGTAATTTTCTGGATTACCAGATAGTTTATCTTTCTCAAAAAATCTTGGTATTATCGAAAATCTTATTTTCTAGGTGGATTAACAAAAACAAAACATTTAAAAAAGGAAAAATACTCTGTAAAACTCCATCCAAACAACAGGTATATTTGAAATGATTTAGCAATAACTTTTATTCACATCACGTATTCTTTTTTCACATCATGAATACAAGAAACAGAAATATAAGATTGTGTTCTTGTCCTTTCAAAATGTATCATTCTTTTTTATTTACAGTGAGTGACATTCTGAGGTAATTTTCTAAATAAAAAAAGGTACAAATGGACGTTAAAATGACACCGACATGAACATGAGGAGACACCTGATGAGTGGTTCAACTACAGATCTCCACATCAAGTCAGATATTAAAGCCATGCTCCGGATAGAGTTGAATACTCTGATTTAAATATAATTAGTTCTGATCCAGTGAACAAAAAAAAAATTATATTGCTGAGAAAAGAGATTTTCTCAGCAAAAATACTCATGTCTTGTCATACCTGGTACCAGATACTTTTTTTCTCTCAAAAAATATTAATATAGAAAAATCGAACTGCAGGTCTCCAGGTGAGTTCTGCCCCCCACCAGGGTCCACTGACCTTCACCCTCTTCTCCTCCGCAGACTTCTCCGGTTGGCCGTAGACGAGGAAGAGCACCAGGCTGACGATGATGAGGGACTGGATCAGCGAGGAGAAGAAGAAGACGATCCTCAGGTAGTAGCCGCAGCTCTTCCCTCTGGGCCGGTGCAGCGCTTCCCGTCCGTCCAGGCCCAGCTTGGTTCTGGAGTAGCTGGAGGTGTACATGGTGCTGCTGTCTGGTCTGGATCTGGTGTGGTTGGTGTGTGGATGGAGGTGGAGGAGACCTGTAGGTGTTTTATAGCCGCTGGCTGCAGGACGCTCACATCCTGGCCCGGCCCTCACCTCTCCTCCCTCCGTGACCTCTGTCACACTTTTACGGCTCCGTCTGCAGCGCTGGGCAAAAACAACCACGGTTTTCCAGGTAAATGGATATGAAACAAGATTCTTTCCAGAGCAGGAAACTGATGATGATGAGTAAACTTTATTCAAACCCACGAGCCGAGAGTTAACAGAGAAGCACTGAACACAGCGACACGTGTCTCATAATGAGAATCAATTTATTAGAATCAAACAAGAAGGAGATTGTCACTTATTTTACTACTTAGTACTACTACTACTACTACTACTACTACTAGAGTCAATGTTATAGTTAAATAAGGAGGAGATTTTACTACTTATTCTGCAGAAATTTCTTCATTATTTACTGAAGTAAAAGTAAAAATGTCACAGCTTAAAATATTCATTGATGGTACGTAAAAACTAGATATTTATGCAGCATAATAACTTATTCATCATGACATTTTCATCATTCTCTCAATAACAGATTTTTTTAAATTATGATATAATTATTTTAATATGTTGGACTTCTGAATAATTAGTCATCACGTTCTTGTAGTTGAGGGAAAAGTTTTCCAGTTTTACTTCAAAATGAAGCAACGATATCAGTGGGAAAGAACTGTAAGTGGAAAAAACTGGAAATACATATTAAAACATGTTCAGTGCATCATTTAGAATCAGAGCCACTGCAGATTTTCACAGGATTCCTGATCACATTCCCCACATGTTGTGAAACCATATAAGGTTAAAACAAAAAATAAGAACAAAAAAATCCAGCGTTTCCTGCCTTGGAGTCACAGCGGTGGAGGAGTGAAGGAATGAAAACAATAGGGAGCTGTCACTCTGCAGAATAACAAATCCTCCTGGTCCTGCATCCCTGTTATCTGCAGCCGTGACGTGAGGAATCCACGGACCCTGCCGGGGAAGGGTGTGAAAGGGGCAAAGGTCGCGCGGGCCCCGGGGTTTTCCTGCTCCTATTGTCTCCCTGACAACCGGCACCTCACCGGAAAAAAAACTAATTTACGAAGAGTGACAAGAGGACGAGTGACGATCGGAGGCGGCGCGGACGTGAGATCGACTTCTGGACAAAAACAGGAAACGTCGCGGCTAAAGAGGCAGATAAAAACTCTTCTTAAGATAAGCACGCGGTCATTTTAAAAGCTAAACATGCTGTTTCTGTAATATCTTATCCTGCCATAGGTGGCGAGGAGATAACGTTGACAATAATAATCATCAAGCTGTCATAGAGTCAGAAATATCAGTGATTACAGAGCTAGTAATGACATTTCTGAAAGTTTCAGCGGTAAAATGAATCCTGTTTACAACACTAAAAGCAACGCATCCATAGTAAAAATAGAAACACTCCTTTCTGTTTGGTCAACAAGGACTTCAGAACTCAGAAGCAGCTTTATTTCTAGAAGGAAACTGCTGCCCTCTGCTGGAAGAAGGAAAACAGACACGGAATTCAACATATGAAGATGAGAAATAATACTGAACATGCTTTTTTATTTTTAGCGTCCAGAAGCAGCTTCACAAAATTCATCTGTTCGATTCCCGAGGAGCCTTTTCACAATAAAAGCATCAAAGCTGCAGAGGAAAATTAATCAGACCAGGCTGCAGCTACACGTGTTTGTGTAATATACACAAACTAGATTAAAATAAAAAAAAAAATTAAAACAGGCAACAAAAAGTGGAAATTACCAGTTAAAATTAAAGGCAATATTACAGAAAGTGAAAGAACATCCTATTCCAGTTATTTCAAAGTGTGACAACAATCTGCTCTGGAAAACCATCACACGTTTTACAGCTTTTTTTTTTTTAAACACAGATTTCACCCTTTAAGACTTGGACACGTCGGTGTCATCTAAGATCTGAAAGAAATATAAATGTGTACAAAAGAAGGTCATTGCTTTTTATTTTTTTGTTTTTACTCCTCTATGAATCCCCATGTTTTACAGCTAACCAGATAACTACACCATTATCTCAACAATCATTCCAGCCTGTAAAAACCCTCGTTTCCCCAAATATTCTTAAACTGAGACGTTTTTTTCTCAGCGAACCCTCAGTCGATGAACTCCAGTGTGTGAGGCGTCTCTAGACGGCGGCCTCGCCGTCCTGGGGCTCATCCCCCTCCAGGAGGCTGTAAGACGCGTGGCTCTGGAAGGGCCTCTGCAGGGGGTGGGCCAGCAGCTTGGCCATGCAGTTATGAAGCTCGATGGCGGGACCACTCAGAGAAACCTCAAAACGGTAGCACATGCCCTTAGAGTCCAGGCTGCAGAACGACGAGTAGTTGTCCTGCACAGAAAAACACAAATGGCAGAAAATAAGGACCTTATTCCATTGCCTGATATTATCACTAATAATACGTGTTTGGAATCATCTTCTCCACTCACCCTCCAGCTCGTCTCGTCCCCCTGGTCCTCTGCTCCGTTGTGGAGGTAGACAACGTCGAAGAAAAAGTACGGAGATTGGAGCATTTTCTGGAGCAGGACACAAAAAAACAACCAATACTTTCACTTCAAAACAGTCAGAGCAGCTGACAGCCAAACAAACGGGTTTCTGGCACCTTATTTTCACAACTATAAGGCCACATTAAAGTCTCCTATTTTCTTCAAAATGTTGGTGCTCCCTATGTGTGTATGTAGGGGAAGTGTGGGCATGGATTGTAGATAAAATAACGGGGATGTGCGTTATGCAGAACATGGTTGTTTTAACAACCTGAAAATGGTAAAGAGACACGCTGATAAAGCACAGTTTAAACTGAAGGAAATCAGCTACACAGCTGAGTTTAAGACATAAGACAGGTGGTACGAGTTGGAGGAAAGACTGGATCAGTGGATCACAGAGCAGAGACTGGATCAGTGGATCACAGAGCAAAGACTGGATCAGTGGATCACAGAGCACAGACTGGATCAGTGGATCACAGAGCAGAGACTGGATCAGTGGATCACAGAGCAAAGACTGGATCAGTGGATCACAGAGCAAAGACTGGATCAGTGGATCACAGAGCAGAGACTGGATCAGTGGATCACAGAGCAGAGACTGGATCAGTGGATCACAGAGCAGAGACTGGATCAGTGGATCACAGAGAACAACATGTTTGAAGTCAGAACTTACATCACATTAAGAAGATCTTCCAAGTCTGGAGAGGACAGTTAAAGTGAAAGCAAATCATGTTGTTGTATATATCACTTAATAGCCAGGAATTCTTTACTTTTGCTCGTTTGTGAATAGAGGATACTGAAGGACTCGCAGACGTTAGTCTCCAGGTCGTAGAGACAGCTGCACAGCTCCCTGGGGTCAGAGGTGAAGCCCGACAGCTGACAGGAAGTGAGGTGGGAAAACATCACATTACACTATTACATCAATGTTAAGTTAAATTCTAAGAGTAAGGTCAACAGATGCTGTGCAGTTTACAGGGGATTCATTTAAGATCATTGGATCAGTGGATCACAGAGCACAGACTGGATCAGTGGATCACAGAGCAAAGACTGGATCAGTGGATCACAGAGCAAAGACTGGATCAGTGGATGACAGAGCAAGGACTGGATCACAGAGCAGAGACTGGATCAGTGGATCACAGAGCAGAGAATGAGTGGGAGAAGCGTTTCTATGGTCACCATTTCACTAAAAGCAGTAAAGCAGCAGAAGAAATGAAAATTGAACATTTCCGTCTTGGTGCTTTCGTTTCGGTGCCATTTCTCCATCCAGACCAGGACTACGGTAGCGCAGCAACTTCCAGCGGATTATAACGCATCATTTAGAGGAAAGTGACTCTGATGGTGAAGAAAGTGAAGCTGGCATGTTTGATGGAGATTTAGCTGCTGTTGGAATCAGAAACAGAGGATGAGGACTTTGATGGTTTGATTGATGACATTACCCCGCTCTATTTTTAAATACACACACTTGTGTGCTTGTTTTATCCGTGTGTTTTACCATGATGATTAAAAATGTTAGTACTTTGTAATCAATACTTAAATAAAGCACAACCAAACTCAGTTTATCTATGTGTGTATATATCTCTGTGTGTGTATATATCTATGTGTGTATATATCTATGTGTGTATATATATCTATGTGTGTATATATCTATGTGTGTATATATCTATGTGTATATATCTATGTGTATATATATCTATGTGTATATATATCTATGTGTGTATATATCTATGTGTATATATATCTATGTGTATATATATCTATGTGTGTATATATCTATGTGTGTATATATCTATGTGTATATATCTATGTGTGTATATATCTATGTGTGTATATATCTATGTGTGTATATATCTATGTGTATATATCTATGTGTATATATCTATGTGTGTATATATCTATGTGTGTATATATCTATGTGTGTATATATCTATGTGTATATATATCTATGTGTATATATATCTATGTGTATATATATCTATGTGTGTGTATATATCTATGTGTGTATATATATCTATGTGTGTATATATATCTATGTGTATATATATATCTATGTGTGTATATATATCTATGTGTGTATATATCTATGTGTATATATCTATGTGTATATATCTATGTGTATATATCTATGTGTGTATATATGTGTATATATCTATGTGTGTATATATATCTATGTGTGTATATATCTATGTGTATATATCTATGTGTGTATATATCTATGTGTGTATATATCTATGTGTGTATATATCTATGTGTATATATCTATGTGTGTATATCTATGTGTGTATATATCTATGTGTGTATATATCTATGTGTGTATATATCTATGTGTGTATATATCTATGTGTGTATATATCTATGTGTGTATATATCTATGTGTATATATCTATGTGTGTATATAAACCCTCCCCTATAGTTAGGTTTCTTATGTGTGTGTTAAATACAGTAATGACACACAGAACTGAGACTGAGCCTTTTAGTACGGAGCCTTATGGTCCTGAAAAGACGGTGATAAAACCAGAGTGACTCACGCTGACGGCCTCAGACGGGCTGAACTGCAGCTGTCCTACGTGGCGACTGTAGATGAGGACGGTCCGCACCACGTATGGAGGCGGGATGGTCTGGACGTTGTCCATTAGCGGCAGCTCCGTCTTCTGACGGCTGGAAACAGGACAGGAAGTTAACCAGGGACGATTAGATGGACTGTATTCATCCCACAGCAGGCTACAGCAGCTTATATAGGTTATAAAAGAAGGTTAAAACAAATGATATCAACAAATCAAACATTTAACCAAGTAGTGTGCAAAAACAAGTACTGAGGATATAAAAATAAGGTGGTTAATATAAAAGTATTTATAGGCAAACGTAATGTTATAATGTAACATTAAAATTAGGTGTGTTAGTGTTTTAATTTAAAAAATTACATTAGTCAGTATAAATATTATAGGTACTACTGAGGAGGTAGTGCATGATATAAGAATATTAATGATTTATTCAAGGTTTGGCCTTTTCATACCAGACTCTAGAGCAGGGATCGGCAAGGAGGTCCTGGAGGGCCGGTGTGGCTGCAGGTTGTCGTTCCAATCAAGCAGTAACACACCTGATTCTACTAATTACTTCAACTCTGCACCTTCATTATTACAATCAGGTGTTTTACTGCTTGGTTGGAACAAAAACCTGCAGCCACACCGGCCCTCACCCTCCCCTGCTCTATAGTCTATAGCTTCCTAATTTTACTCTCAGATGGTAGCAGATTGCTGCCTTTATATCTACTATTTCTAAGTTTTCTAATCTTAACCATCTAGGAGGGAGAGTTCCTGCCTCAAATCTAAACTGAGATTAACCTTCAGATGGAACCTCTTCATGTTCTCTAAAAACAACATGTTTGAAGTCAGAACTTACATCACATTAAGAAGATCTTCCAAGTCTGGAGAGGACAGTTAAAGTGAAAGCAAATCATGTTGTTGTATATATCACTTAATAGCCAGGAATTCTTTACTTTTGCTCGTTTGTGAATAGAGGATACTGAAGGACTCGCAGACGTTAGTCTCCAGGTCGTAGAGACAGCTGCACAGCTCCCTGGGGTCAGAGGTGAAGCCCGACAGCTGACAGGAAGTGAGGTGGGAAAACATCACATTACACTATTACATCAATGTTAAGTTAAATTCTAAGAGTAAGGTCAACAGATGCTGTGCAGTTTACAGGGGATTCATTTAAGATAAAATTAACCAATAAATATGTTAATATTTCTTTTTTCCCAAATAACCCTCTTCTTCATGAAATCTTACTCAAACATGGGAAAAATCTTTTGAATGTTTTTGTTACTTAAAATGGCCTGAATATTATATATTAACATATAGTATAATAGAGAAAAATGAAACGTTAATAATAGAATTAATTTCTTTTAAATCTGTTTACATACCCCAGATAGTGAGTTCACTTTTTTATTTGGTGCAATTTCTTTTTGTGACCTCATAAATGGCATGTCCTTCAAAATAAAAGCCCCATTTTCAAGCCCAATCTAGCTAAATTTGTTTTATTTTTTATGTTTTTAACACATAAGCATTTTTGTACTTTAGGATTAACTCTGAATTAAAGTAATATTATTATTATTATTATTATTATTACTACAGATTAAATGTCCCTAACTCACCCACAGAGCGTCATCATTAACCACCACCAAGGCAAACTCATGGCGTTTGTCGATCTTGTGTTTGGTTCTAACAAACATCTCAATCATCTTCTGGGAGATGTTCAGGGCATTAGATTTGGACCTGGTGGAAAGAGTCAAATGAAGAAAACCACAAACACGCTGCAGCATCACTGGAGAATGAAGGTTGATTATAGAGCAGCTCACCCGTTGAAGGACTCCAGCTTTGGTAAGGACATCTCTTCAGAAAGGTCTAAGCAGAGAATCTATGAGGAGGAAACAGAACAGTTTAAAATTCAGCCTCTACATACTGGACCATACTTATACATTATATACTGTAATGGACCATACTTATACATTATATACTGTAATGGACTATAGGAAACACAGTAGAATTATAGTTATTGAAGTGAATTAATGTTGAAACGTGTATAAACCATCCAGATGTGTCCAGTGGTTGTGTTTATCACTACATTTACAAGACGGACTCATATTACTCAGGGAATGTTACATTTAACAGATCAATATATTATCATCAATAGTGATTATTGATAGTCTATAGCTGATATTATCATCAATAGTGATTATTGATAGTCTATAGCTGATATTATCATCAATAGTAATTATTGATAGTCTATAGCTGATATTATCATCAATAGTGATTATTGATAGTCTATAGCTGATATTATCATCAATAGTGATTATTGATAGTCTATAGCTGATATTATCAATAATAGTGATTATTGATAGTCTATAGCTGATATTATCATCAATAGTGATTATTGATAGTCTATAGCTGATATTATCAATAATAGTGATTATTGATAGTCTATAGCTGATATTATCAATAATAGTGATTATTGATAGTCTATAGCTGATATCATCATCATTAATAGTGATTATTGATAGTCTATAGCTGATATTATCAATAGTGATTATTGATAGTCTATAGCTGATATCATCATCATCAATAGTGATCGCTGTATTAACTTGTATTGTGATCCCACCACTTTCTCTGGACAGTTGACTCTGGGAACTCGTAGCTGGTATTCTGCTGGGGGGGGTGCGGTGGTTGTGGGTTGTTGTGGTTGTGGTTGTTGTTGTTGACTGGGTTTCTGTCTCTCTTTAGCTGTAGCAGCGTTAGCAGAAAGCGGCATCGAGCTGCCACCCGTGCCCGTTACCGTGGCAGCGGTGGGCGTGGCGGTCTGGGCAGTCGCCGTGGACACGGTGGCGGTGGTGGAGCTGGGGGGGCTGTAGCTGGTGGACGCCTCCCCCTCCCCCTCCACCCGGCTGCCCACGGCAGGCTGAGGCACGGCGGCGGCCCCGGCGCCCCCCAGGCTTCCAGTGCTGCTGCGGCGGTCCTCGGCTCCCTCAGGGTTGGAGCGGGTCCGTGGTCGCAGCTCCACCAGCCGCTCCTCGCCATCCGCTGGGCCGGGTTCAGGCGTCTCCATGGATACACAGGATGACAGCTGTAGACCAAAAAGAATAGGTTAAAAACTTTACTGTTGGTCCTGGATAGAACTGATGAACTTTTAAATTCGGATTCTGTGTTCCTTCTTCACAACCAAGAGGGTCTGACTCTGTCCTGTAGTAGTAGTAGTAGTAGTAGTAGTTGTTGTTCCTGTTCTAATGTTTTGTTCACATCATCTATTTCTGAAAGATTTATGACTCTTTTTATTTCAGGGAGTTTTTCCTTGTCTGATATGAGGCTAAGTTTTGTACAAACTGTAAAAACCACTGTGGAGAGTCAGTGATTTGTGACTGACTTGACTTAATCAAGCTACAGATAATTGTCTGACACTCTGGTTCCAGCTTCCAAATAGAGAATATCTTCTTTTCCTACATGATAATAACTGATGAGAACAACAACAAGTTATTTGAAGAGTAACCAGAGACTCTGTAGACTCAGGATTTACTGAGATTTCACAGACAAAACAAATAATGCACGAATGGAGAGAATAGCCAGTAGATTAAGTAATAATAAAGTGATTAGTTGCAGCCATAAACACCGACATAGTTATGCCATATGTCAGTTATACGTTATAATCATTGCTCCAAGATTCCTTCACAATGCGATTGCAATGTAAGAGAAGGAGCCAGAATCCACAACCCACTTTAAAAATGATTTTAGAAGTTTATATTCCAGTTGTCCAAATGTGTCCAAAATCAAGTAGGTTCAAAGCTGAATTTGTAATGTTTTGGGGCCAAACCTTCTCAGATTTTGATGCTAACAAGTATATTTTATATAAAGGTTTTAATGCCTGATCCAGTGTAACCGGTGATGACAGCGCAGTAGCAGCTGTTAGCATTAGCCGCTCTGATAAGAAATTACACCGAAACAGACGAATGGTCACGAATTAAATGTTTTGTGTTTAAGTAAAAATGTAAACTCACATGATTTATAATGCGACACTTCCAGGATCTGAATTTTTAAACTCATTTAAAGTTTGCTGAATATTTCGCCGACGAGCTAGCGTTTGTTTTGAACGCCTCGTTACTTCCCACCCGCATTCCGCCGTACTCTGCCTCTGATTGGCTGTGACCCGCCGCTCTCGTTGATTGGATTGACTGGCTTGGATCGCAGCCAATCAGAGGCAGAGGAGGGGGCGGGTCTTCGCGGAATGCGGGCCAGATTAAACAAATGCGCATTTTGAACAACTTCCTCACCGGAAATGATCGCATTCGGAACTGCATAGTCGCGTGGCATTGTGGGTAATGGCGTTTATACACAAAGTAGCTTCAGTAGTATTTTTGTCCAATATTCGTCTTCTAGAAATCGTTGCTTTTAAAGTTGTAGAAGGAGCGGAATTATCTCTTTTCAGTTTGAAGAATTGAACAATAAGGATCAAATTATTGATCTTCTTACACAAATATAATACTATATCTATTTTATAGTCAAACACAAGATTAAAAACTCATCCCAAACCTACAAGAACAGCCTGTGAAAACACCAACTCGTGTAGTTTTATTGAGGTGTTCATAAACAAATAAAATGAATGCAGCAGATTTAATTTTCACATTACACACACACACACACACAGAGAAATAACAGCCTTTAATACATCTGTTGAGTCACATGCTCCAAATTGATTACTATTTGTTCAATGCATTTTCCAATTATATAATGTCATAGATGACTATATATATATATATATATGAATCTTTTTTTTCTTTATATCCAGAAGTCAAACTGCTGTTCGTACTTTACTGTAAAAAAAGCTTGGAAGAGCTAACTGGACAAAACAGGAAAGGACCCAGAGTGACGGGGAATGGGTGGGGATGATTCCTGAGTGTTTTCCACTGACTTCATTCATCATTCCAGAGGCAGACGTCCAGTCGACTGGTGGAATGAATATTCACTAAACAGCAGAGAAAACATCAGCTTGTGTTAAAGGCCAAACAGGAACTGCTGCATCACGAGAGCATGGAGGTAAAACCTGTTTGTTTTCAGCTGCGTGTTGATGAGTTAACAATGACCTGGTTTATTCTACATAAATCAGAGTTTGAATCTGTCTCACTGATATATTTCAGACTTTCTACTCTGTTTTTATTTCTCTGCTCTCTTAATTGCAGATTTTATCTTTTGACCAGGTGCATCAGACAATTCACTGCACATTACATAAAAAAGTGCATTTGTCTACAGAAGCTGGTTTTGAAGTCAGATGAGTTTTTGGTGAACAATGTTCCTCATTCAACGCAACGATCGTTTCTCACATCCTCCGAAGTGCTAAAGTGCCAGTAGGTGTACGTATGACTTTCTGTCTAGTGACTTTATACCAGCTGGTTCTCTGCTTTCTGCCAGAGATGGTTGGCTATAAAACATCGACGGTTGGCCGTCTGAACTTGTCGGGATTAAGGAATTTTAAGGATGTTCCCGACTATTGTATTCACAATATGTTAAAAAGTCACGTGATCATATCTTTTTGGACCATATGGAGTTCATAGAAGAATAAAAGAGACATGTTGTAATTTCATGTTGAGGCTGATAATCTTTGTTCACAGCAAGAAGATGATGATGATGTGAGCCACAAATACTTGGTGAGCAGGAAGTTGGATCTCAGGATGTTTGAGTTTCCTCCTTTTCCGCTGCTCAGAACAATAGCAGCTAAACAGCACAACAGCTCCGCCTCGAAACTGAGGTTTTACATCATTTTATTATCAATCACAAGCTGCTGGAGGAGAATTCAAATAAAGACGTTTGATTTAAGCGTCAATAAAGCAGACGTCACATTATCATTTCATAATCATGTGGTTCTGCAGGACTCTGGCCGGGGCCGGTGCGACAGCCTTGATGCCGGGGAGCTGATGGCCCAGATGGACCCGGTGACCCTCGACCCCGAGCGTGACCCGTCCCCAGCGGAGCTGGCCCAGTGCGAGGCTGAGGTGGGAACGCTGCTCAGCATCATCGCCGAGCTCAACGAGAAGATGGGGTCCCTGAAGGCACCGAGGTAGGGGTCAGGGGTCAGCAGGACGGGTCAGAGCCGTAGAACCGCGTCCAGGACGATTCCCTCATGCATCTTTTCCAAACTTCTGCAGCGACTCGGGAGACCTGAGACCACCTGGACCCCCCAGACCTCTGGTCCCAGACCTGCTGTCCCACCGGCTACTGAGGATCAGCCCAGAGAGAATCGCTGCTTCCAGACGCCCTGAGAGGAGTTTGACTTTAAACCAGGGTGAATATGTCTGGTCATCACTGAGTTTTATCATAAATCCCACCTTTATAATCTCCTTTTTAAACATCTTACAGAAAATATTCTTCATGTTCTTAATGATCCTGAGTGATTTACAGCATTTTATGGATCAATAATTTATCTTTGAACTCTGATCCTATTAATCATTGTAGATAATTTAGCTCATTTCAAGTTTTTTCTGATTTTGTTCAGTCTGGTCTTGTTTTGAGTTTAAAATAAAGTATTTTTATCGTTAGTGAAACACAATTTTAGATTTTTTTTGGCAATATTCTCTCTATATTTGCGGTGTAATAGTGACGTCATTTCAGACAGAAATTCTCCCTCCTAGCGAGTTAGTGTTAGAAAAATTTGAAGATTGTAGATTAAAATGCAGCAATCTGGTGAGATATGAAAGTAAAATCAAGATGTTATAGACTATCAATTAGTACTACTATTGATTACAGAATATATTCCTCATGTTCTTTAATGATCAGTGATTTCTAGGATTTTATGGCAACTAACCACTATTCAGATGATCAGATCATTGTAGTAATCAATGAGCTTTGCATTACAGATCATTTAGTTTTTTCATTTTTTTTCCTAAATTTGTGTCAGTTTGGTCTTTTTTAAAATTTAAATAAAGTATTTTTATCTGTAGTAAAACACGTTAGTTTTTTATTCTAACTCTATTTTCCCTATAACATCATCATAAATAGATTCTGACTCACATGTTGTAGATTTATTCTGATTCCAGGTTTACGTCCAATAACCTTTGTGTTTGTACAGATATTCCACATTTATCAATTAGAGCAGGAAACTGATGAATAAACCTGGTTGAGTGAGAAAAAACAGGACACATTGAATTTTGATTCTAAACAAAGAAAACAGCATAAACATGAATTCATGTTTTCATGCTGCACCTCCTCTGTTTCTCCTCCAGGTGGCGGCGTCTGGACCAGACTCCAGGAGACCCTGTCGGCCGTGGAGGACTCCATCAGCTGCAGGAGGTCCTGGGCGGCCCCCATCACGGCCCAGGACCAGGACAAGCAACAAGAGCATCTGAGAGCAGCCCAGCAGAACCGGATGAAGGCCGCTCAGGTACCCAGAACCAGCGGATCAGAGAAGGTCTGGGTTCAGGTCCACGTCGGGTCCTTCAGTCATCAGACGCTCTTGTTGCAGATTCTGGAGGAGATGGAGAAAGAGTTTGGGATTTCCTGTCCGTCGGGCTCCAGGGACCAGTACCCGGAGGAAACTCTGGACCAGGACCGGCACGAGTCCAGGATGAGAACCACGTTACTGGGTCGGCAGGAGGAGCTGGACAGAACCAGAAGCTTCATCATGGAGGACGAGAAGGTACGAGATAAAACCAGATGATCAGTGAGTTAATGAAAAATAACGTTTGTTAAGAGTCCAACACTTTAAATAGAGTCCAGAAGCGTTCATCAGGTGAAGGCCATTTGTACCATTTCCTAAAATGAAAATCACTATTTTATGCAAATGTTTCACAGTAAATGTCAAACGATTTAACCTAAAAAAAGATGAATTAGATCGAGTGTAAAAACTAGTTGATGTTTGATGTTTTTAATTGTTTAAAACTATCTGATGGGCTTTGATATGATTCCTGGCTTTAACCCAACGTGTCCCGGTGGTTTTCAGCTGGGGGGTCACCACAGCAGGTCCTGGAGGTCCGGGCCTCGCGGCCCCTCCTCCAGGACCTCAGCTTCTTCTGCTGGGGTCCCGAGTCCAGACGGGACCTGTCCTCCTTTTCCTGGGTCTCCTTCAGTCCTCAGGAGGACCAACAGAGCCACGGGGGGGGGCACGTCCCCCCTGAGCTCAGGTAGTCCATGTCCCAGTTCCATCGGCCTGGAGACGGAGACAGAGCGACTCAACAGGTGAGACCAGGACCACATCAGGGGATGTTAAATTTAACAGATCAATGTGACTGAAGCTGGTTTGTGTTCAACATGTTTTTATCATTTTAAATCAGAACTGAGGTTTTTTTAGTTATTGAGACTATTTCTATTTGTTCAATAATCATAAACTAAAGCTGATTTGTCCACTCACATGTTAAGAGATAAAAAGTAGAAAAATATCCTTTAAGGGACATTTAGAACAGAGAAACATGAGATTATCCACATTGCTGCATTTAAATGAATAATTCTTCACATTTCCTGCCTTAAACTGAGATGACGCTGCATCTTTGCCTTTTCTTGTTATATCAACTCATTATTTGATATATTTTTATTTACAACATTAGTTAGTCAATAATTTCATGTATTGTGATACTTTAATTTTTCTAATTTAAAGCTTAGCGTTAATTGTTTTATTTGATCAGTAAGGTGTGGTTGTTCAGTCCTGCTGGTGGTGATTATTCTCTGTAATGAAACCGTCTTTTACGTCCTAACGTCGTCTCAGGTGCATCGAGCGTCTGAAGCTGAAGAACCAGCGTCTGACAGCAGCTCTGGAGCGAAGGAGAGCAGAAGCACAGCTGGCCAACGTGAACCTGAACAGGCTGGAGGACCAATGCCACGGCCTGAGGACGCAGCTCGCATACTGGTACACGCTGAGTACACACAAATACACACATAATACACTGAAATACCTGTACACACACACACACACACACCTGTTGTGTTTCTCCTCCAGTGATGAGTGTGAGGACGCCTACTCTGAACTGCTGTCGCTCTACGACGCCCACAGCAACACACACTCAGCAGGGGGTGGACAGTGGCTCCTCCAATCAGACGCTGGAGGGACGGAAGAGATGTCCACGTCCTTCTGTACGGCAGCAGGCGGCCAGGAGACACCCGGAACACCTGGAACACCTGGAACAGCTGGAACAACAGAAACACCTGGAACCACAGGAACACCTGGAACACCTGGAACAACACCTGGAACAACACCTGGAACAACACCTGGAACACCTGGAACAGCTGGAACAACAGCAACACCTGGAACACCTGGAACAACACCTGGAACAACACCTGGAACACCTGGAACAGCTGGAACAACAGCAACACCTGGAACACCTGGAACAACACCTGGAACACCTGGAACAACAGAAACACCTGGAACACCTGGAACAACAGAAACACCTGGAACCACAGGAACACCTGGAACACCTGGAACAACAGGAACAACAGCAACAGCTGGAACACCTGGAACACCTGGAACAACAGAAACACCTGGAACAACAGAAACACCTGGAACACCTGGAACAACAGGAACAACAGCAACAGCTGGAACACCTGGAACAGCTGGAACAACAGGAACACCTGGAACACCTGGAACACGTGGAACACCTGGAACAACAGCAACAGCTGGAACACCTGGAACACCTGGAACAACACCTGGAACAACACCTGGAACAACACCTGGAACTCACACAGGCCACAGGTGAGGTTTTAAAACTCCTCCTCCTCTCATGCAGCCAGGCAGCGTCAGAAAGGAAAATCATAATAAATAATGTGTCTGTCGTTCTGTTCACGGTTTCTGGTCAAAGACAAATCGATTGTTAAAAACTTTATGTCTGTACATATATTAAGTATATATATATAAACTGTGTTTTAAAAAGGTTTAGACTTTTTTTACGTGCTGCTTCTGTCATTCTGTTAAAAATCTTTTCTGACTGAATCAGTGACGTGAACCAGATTAATTCAGATGATCCAGGTTAGTCACGAACTTCCTGTAAACCCAGGACGCCTGAGCTGATGCAGCGGGAGGCCGCTCTACGTCAGCACATACAGCGTCTGAAGAGGCAGCGAGCGGCCATGAGACCAGGACCAGCACCAGCACCAGGACCAGCACCAGTACCAGAGGGCATGATGAGTCCAGATGGCGTGTGGAGAGGAGGAAACGTGACTAAAGACGACAACAGAACCCCTGAAAACAAGAAGGAGACGGCGTCTCTGGTGTATGAGCTGATCTCTGTCAGGGTAGGAGAAACTGACCTTTGACCCTGCATCAAATACCTTAATTGATTAAAATACCTTTTTTTTTTAAAAAGATATAAATAAAAATATACAGTATAAGAAAAAGTTTTAAAAGATTTTAATAGTTTGATGCTATAAGTCAATGCTGTAGGAATTTTACTTTTTTTTTTTTTACTAATTTGTATTTAATATTGTTGACATATAAAAACAAATCTGTAAAAACAAAAAAAGGGAGTTTTATTATTTGTTGAAAATTGTGAGACAATGATGCTCACATGATAAACGTCCATGAGCAAAAGGGACTGGTCATGTGACCTCATACGTTGTATGTCCTTCAAAATAAAAGCCTCCTTTTCATCTTTTCTTTTATATGACAGCTTTTTAGGAAAATAGGATTAGTAGTAATTGTTGCCGTAAGGAAACACTATGAAATAGAGGGTTAAGTGATTTAAAGAACTCGCCTTATGGGTTGTGGGTGGTGACTGTATGGTTGTGACATCACACCTCCAGGGAAGCCCCGACATGACGTTTTAAGGAGCGTAGGGACTGTGTTTGTGTGCAAACATGGGGCAGGTTTTATATATCAGAGCTGCCTTATAATCAAAAAGAAAAAAGTAGAGCTGTTAAACCACATAATTCCATACAAACTGTGATGTGTTAATCTGTTTCTATCCAGGAGGAGATGTCAGATCTTCGAGCTCTTATTCGCCTCAAGGAGAAAGAGCTGAGGTGTCTGGAGTGGACTTTAATGGCCCAGAAGGTTCAAGAAGCAGGAAACCTGGAGCTGGAGGACAGGAAGACCGAGCAGGTAAGAATAGGATCAGAATTATTTTTTACGTTTTTAAATAATTCTAAGTCAAGGAGAAACGAGCCGGAGGGAGCAGAACTTCAGTCCACGGTGACAGACCCGATTCAGGTCTGGGCTCACACATGGGAAATCACACATCTACCAAAGCAGAATCCCTCCAGGCCAACGGGGATATTTTAGTTCCACAAGGTCTTCTCCACCTCTGTCACCAAGAGCAGAATGAAGCAGCGACTTAACTCTGAGTCTGAACGCTGCTGCAGAGACTCAGACGGGTCAACGAGGACGAGATAAGTCGCCTGCTGCTGATCTCTGCACCTTATCCTGTTACTGACGGAGCAGCAGGAGCCAAACATGGAGCCCACGTCACCCAGACAGGAGGTTCACCCTGAGTCATAGTGATGCAGTCAATGAGGGAGAGGGCATCATCAATACCCACTATTGATGATAATATCAGCTATAGACTATCAATAACCACTATTGATGATGATATCAGCTATAGACTATCATTAATCACTATTATTGATAATATCACCTATAGACTATCAATAATCACTATTATTGATAATATCAGCTATAGACTATCAATAATCACTATTATTGATAATATCAGCTATAGACTATCAATAATCACTATTGATGATAATATCAGCTATAGACTATCAATAATCACTATTGATGATAATATCAGCTATAGACTATCAATAATCACTATTATTGATAATATCAGCTATAGACTATCAATAATCACTATTATTAATAATATCACCTATAGACTATCAATAACCACTATTGATGATGATATCAGCTATAGACTATCAATAATCACTATTGATGATGATATCAGCTATAGACTATCAATAATCACTATTGATGATAATATCAGCTATAGACTATCAATAATCACTATTGATGATAATATCAGCTATAGACAATCAATAATCACTATTGATGATAATATCAGTTATAGACTATCAACAATCACTATTATTGATAATATCAGCTATAGACTATCAATAATCACTATTATTGATAATATCAGCTATAGACTATCAATAATCACTATTGATGATAATATCAGCTATAGACTATCAATAATCACTATTGATGATAATATCAGCTATAGACTATCAATAATCACTATTATTGATAATATCAGCTATAGACTATCAATAATCACTATTATTAATAATATCACCTATAGACTATCAATAATCACTATTGATGATAATATCAGCTATAGACAATCAATAATCACTATTGATGATAATATCAGTTATAGACTATCAACAATCACTATTATTGATAATATCAGCTATAGACTATCAATAATCACTATTATTGATAATATCAGCTATAGACTATCAACAATCACTATTATTGATAATATCAGCTATAGACTATCAATAATCACTATTATTGATATTATCACCTATAGACTATCAATAATCACTATTATTGATAATATCAGCTATAGACTATCAATAATCACTATTATTAATAATATCACCTATAGACTATCAATAATCACTATTGATGATAATATCAGCTATAGACAATCAATAATCACTATTGATGATAATATCAGTTATAGACTATCAACAATCACTATTATTGATAATATCAGCTATAGACTATCAACAATCACTATTATTGATAATATCAGCTATAGACTATCAATAATCACTATTGATGATAATATCAGCTATAGACTATCAATAATCACTATTATTGATAATATCAGCTATAGACTATCAATAATCACTATTATTAATAATATCACCTATAGACTATCAATAATCACTATTGATGATAATATCAGCTATAGACTATCAATAATCACTATTATTGATATTATCACCTATAGACTATCAATAATCACTATTATTGATAATATCAGCTATAGACTATCAATAATCACTATAATTGATAATATCAGCTATAGACTATCAATAATCACTATTATTGATAATATCAGCTATAGACTATCAATAATCAGTATTGATGATAATATCAACTATAGACTATCAATAATCACTATAATTGATAATATCAGCTATAGACTATCAATAATCACTATTATTGATAATATCAGCTATAGACTATCAATAATCACTATTATTGATAATATCAGCTATAGACTATCAATAATCACTATTATTGATAATATCAGCTATAGACTATCAATAATCACTATTGATGATAATATCAGCTATAGACTATCAATAATCAATATTATTGATAATATCAGCTATAGACTATCAATAATCACTATAATTGATAATATCAGCTATAGACTATCAATAATCACTATTGATGATAATATCAGCTATAGACTATCAATAATCACTATTATTGATAATATCAGCTATAGACTATCAATAATCACTATTATTGATAATATCAGCTATGGACTATCAATAATCACTATTGATGATAATATCAGCTATAGACTATCAATAATCACTATTGATGATAATATCAGCTATAGACTATCAATAATCACTATTGGTGATAATATCAGCTATAGACTATCAATAATCACTATTATTGATAATATCACCTATAGACTATCAATAATCACTATTGATGATAATATCAGCTATAGACTATCAATAATCACTATTGATGATAATATCAGCTATAGACTATCAATAATCACTATTGGTGATAATATCAGCTATAGACTATCAATAATCACTATTATTGATAATATCACCTATAGACTATCAATAATCACTATTGATGATAATATCAGCTATGGACTATCAATAATCACTATTGGTGATAATATCAGCTATAGACTATCAATAATCACTATTATTGATAATATCACCTATAGACTATCAATAATCACTATTGATGATAATATCAGCTATAGACTATCAATAATCACTATTGATGATAATATCAGTTATAGACTCTCAATCATCACTATTATTGATAATATCAGCTATAGACTATCAACAATCACAATAATAACATTTTTTTCTGTGTTTTCAGTGATTAAACTGTGATTTAATCAGATTCCAGGACATGAGGGTCCTTTAATGTTATTCAATAAAACCTTAACATTTTATCATCCTGTTTAAATGACGTTTCAGAGGCTCAGTGAGAATGCAGCTGAACTTTGTGACATCACAGGAACGCGCAGCAGACCCCTCCTCAAAGAGCTGCAGGCCGTGCTGCAGAGGTACGAATCACAGCAGTATTTTATTTACAGAAGGTTTCTGTGTTTTGTACAAAACAGAAACTGGAAACATTAGAACAGATTCTTTTTCTTTAAGAGACGAGTTCACATTTTTCAATTTACTGTCACTAATGGATAAAATACGTAGATGTTTTTTGGTTTTCAGGGCCTAAATCTGTCTTTTTGTTTCATAATTTCTGTTTCACTCAACAGAAAAACATGTGTCCACCTGATGTCAATCAATCAGTGATTATTAATCTCATGTGATAGGAACAATGATGATTAGTAATAATTAGTTAATTGATGTAATACCTCAGACTGATGAAGACCTAACGTCAGATAAACTTTTATCATTCGACTCAAGACAGACATTTTTTAATCTGTAATATTGTTGTTAACATTTAGTCCGTAAACAACACGTGAATATAGCAGCAATATAGCAGCAGTTTACTAAAGGATAGTTTTAGAAGTGTTTTAGTCTTCACTTCCTCAACCCACTTGACCATGCTTTTATTCTGAAGGGAACAGGCCCTGAAGAAGAGGCTGGCCCTGGTCCAGGACTCGCTGAGCTCGGCTCTGAGCGACGGTTCCAACAGGAGAGAAAACGAGGAGCAAATCGCTCGGCTCACGCAAGCTCACAGGTAAACGCTGCCGTTGGGTTTATGAGTTCAGTTTGTTAAACACGACTCAACAACATCCTCTGAACGCAGAGCCGAGCTCAGGACCAGGAAAAGAACCTTCAAAACAGCCTTTAATGGCTTAAAAAGAGGTGTAGGATGCTTCATGCAGGCAAAACAGGCTGTAATATAATATATGTAATATTATTATTATTATTTCTTATGTATATAATGATGTGAACAGGATTCAGCTTCTTTCATAGAATTTGCAGGTAAAAATATTAATTTGTTTTTAAATAACACTGGTTCTGTCCTCATTTCTGAGACTGAGATTGACCCCAATTAAAGTTTACAGAACATCCCTTTAATCAAACCCCGAAATAAAAACTTTAACGTGGAAAGAGAATCAGAGAATCTTCCAGGACAAAGAGGAAGTTTTAACATTGAGGACTAGGAGGCTTCCTGGGGTCAAGCAGTGGTCCCCAACCAGTCCCTAACCCTACCCAATATACCATAAACCACCTACAATATACGATAAACCACCTACAATATACGATAAACCACCTACAATATACGATAAACCACCTACAATATACGATAAACCACCTACAATATACGATAAACCACCTACAATATACGATAAACCAACTACAATATACGATAAACCACCCTACAATATATGATAAACCACCTACAATATACGATAAACCACCCTACCCAATATACGATAAACCACCTACAATATACGATAAACCACCCTACAATATATGATAAACCACCTACAATATACGATAAACCACCTACAATATACGATAAACCACCTACAATATACGATAAACCACCTACAATATATGATAAACCACCCTACAATATACGATAAACCACCTACAATATACGATAAACCACCCTACAATATACGATAAACCACCCTACAATATACGATAAACCACCTACAATATACGATAAACCAACTACAATATACGATAAACCACCCTACAATATATGATAAACCACCTACAATATACGATAAACCACCTACAATATACAATAAACCACCCTACAATATATGATAAACCACCTACAATATACGATAAACCACCCTACAATATACGATAAACCACCCTACAATATATGATAAACCACCCTACAATATACGATAAACCACCTACAATATACGATAAACCACCTACAATATACGATAAACCAACTACAATATACAATAAACCACCTACAATATATGATAAACCACCTACAATATACGATAAACCACCCTACAATATACGATAAACCACCCTACCCAATATACGATAAACCACCTACAATATACGATAAACCACCTACAATATACGATAAACCACCCTACCCAATATACGATAAACCACCTACAATATACGATAAACCAACTACAATATACAATAAACCACCTACAATATACGATAAACCACCTACAATATACGATAAACCACCTACAATATATGATAAACCACCTACAATATACGATAAACCACCTACAATATACGATAAACCACCTACAATATACGATAAACCACCCTACCCAATATACGATAAACCACCTACAATATACGATAAACCACCTACAATATACGATAAACCAACTACAATATACAATAAACCACCTACAATATATGATAAACCACCTACAATATACGATAAACCACCCTACAATATATGATAAACCACCCTACAATATACGATAAACCACCCTACGATATATGATAAACCACCCTACAATATACGATAAACCACCTACAATATACGATAAACCAACTACAATATACGATAAACTACCTACAATATACGATAAACCACCTACAATATACGATAAACCAACTACAATATACAATAAACCACCTACAATATATGATAAACCACCTACAATATACGATAAACCACCTACAATATACGATAAACCACCCTACCCAATATACGATAAACCACCTACAATATACGATAAACCACCTACAATATACGATAAACCACCCTACCCAATATACGATAAACCACCTACAATATACGATAAACCAACTACAATATACGATAAACCACCTACAATATACGATAAACCACCTACAATATACAATAAACCACCTACAATATACGATAAACCACCTACAATATACGATAAACCAACTACAATATACGATAAACCACCTACAATATACAATAAACCAACTACAATATACAATAAACCACCTACAATATACGATAAACCACCTACAATATACGATAAACCAACTACAATATACGATAAACCACCTACAATATACGATAAACCAACTACAATATACAATAAACCACCTACAATATATGATAAACCACCTACAATATACGATAAACCACCTACAATATACGATAAACCACCCTACCCAATATACGATAAACCACCTACAATATACGATAAACCACCTACAATATACGATAAACCACCCTACCCAATATACGATAAACCACCTACAATATACGATAAACCACCTACAATATACGATAAACCACCTACAATATACGATAAACCAACTACAATATACGATAAACCACCTACAATATACGATAAACCACCTACAATATACGATAAACCAACTACAATATACAATAAACCACCTACAATATATGATAAACCACCTACAATATACGATAAACCACCCTACAATATACGATAAACCACCCTACAATATATGATAAACCACCTACAATATACGATAAACCACCTACAATATACGATAAACCACCTACAATATACGATAAACCAACTACAATATACGATAAACCACCCTACAATATATGATAAACCACCCTACAATATACGATAAACCACCTACAATATACGATAAACCAACTACAATATACGATAAACCACCTACAATATACGATAAACCACCTACAATATACGATAAACCAACTACAATATACAATAAACCACCTACAATATATGATAAACCACCTACAATATACGATAAACCACCCTACCCAATATACGATAAACCACCTACAATATACGATAAACCACCTACAATATACGATAAACCACCCTACCCAATATACGATAAACCACCTACAATATACGATAAACCAACTACAATATACAATAAACCACCTACAATATACGATAAACCACCTACAATATACGATAAACCACCTACAATATATGATAAACCACCTACAATATACGATAAACCACCTACAATATACGATAAACCACCTACAATATACGATAAACCAACTACAATATACGATAAACCACCTACAATATATGATAAACCACCTACAATATACGATAAACCACCTACAATATACGATAAACCACCCTACCCAATATACGATAAACCACCTACAATATACAATAAACCACCTACAATATACGATAAACCACCCTACCCAATATACGATAAACCACCTACAATATACGATAAACCACCTACAATATACGATAAACCAACTACAATATACAATAAACCACCTACAATATATGATAAACCACCTACAATATACGATAAACCACCCTACAATATATGATAAACCACCCTACAATATACGATAAACCACCCTACAATATATGATAAACCACCCTACAATATACGATAAACCACCTACAATATACGATAAACCAACTACAATATACGATAAACCACCTACAATATACGATAAACCACCTACAATATACGATAAACCAACTACAATATACAATAAACCACCTACAATATATGATAAACCACCTACAATATACGATAAACCACCTACAATATACGATAAACCACCCTACCCAATATACGATAAACCACCTACAATATACGATAAACCACCTACAATATACGATAAACAACCCTACCCAATATACGATAAACCACCTACAATATACGATAAACCAACTACAATATACAATAAACCACCTACAATATACGATAAACCACCTACAATATACAATAAACCACCTACAATATACGATAAACCACCTACAATATACGATAAACCAACTACAATATACGATAAACCACCTACAATATACGATAAACCAACTACAATATACAATAAACCACCTACAATATACGATAAACCACCTACAATATACGATAAACCAACTACAATATACGATAAACCACCTACAATATACGATAAACCAACTACAATATACAATAAACCACCTACAATATATGATAAACCACCTACAATATACGATAAACCACCTACAATATACGATAAACCACCCTACCCAATACAGTGATCCCTCGCCACTTCGCGGTTCACTTATCGCGGATTCGCTATTTCGCGGATTTTCATAATGCATTTTTTTTTTTTTTTGGTGCATTGTGTTCTGCATTCTGATTCGCTAAAAACTCACTCCCGCTTCTTGTATCAAAACATGCTACGAATTGTGCTATCATTTTGTCGTCTCGTTTGCAAAGAAGAAAAAGAGCGACAACAGCTGCCTATCACTATGTTCTTCTCCCGAACAAACACACCTGCACCGCGGGCTTCAGAAGAAGAGAACACTGCAGAGCGCAGTCAGGATGCAGCGGCCCAGTCTGAAGAGCAGTGAAACGGCCTACACGCGAGTCACTGTATTTGTATACATGTAATAGTTGCTAATTGTAAAAAAAAATAAAGTTTTCTATTTCGCGGATTTCACTTATCGCGGGTCATTTTCGGAACGTAACCCCCGCGATAAACGAGGGATTACTGTATACGATAAACCACCTACAATATACGATAAACCACCTACAATATACGATAAACCACCCTACCCAATATACGATAAACCACCTACAATATACGATAAACCACCTACAATATATGATAAACCACCTACAATATACGATAAACCACCCTACAATATACGATAAACCACCCTACAATATATGATAAACCACCTACAATATACGATAAACCACCTACAATATACGATAAACCAACTACAATATACGATAAACCACCCTACAATATATGATAAACCACCCTACAATATACGATAAACCACCTACAATATACGATAAACCAACTACAATATACGATAAACCACCTACAATATACGATAAACCACCTACAATATACGATAAACCAACTACAATATACAATAAACCACCTACAATATATGATAAACCACCTACAATATACGATAAACCACCTACAATATACGATAAACCACCCTACCCAATATACGATAAACCACCTACAATATACGATAAACCACCTACAATATACGATAAACCACCCTACCCAATATACGATAAACCACCTACAATATAGGATAAACCAACTACAATATACAATAAACCACCTACAATATACGATAAACCACCTACAATATACGATAAACCACCTACAATATACGATAAACCACCTACAATATACGATAAACCAACTACAATATACGATAAACCACCTACAATATACGATAAACCAACTACAATATACAATAAACCACCTACAATATACGATAAACCACCTACAATATACGATAAACCAACTACAATATACAATAAACCACCTACAATATATGATAAACCAACTACAATATACGATAAACCACCTACAATATACGATAAACCAACTACAATATACAATAAACCACCTACAATATACGATAAACCACCTACAATATACGATAAACCAACTACAATATACAATAAACCACCTACAATATATGATAAACCACCTACAATATACGATAAACCACCTACAATATACGATAAACCAACTACAATATACAATAAACCACCTACAATATACGATAAACCACCTACAATATACGATAAACCACCTACAATATACGATAAACCAACTACAATATACGATAAACCACCTACAATATACGATAAACCACCTACAATATACGATAAACCAACTACAATATACGATAAACCACCTACAATATACGATAAACCACCTACAATATACGATAAACCACCTACAATATACGATAAACCACCCTACCCAATATACGATAAACCACCTACAATATACGATAAACCACCTACAATATACGATAAACCACCCTACCCAATATACGATAAACCACCTACAATATACGATAAACCAACTACAATATACGATAAACCACCTACAATATACGATAAACCACCTACAATATACGATAAACCAACTACAATATACGATAAACCACCTACAATATACGATAAACCACCTACAATATACGATAAACCAACTACAATATACAATAAACCACCTACAATATATGATAAACCACCTACAATATACGATAAACCACCCTACAATATATGATAAACCACCCTACAATATACGATAAACCACCTACAATATACGATAAACCAACTACAATATACGATAAACCACCTACAATATACGATAAACCACCTACAATATACGATAAACCACCTACAATATACAATAAACCACCTACAATATATGATAAACCACCCTACAATATACGATAAACCACCTACAATATACGATAAACCACCTACAATATATGATAAACCACCCTACAATATACGATAAACCAACTACAATATACGATAAACCACCTACAATATACGATAAACCACCTACAATATACAATAAACCAACTACAATATACAATAAACCACCTACAATATATGATAAACCACCTACAATATACGATAAACCACCTACAATATACGATAAACCACCTACAATATACGATAAACCACCCTACCCAATATACGATAAACCACCCTACAATATACGATAAACCACCTACAATATACGATAAACCACCCTACCCAATATACGATAAACCACCTACAATATACGATAAACCAACTACAATATACAATAAACCACCTACAATATACGATAAACCACCTACAATATACAATAAACCACCTACAATATACGATAAACCACCTACAATATATGATAAACCAACTACAATATACAATAAACCACCTACAATATATGATAAACCACCTACAATATACGATAAACCACCTACAATATACGATAAACCACCTACAATATACGATAAACCACCTACAATATACGATAAACCACCTACAATATACGATAAACCACCTACAATATACGATAAACCACCTACAATATACGATAAACCACCTACAATATACAATAAACCACCTACAATATATGATAAACCACCTACAATATACGATAAACCACCCTACAATATACGATAAACCACCCTACAATATACGATAAACCACCCTACAATATACGATAAACCAACTACAATATACGATAAACCACCTACAATATACGATAAACCAACTACAATATACGATATATATATTATAATGTTATAGGTTGGTTTATTACATAATATTTAGTTAAAACACACAGTTAATGTTTTTTTGTCTACAACGAAACACCCCCAGGAAACAAACAGCAGATCAGAGATGTCAGAGTCAGCTTCTACTGTGAAGAACATGGTGGTGAAGGTCTGGATCCTTCCACCAGGCAATGGCCTAAACACTGGTCATGCAGAGGAACCTCCCCAAAAACAAACCTTTAACTTTTATTTCCATTTATTTGTGGTTTTCTTGGTTCCAGTAAAGCTGTCAGCTCCTACCGACACGTCCGCAGGAAGTACCGGGAGCAGGTGTGGCGCCTGGAGCAGAAAGTGGCGGCCATGACGGAACGGGCTGGGGGGGGGCCGTCTGATTGGAGGAGGGAGGAAAAGACTGGGGGGGAGGCGTCTGATTGGAGGAGGGAGGAGAGGACTGGGGGGGAGGCGTCTGATTGGAGGAGGGAGGAGAAAACTGGGGGGGAGGCGTCTGATTGGAGGAGGGAGGAGAAGACTGGGGGGGAGGCGTCTGATTGGAGGAGGGAGGAGAAGACTGGGGGGGAGGCGTCTGATTGGAGGAGGGAGAAGAAAACTGGGGGGGAGGCGTCTGATTGGAGGAGGGAGGAGAAGACTGGGGGGGAGGCGTCTGATTGGAGGAGGGAGGAGAAGACTGGGGGGGAGGCGTCTGATTGGAGGAGGGAGGAGAGGACTGGGGGGGAGGCGTCTGATTGGAGGAGGGAGGAGACGGTTCTGTGATGTCAATAACAGCAACACACCAACTACAACCTGTATTTGATGCATTTCACAGTATTTCACTAAAATAACATCAATGTTTAAGCTGACACACAGCAGGGAAACTTCTCCTCACGTCTAGAAACCTGAAACACATTTTCTGCTTTACACACATTTTCAATTCAAAATGTGACGTTTAAAAGCACTGAGCACAGTTCTCTGCATAAAGCACAACAACCTGACATAAAGTCACTTGTTTGACTTTTAATTGTATATTTACTTTAATTGTGTGTAATAAATGAGTCACTGGACTCATGAACACGTTTATTAATGAATGAAAGATTAACAGGATGTAGAACTCCTCTCCCTACATGTACATGTTTACTGGGCATATTCTAGTCACTCTGATGTGAATAAATCTGATGAGTTGTTAAAAATAAAAATAAATACATGTTTAAACATCATGTTCATCATTTCTGTGCATGTGAACTAATTGAAGTATTTTAGTAGAACAGCAAAGCTGGAGGAGGAGGGGGAAGAGGGGGAAGAGGAGGAGGAAGAGGAAGAGGAGGAGGAGGAAGAGGAAGAGGAGGAGGAGGAGGAGGAAGAGGAGGGGGAAGAGGGGGAGGAGGAGGAGGAGGAGGAGGAGGAGGAGGAGGAGGAGGAAGAGGAGGGGGAAGAGGGGGAGGAGGAGGAGGAGGAGGAGGAGGAGGAGGAGGAAGAGGAGGGGGAAGAGGAAGAGGAGGAGGAGGAGGAGGAGGAAGAGGAGGGGGAAGAGGGGGAGGAGGAGGAGGAAGAGGAGGAGGAGGAGGAAGAGGAGGAGGAGGAAGAGGAGGGGGAAGAGGAGGAGGAGGAAGAGGAGGGGGAAGAGGAGGAGGAGGAGAAGGAAGAGGAGGAGGAGGAAGAGGAAGAGGAGGAGGAGGAGGAGGAAGAGGAGGAGGAGGAGAAGGAAGAAGAAGAGGAGGAGGAAGAGGAGGCGGAGGAGGAGGAAGAGGAGGAGGAGGAGGAAGAGGAGGAGGAAGAGGAGGCGGAGGAGGAGGAAGAGGAGGAGGAGGAAGAGGAGGAGGGGGAGGGAGAGGAAGAGGAGGAGGAAGAGGAGGCGGAGGAGGAGGAAGAGGAGGAGGAGGGGGAAGAGGAGGGGGAAGAGGAGGAGGAGGTGTTCTGCTGTGACCTGGATAAAACCATTTTCCAGGTTTGTGGAGTTTACGACGTTTCTGGGACCAGGTTGATGCACCAGTAGAGGGAGGCATGATGGGAAATGTAGTTCCAACTCTGAAGAATGAAACTTTGCTTTCTATGCAGGAAATTGTCCTGAAGCTGATGGAAAAACATGAAACTAACATTGTGCATGCTTAGATTTAAAGAAAATAATGAAATATAAATAAAGTAAATTCTTATTTTTTAAAAATATGAAACAAAATGCCAAAGTAAAAACAGTATAATTATAGAATAAATCAAACTAGAATGTATAAAACGTATTAAAACACATTTGGTTTTGTTGCAGAACAACAAAATCTTATTGACTTAAAATTCTCTGAGCATCATAAACAGAATCTGGTTCAACTTCATTTACCGAGAAAATCTTATTTAAACTCTCAGCATCATAATAAATATCTTCATAAAAACACAGGAGGTGAGAGAGAAAACCTGGACACACACAATAAATCAAACTACAACAAAGACAATGAAACACAAAGAAAAAGGAAAAAGAAAATCCACAAATAAATAAATCCAATAATCTTTTGAAGTAAAAGTCCAAAAAAGCAATTAATAAAACAATATTTTTAATTTAATTTAATCTAAACAGGATAAAAGTCATTATCTCTCCCCTCCTTAAACTTGATTATTTTCTTTTCCTATTTATTTTCACATCTACCCCCCCCCCCTTCCTGAGCTGGTCATCTGCAGCTGTGGCTGCTGGTCAGGAGGTTAAGGCAAAGGTTGAGTGCCCAACCCCAGGTCACCCCCCCCCAGGTCCCCCCCCCAGGTCCCCCCCACCCCCCAGGTCACAGGTCTGTTGTGTTCTGGTCATCGGGGCTGAGACGCCAGACGACGCTCTGACTCCTGCCTCGGCCTGACCTTTCCCGGGCAGAGGTCATGGGGGAGGGAGGAGGGAGGAGGCCCCCCACCCCCCAGGTCAGCAGAGCTGTTGTTGTAATCACTGCCATTAGAGCAGATGATACGACTCAGATTCACGTTAAAGCTGCGAGTTCATCGAATGAGGCTCAAACGTCTCTGTGGTTCCTGGTGGTCACATGACTCGTTTTACCACAGGAACCGAGTCACGTTGAGAAAAAGGATTTAGTTCAATTCAATAAATCTTTATTTATCTCTGCAGAGGGAATAAAACACACAAATGACGATGAATTTTTAAATGACCAGAAACCAACATTTACAGACCTGATGAATGATTCTTAAAACTTAAAACTTTACAGATGTGCAATTTGGTTGAATTCTATCAAGCAAAACAAATTCTATTAATTGGTTGTTTAATGAATAACACATAGTTTGTGTTTAGAAACCAGTGACTATAGCTGTTAGATAAATGTAGTAAAGTATAGAAATAAAATAGTGAAGTTATGTAGAGTAGATAAATATCATCAGACACATTCCACCACAGGAACTCTTAAGCTTTTAAAGAAATATTCCTCCAACAAACCTGAAATGTTCTATGTTGAGCTGATAAAATGAGCTTTAACCTTGATCAGATGAAAGGTGAAGTTCACGTCTTAATCTGTGCTGATAAAGTCAGTTTGTGCTGGAGCAGGCGTAGAATAAGCTGAGATAAGGAAGTCAAACAGAAACATGAGAACGGCCCTGTCTGAGGCAGAATGAAAGCAGCATCACCTCATGTGCTAACGTTTATTTCTGGTTTCACCCCAACCTTTGCTGCAGGAGTGTTTCAGCGCCATGGGAAAATACTCAAAGCATTATTAGACCAGGAGAGAGGCTGTCAATCAGCGTGGGGGGCGGGGACAAGCACACACACACGGGGAGGGGGCGGTGACCCAGAGGTTTGAGGTCAACTCATCTCCTCCCTGTGTCCGTTCCTCATTTTAATAAGTTGTCCCTCTCTAAGCCGAATAAAGAGATCACAGCCATTAGCTCACTGTCAGCACCACTCTACATCCTCCTCCTCCTCCTCCTCCTCTTCCTCCTCCTCCTCCTCCTCCTCCTCTTCCTCCTCCTCCTCCTCTTCCTCCTCCTCCTCCTCCTCCTCTTCCTCTTCCTCCTCCTCCTCCTCCTCCTCCTCTTCCTCCTCCTCCTTTCATTACTAATAACAATTATAACAATCAAACTATCCATTTGTACCTTTTTTGCAAAAATCATACCGTTGGTGTGACCAGAAAATGATGATAAATTTTGAATATAGTTAATCCACCGAGAACAGGGGTCACCGACCCTGGTCCTGGGGGGTCGGTGACCCCTGACCTAGAATATAAAAGCAGTGATAGCATGTGTTCTTGTTTTAAAGAGAGTTAAACAATCTGGTACCAAGTTTTCAGGATTACACCACATGACAGTTTTGACTTGATCCTCATTAACTTTGTCAATAACATTCGAAGTCTCATATTTAATCTATATTTCACAGAGCACCAATACAAGTAAATTTGGATTTCTATTACTTTCATGTTTATGATTTGTTAAACATTAATCTGGGTTGCCTGGTTTTAAATGTGTTGTTTCCCGCATGTTAAAGCTGGCGTTTCATCTCCAGACCAACGAAACCTGCACAGCAAACGAGATAATGAGGTCAAGCTCTGAGCCGTAGATTACGACTCAGAAATAAGGTGTTTAGAGGGGAAAGATTTCAGAGGGAGGGGCCGCCGCCTGATTCTGTTAGAGCATCTGACTCGTCTTCACTGAGCTGATTAGGCTTCGTTTTGTGCACACCAAGCACTTTACACGACCTGCAGCAAATATCTGCGTCCCCGCAGTTTGGAAAATTCATGGAGCAACAGATTGGAAGCAGATTTACAGCAGATTGAAGATGATTGGGAACAAGAGTAAACTGTTGTGGCTGCGCGTTAGATTAATGCCGACAGGTGGAGTTAGGGCTCAAAAACACAGATTCAGGATTAAAAGTTTAGTTTCAGCCAAACACATGAAAAATACTTCCAACATTAGACTATCAATAATCACTATTGATGATAATATCAGCTATAGACTATCAATAATCACTATTGATGATAATATCAGCTATAGACTATCAATAATCACTATTATTGATAATATCAGCTATAGACTATCAATAATCACTATTGATGATAATATCAGCTATAGACTATCAATAATCACTATTATTGATAATATCAGCTATAGACTATCAATAATCACTATTGATGATAATATCAGCTATAGAATATCAATAATCACTATTATTGATAATATCAGCTATAGACTATCAATAATCACTTTTGATGATAATATCAGCTATAGACTATCAATAATCACTATTAATGATAATATCAGCTATAGACTATCAATAATCACTATTGATGATAATATCAGCTATAGACTATCAATAATCACTATTATTGATAATATCAGCTATAGACTATCAATAATCACTATTGATGATAATATCAGCTATAGACTATCAATAATCACTATTGATGATAATATCAGCTATAGACTATCAATAATCAATATTGATGATAATATCAGCTATAGACTATCAATAATCACTATTGATGATAATATCAGCTATAGACTATCAATAATCAATATTATTGATGACATCAGCTATAGACTATCAATAATCACTATTATTGATAATATCAGCTATAGACTATCAATAATCACTATTGATGATAATATCAGCTATAGACTATCAATAATCACTATTATTGATAATATCAGCTATAGACTATCAATAATCACTATTATTGATAATATCAGCTATAGACTATCAATAATCACTATTATTGATAATATCAGCTATAGACTATCAATAATCACTATTGATGATAATATCAGCTATAGACTATCAATAATGGCTATTATTGATAATATCAGCTATAGACTATCAATAATCACTATTGATGATAATATCAGCTATAGATTATCAATAATCACTATTATTGATAATATCAGCTATAGACTATCAATAATCACTATTGATGATAATATCAGCTATAGACTATCAATAATCACTATTATTGATAATATCAGCTATAGACTATCAATAATCACTATTATTGATAATATCAGCTATAGACTATCAATAATCACTATTGATAATATCAGCTATAGACTATCAATAATCACTATTGACGATAATATCAGCTATAGACTATCAATAATCACTATTGACGATAATATCAGCTATAGACTATCAATAATCACTATTATTGATAATATCAGCTATAGACTTTCAATAATCACTAATATTGATAATATCAGCTATAGACTATCAATAATCACTATTGATGATAATATCAGCTATAGACTATCAATAATCACTATTGATGATAATATCAGCTATAGACTATCAATAATCACTATTGATGATGATATCAGCTATAGACTATCAATAATCACTATTGACGATAATATCAGCTATAGACTATCAATAATCACTATTATTGATAATATCAGCTATAGACTTTCAATAATCACTATTATTGATAATATCAGCTATAGACTATCAATAATCACTAATATTGATAATATCAGCTATAGATTATCAATAATCACTATTGATGATGATATCAGCTATAGACTATCAATGATCACTATTATTGATAATATCAGCTATAGACTATCAATAATCACTATTATTGATAATATCAGCTATAGACTATCAATGATCACTATTATTGATGATATCAGCTATAGACTATCAATAATCACTATTGATGATAATATCAGCTATAGACTATCAATGATCACTATTATTGATGATATCAGCTATAGACTATCAATAATCACTATTATTGATAATATCAGCTATAGACTATCAATAATCACTATTATTGATAATATCAGCTATATGGGAGGAGAAGCTGTTTTCCTGCTGAAGGGCAGCAGGTTAATGAGGAAGCAGAGGGAGTCATGTGCTGTTACTGTTAATGTTTAACCCCATTCACATTCCTCTTTAACTAATGGAGTTAACAGACACACACACACACACACATACACGGGATCCTGGACCAGGTTCAATCAAAACCTTCTTTAACAACTTAAACTCCAGGTTTATTCATCAGTTTCCCTGTTCTAAATGATGATAAATCTGAAATATCTGTACAAACACAAAGGTTATTGGACTAAAACCTGGACCTTGTACAGAGCAAAGTTCCCTGAATAATAGGATAAGAGTTTAAAGATGAATTATTAGTCCATAAATTATTATAGAGTTTATAAAGGAGCCAATTAAATAATCCCACAAACAGCTCCAATCTAAATAAATCTCTAAATAGTGGTTAGTTGCAGCTACTCCTGATATTATATTAAACTATTTTATTATTGTATTGATGATGTGGATATTGATGATATATATTGATGCTGTAACAGGAACATTGGGTTTTACTGCAGATAAAATACTTTATTTAGCGTTGGAGGTTTAGGTTTAGGTTAAGGTGAAGGTTGGTATAAAGACCTCAGTTCAGCAGCTGTAGCTCAGAGGTAGAGCAGTCGTCCACCAGTCAGGAAATTGGTGGTTCGATTCCTGGCTCCTCCAAGCTGCATATCGTTGTATTATATATTATATTTTATATATTATATATTATATATATATCGTTGTATCCTTGGGCAAGATACTTAACCCCGATTTGCCTCCGATGGCATGTGGTGTGAATGGGTGAATGGACAGTGTAGTGTAAAGCGCTTTGAGTGGTCGAGAAAGACTAGAAAGACGCTATATAAATGCACGCCATTTAAATATAACAAGGTTGATTGAATAATTCTGTTAATTTCTGTGTCATTTAAATATCTTGTTTTATTACAATATTGAGATACAAACAGTTCATTCATTAGCACATTTAATTAGAACAGAACAATAGAAAAATGAATTTATTAAAGTGTGAAATCACAGCTTAGAACAAGAAGTCAAACGTCTGTGAATGTCTGTTACACAGAACCAGTAAAACCTTCGTGTGTGTGTGTGAGCGAGAATTCAGGTGAGCACAGGTTGAGCTGAGAATGAACAGCCTCACAGGAACTAACTTCACACTGAGAGCAGCTGCCTTCCTGACCTGCAGTTCAGAGAGAACACACACACTCTGAGTCATACTATAGTATGTCGCCCAAAAAAAGGTCATACTATAGTATGTCGCCCAAAAAAGGTCATACTATACTATGTCGCCTAAACAAGTTCATACTATACTATGTCGCCTAAAAAGTTCATACTATACTATGTCACTCAAAAAAGGTCATACTATACTATGTTGCTCCAAAAAGGTCATACTATACTATGTCGCTCAAAAAAGGTCATACTATAGTATGTCGCCTAAAATAGGTCATACTATACTATGTCGCCTAAACAAGTTCATACTATACTATGTCGCCTAAAAAGTTCATACTATACTATGTCACTCAAAAAAGGTCATACTATGCTATGTTGCCCAAAAAAGGTCATACTATATTATGTCGCTCAAAAAAGGTCATACTATACTATGTCGCCCAAAAAAGGTCATACTAGACTATGTCGCTCCAAAAAGGTCATACTATACTATGTCGCCTAAAATAGGTCATACTATACTATGTCGCTCAAAAAAGGTCATACTATACTACGTCTCCCAAAAAAGGTCATACTATACTATGTCGCCCAAAAAACGTCATACTATAGTATGTCGCTCAAAAAAGGTCATACTATAGTATGTCGCCTAAAATAGGTCATACTATACTATGTCGCCCAAAAAAGGTCATACTAGACTATGTCGCCCAAAAAAGGTCATACTATACTATTTCACCCAAAAAAGGTCATACTATACTATGTCGCTCAAAAAAGGTCATACTATACTATGTCGCCCAAAAAAGGTCATACTATACTATGTCGCAAAAAAGGTCATACTACACTATGTCGCCCAAAAAAGGTCATACTATACTATGTCGCCCAAAAAAGGTCATATTATACTATGTCGCTCAAAAAAGGTCATACTATACTATGTTGCCCAAAAAAGGTCATACTAGACTATGTCGCTCCAAAAGGTCATACTATACTATGTCGCCTAAAGTAGGTCATACTATACTATGTCGCTCAAAAAAGGTCATACTATACTATGTCTCCCAAAAAAGTTCATACTATACTATGTCACCCAAAAAAGGTCATACTAGACTATGTCGCTCCAAAAAGGTCATACTATACTATGTCGCTCAAAAAAGGTCATACTATAGTATGTCGCCAAAAAAAGGTCATACTATACTATGTCGCCCAAAAAAGGTCATACTATACTATGTCGCCTAAAAAAGGTCATACTATACTATGTCGCTCAAAAAAGGTCATACTATAGTATGTCGCCCAAAAAAGGTCATACTATACTATGTCGCCTAAAAAAGGTCATACTATACTATGTCGCTCAAAAAAGGTCATACTATACTATGTCGCCCAAAAAAGGTCATACTATACTATGTCGCCTAAAAAAGGTCATACTATACTATGTCGCCCAAAAAAGGTCATACTATACTATGTCGCCCAAAAAAGGTCATACTACACTATGTCGCTCAAAAAAGGTCATACTATACTATGTCGCCTAAAAAAGGTTATACTATACTATGACGCTCAAAAAAGGTCATACTATACTATGTCGCCCAAAAAAGGTCATACTATACTATGTCGCCCAAAAAAGGTCATATTATACTATGTCCCTCAAAAAAGGTAATACTACACTATGTCGCTCAAAAAAGGTCATACTATAGTATGTCGCCTAAAATAGGTAATACTATACTATGTCGCCCAAAAAAGGTCATATTATACTATGTCCCTCAAAAAAGGTAATACTATACTATGTCGCCCAAAAAAGGTCATACTATACTATGTCGCCCAAAAAAGGTCATATTATACTATGTCGCTCAAAAAAGGTCATACTATAGTATGTCGCTCAAAAAAGGTAATACTATACTATGTCGCTCAAAAAAGGTCATACTATAGTATGTCGCCTAAAATAGGTAATACTATACTATGTCGCCCAAAAAAGGTCATATTATACTATGTCCCTCAAAAAAGGTAATACTATACTATGTCGCCCAAAAAAGGTCATACTATACTATGTCGCCCAAAAAAGGTCATATTATACTATGTCGCTCAAAAAAGGTCATACTATAGTATGTCGCTCAAAAAAGGTCATACTATAGTATGTCGCCTAAAATAGGTAATACTATACTATGTCGCCCAAAAAAGGTCATATTATACTATGTCCCTCAAAAAAGGTAATACTATACTATGTCGCCCAAAAAAGGTCATACTATACTATGTCGCCCAAAAAAGGTCATATTATACTATGTCGCTCAAAAAAGGTCATACTATAGTATGTCGCCTAAAATAGGTAATACTATACTATGTCGCCCAAAAAAGGTCATATTATACTATGTCCCTCAAAAAAGGTAATACTATACTATGTCGCCCAAAAAAGGTCATACTATACTATGTCGCCCAAAAAAGGTCATATTATACTATGTCGCTCAAAAAAGGTCATACTATAGTATGTCGCCTAAAATAGGTAATACTATACTATGTCGCCCAAAAAAGGTCATATTATACTATGTCGCTCAAAAAAGGTAATACTATACTATGTCGCCCAAAAAAGGTCATATTATACTATGTCGCTCAAAAAAGGTCATACTATACTATGTCGCCCAAAAAAGGTCATATTATACTATGTCGCTCAAAAAAGGTCATACTATAGTATGTCGCCTAAAATAGGTAATACTATACTATGTCGCCCAAAAAAGGTCATATTATACTATGTCGCTCAAAAAAGGTAATACTATACTATGTCGCCCAAAAAAGGTCATACTATACTATGTCGCCCAAAAAAGGTCATACTATACTGTGTCCCTCAAAAAAGGTCATACTATACTATGTCGCCCAAAAAAGGTAATACTATACTATGTCGCCCAACAAAGGTCATATTATACTATGTCGCTCAAAAAAGGTCATACTATACTATGTCGCCCAAAAAAGGTCATATTATACTATGTCGCTCAAAAAAGTTCATACTATAGTATGTCGCCTAAAATAGGTAATACTATACTATGTCGCCCAAAAAAGGTCATATTATACTATGTCGCTCAAAAAAGGTAATACTATACTATGTCCCCCAAAAAAGGTCATATTATACTATGTCGCCCAAAAAAGGTCATACTATACTATGTCGCTCAAAAAAGGTCATACTATACTATGTCGCCCAAAAAAGGTCATACTATACTGTGTCCCTCAAAAAAGGTCATACTATAGTATGTCGCCTAAAATAGGTAATACTATACTATGTCGCTCAAAAAAGGTCATGCTATACTATGTCGCCTAAAAAAGGTCATACTATACTATGTCGCTCAAAAAAGGTCATGCTATACTATGTCGCCCAAAAAAGGTCATACTATACTATGTCGCCCAAAAAAGGTCATGCTATACTATGTCGCCTAAAAAAGGTCATACTATACTATGTCGCTCAAAAAAGGTCATACTATACTATGTCGCTCCAAAAAGGTCATGCTATACTATGTCGCCTAAAAAAGGTCATACTATACTATGTCGCTCAAAAAAGGTCATGCTATACTATGTCGCCCAAAAAAGGTAATACTATACTATGTCGCCCAAAAAAGGTCATATTATACTATGTCGCTCAAAAAAGGTCATACTATAGTATGTCGCCTAAAATAGGTAATACTATACTATGTCGCCCAAAAAAGGTCATATTATACTATGTCGCTCAAAAAAGGTAATACTATACTATGTCCCCCAAAAAAGGTCATATTATACTATGTCGCCCAAAAAAGGTCATACTATACTATGTCGCTCAAAAAAGGTCATACTATACTATGTCGCCCAAAAAAGGTCATACTATACTGTGTCCCTCAAAAAAGGTCATACTATAGTATGTCGCCTAAAATAGGTAATACTATACTATGTCGCCCAAAAAAGGTCATATTATACTATGTCGCTCAAAAAAGGTCATACTATACTATGTCGCTCAAAAAAGGTCATATTATACTATGTCGTTCAAAAAAGGTCATACTGTACTATGTCGCCCAAAAAAGGTCATATTATACTATGTCGCTCAAAAAAGGTCATACTATACTATGTCGCCCAAAAAAGGTCATATTATACTATGTCGCTCAAAAAAGGTCATACTATACTATGTCCCCCAAAAAAGGTCATACTATATTTAAGACATTGTTTTACATTGGATTGGCTGTGGATTGGAGGTAGAGCAGGCGTCCCCCAGTTGGTAGGTTGCTGGTTCAATTCCCACCTCTTCCAAAATGTGCATTGTTGTGACCTTGAATGAGATACTTAACATTTTTTTGCCCCCTGTGAATCGTAGTTTCCTGATGTGTATTCAGCTCTGTGAATCGCCACGGCCATCATTTTGTGTGAATAGGTGAATGGACACAACCTATACGTAAACGAAAAGACGTAAACCTATAAGTTATAGTATTTTGCCCAAGGGTTAGGGTTAGAAAAAAAACGTCCCACACTATGGGTCTGGTTGTAGCTCAGAGGTAGAGCAGGCGTCCCCCACTCAGAACGTGGTGGTTTGATTCCCCGCTCTTCTGATAGTTAACCCTTATTTCCCCCTGTGATTGTGTTCCTGAATGTTCAGCATTGAGGTCATGCTATAGTAGTTTGCTCAAAATAGCTCATACTATACTACGTTTCTCTAAAACATCATACTACGACTATTTTCGTGTCTTACTGACATGAACTTAGCTTCTTATTTGTGTTGGTGTCTCCTTACTAGATCCTGTTTTTTATAGGCTTGAGGTTCTTTTGCATTTTAACATAGACAAAACACAGAATAACTAAAGATATAAACAGAACGTCTGGATTTGCATGATGATAAGTAACCTGAGGACTTTACTATGTTGTTAATTGTAATTTGTTAATTAATGCAGGAAAAGCATCATCTGCTCATGTTTGCTGCTTTGCAGCAGAAATCAAACGGATGCAGTAATTCATCCATTAACTTTCGCTGCCGATGTGTTTGCTGACCTTTGACCCCCTACATCACATGACAGCTCAAACCAAATTCATGTCTGACATGAACTCATGTCGGATAAAACCGTTGAAATTTTGACTTTGTTGGTGCAACGAGGAAAAAGTTGCACAGAATGTGTGCCTGTTTATTGCCATTTGGTCTAAATAAAAAAACTGCCTCTCTAAATAAGAAATGAGCAGATTGATTTTTGTAAAAGTCTCTTTTATACATCAAGTGTAGGGCTTTGGGGGTAAAGTCTATGTTTCGTTTACAGCTTTAGTCTTTATGTTGTGTGTGTTCATGTGTGAAATGGAGCTGATCAGAGATTTGAACACAAAACTGTAATAATTGAGCTTATTTCTTGAATAAAAGTTTCCCTTCAACCACCAGTTGAGTGTTTACTGTTTCACTTCAGCAAAACTCTATTAGGAGCTATTAGGACATAATGAGACTTAAGGTGTTGTAGTTGTCGTCTTTAATCGTGTTCTCCAGCCAGCTCTGTGCAGATTTAGAGTTTTACAGGTTATCTTTTTAGGAGTAAATATCCCACATGCTCCAACGGCTGCTGGTACACGTAGCAGCTTAAAGGAAAGAACTAATTCACCTAATTCAACTTACAGCAGCTTAGCTGGGCTCCTGATCACCTCTTAACCAAACAAAAGACCTATCCATGCACACGGAGTCTGGCTGTGACGGATGTGGGTTAAAGTTTCCTTTTGCTCACATTCAGAAAGCGCGTCCTGACGTCGCTGTGAAAGAACAGTTGTCATTCCTGAGCGAGCTCTGCTCAGCATCTGTCTTTGCTGCCTTCATTGGTGATTTTGTGCTCCCACTTTTCTGCTGAGACCTTCACATGATGTTGATTCCTGAAGAGGACGAAGCTGCAGCGTTTCAGCTTCAGCTGTTAAACAGGAGCCAAACGAACAGGTTCAGCTGCGATGTGGAAGCTGTTGGAGAATCATTCACAGTCGATGATATGAAGGTGAAGACGAGAACAGTCACTGTCACAACCTTTATGGGTGAAACCATCAGCGCTGTACCACATCACCACCGTTTCTTTATCACAGAGTCTGTTGTTGACGGGCAATGACATATTAACATATTCTAACTGATCAATGGGACTGCAGCTCCTCACAGATAAAAACATTTCATCTGATTTACCGTCAAAAAGGAGAAGAACACGTTTTATTAACGTTTAACCAGAACCACAAAGGTTCACTAACCTAAACCAAACCTACAACAACAAGCGAGTCTCAGGACATGGACCTGGTCCCGGGTCAAAGTCCAGGATCCACCCCCACCGCTGGTGTACGAAAAAAGGAAAAGTCAAATATACGTAGTTTTATTAAAGACAATTAACCCTGGGTCGCATCGCGTTGCCGTGGCAACAATCTGTTCAGCTCATTATTACTAAACAAAAATATGTTGTTTGTGATCCAGATAAAAGATTAGAGGAGATTCACCACAACAACTTAATCAACCGTTTAAATCGTGTGTTGATGCTTGGACAACTTTGAATACCATCCTTTAGAGCTGTAGAACCTGTAGATCCTTCAGAAACTTTTGACACTTGAGACCCTTTAGAAACTTTAGAACCTTTAGAACATATAGAACCTTAGGAAACTTGAGGCCATTCAGAACCTGTAGAACCTTTAGAAGTTTTAGAACCTTAAAACTTTTAGACCTTTAAGAACCTTGAAAACCTTTAGAAAGTTTATAACCTGTGGAACCTTTAGAAACTTCAGACTCTTCATAACCTGTAGAACCTTCAGAACCTAGGAACTAATGGAACCTTTTGAACCTTTATACCCTTTAGACCCTTAAAAACCTTTAGAACCTTTTGAACTGTAAAACCTTTAGAACCTTTAGAATTTTTAGACCTGTTAAAACCGTTAGACCTTCAGAACCCTTAAACCTTTAGAAGCTTTAGAACCATAAAACCTTTTGAACTTTTAGACCAGTTAGACCCTTTAGAATCTTTAGAACCTTAAGAATCTTTAAGCTTTAGACCTTTAAACCCTCTGGAACCTCTAGAACCTTTAGACCCTCAGACCTTTGAACCGGTTCCTGAACAACACCAACAGCTCTTTCTGTGACCAGGTCAACAAAGACGGAGGAAGTTTTCAGGATTAGAGTGAAGTGGAGACATGAGGCGACACCATGTCCCCCCCCCTACCCCCCCTCTATCATCTGACCCCCCTTTATGTTCCAGCAGTGTTGGGGTTAACTCGCCCTGCTCCAGGGTCAGAAACAGCCAGGCATTCTTTCTGTGTGTGTGTGTGTGTGTGTGTGTGTGTGTGTGTGTGTGTGTGTCAGTGCTCTTTGACTCCTCTGGCCTTATAAGGCATCCGGCGCCATGGCAACCACAGGGCTTGAATAGCGGTGTCAAATCCCTGAGCAGAGAGACACACGCCTGCTGTCCCTGAAGGAGGAGAGGACGCTGTCTCTCTCTCTCTCTCTCTCTCTCTCTTTTCCTCGTCTGGTTTTCGCTGAAGCCGTGACCGGGTTTTTCCTGCTTGTTTTGCGTAATTTATTCCGTGTTGTGGTGGTGAGCTGAAAGAAGAAAGAAAGGCTGAAAGGAAAAAGAGAGAGAGAGGACAGAAGAAAGGACAGAGGACGGAGTGAAGGACAGAGGAAAGGACAGAGGACGGAGTGAAGGACAGAGGAAAGGACGGAGGACGGACACCAAACCTCGGCCACGGAGGTCGTGGCCTCAGCCTGTTTCTGGTGGACGAGCTGTGACTTTGCTGTGTTTTGTTGTTCTGCTTTTCTCTGACATTTGAGCCTTTGACTCAGAACCTGAAAGAAACCAAAACGGAACCACGAGACGACGCTCAGGATCCTGCGTGAACTTTGTGAAAGGAGCTCATTGTGTCCTCGCCACTCCGCCGTTTAATAATAAAACCGAGGAATCCGTCCCGGCGTTCCCTGCGTGTTTTGGGTTATTTTTACAGAACAGAGATGTAGTTGTGTGTGAGGTCTGAAGGTCGTCTGAACCCTGACAGAAAGCAGGTTTTTGGACACGCCGCCTCCGATCAGCAGATAAGTGCAGGAACTGGTCCGACTGGTTCAGATCTGGGAGGGAACAAACGCTTCACTGGGAGAAGCTGCTGTTTGTTGTCAAATCGAGGAGCCGGCGTTTCCTCCCTCGTCGCTATGCTCCAGGATCGGTGAGCTGGTGTTTTCCTTCTTTCAGGACGGGGGGGCGGCGAGAGAAAGTGAGCGGGAGTCAAAGTGTGATTTATTGTTTCCTGTGAAGGCTGCACCCTTTTCTCTGAACTCTGAACCACTCAATGTGAGTCTGAAGTTTTTTTTTCTCAGACCTTCAGGAGTCATTGATCCGAGGTCGAGGCAGAAAACGCCGGAGCGGGCGAGGGGGGGGTCAAAGACGAGAGGAAGCCGGCGTGGAAGGAGCTGCAGGTCGCTGGGAGGAAAGGTCAACGCGACTTTTCATCGCTCGTTCACGGCGCTTCTCCTGAGTTTCAACCTGGAGACGCACTTCTGACCCCAGATCGCTCTGTTGGCTCGAGGCTGGTTGGACGGGTCGGGGACGGCGTGGGGGGGGCGGGGGTCGTATGAGCCACGCTCGGGGCGGCCCTGCTGGGAGAACATGGCCATGGTGAGCGGGGGATGGGGGAACCCCAACGGGGACGCCAACGGGCTCGGGGACAAGGCGTACCTGAGGCGGGAGGACGAGGACGGGTCGCCGCAGGCCGGCAGCGACGTGGACGTGGGCGACGAGGACAAGGCCTGCGTGGTGGACTGCGTGGTGTGCGGGGACAAGTCCAGCGGGAAGCACTACGGCGTGTTCACCTGCGAGGGCTGCAAGAGCTTCTTCAAGAGGAGCATCAGGAGGAACCTCAACTACTCCTGCAGGTCCAGCACCGACTGTTAGACCAGTTCTGCTATTAGAACCTCAACAGAAAAAGGAGTTCTGCTTATTAACCCTTCTACTGCTGTTTATCTTCATTTTCATAAAAAGCTGTAACAGAAAATCTATTTTTTTAGACTAAGGTGTGAAAAGTAGGCTTTTATTTTGAAGGACATACCGTTTATGAGGTCACATGACCAGTTCCTGTTAACATGTGAGCATCATTGACTCACAACCAAAGGTAGATTTTATTCACCAAATAAACTATTTACTTCACTATCTGGGGGAGGTACACTTAATATTTATATATATATATATATTTATATATATATTTATATATATATATATATATATATATATATATATATATATATAAAAATATATATATATATATATATATATATATATATATATATATATAAATATATATATATATATTTATATATATATATTTATATATATATAACATTTAATTCAATTCTGATGGTAAAAGCTGTTTTTTCATCTACAATATGCAAATATGTAAAATTTCTAGTTCAACAGCTTCATGGAGTCACACTGACGTACAGCATCAAACTGTGATTAAAACTGTTTATTTAACATCTATTATTCAGATATTTTTATTATGTTAAGTATTATTTCGTGCAGTAAAGGGTTAAATCAGTTTTACTTGAAATTCCTACATTCCTGATCCGTGACGACACAGATTACATCTATTGATTTAATTTACTATTGGGACTAATCTGACCTCAGATCAGCGGCTCTTAACCAATAGCTGCGTCCAGACCTCTGTAAGTGAGCTTCTCGTGTTGCCATGGCGACAAACGGACACACGTTAACGAAGGTTAAAAAGTCCAAAACGCCTTAGTACGTTCAGGCCTTTCTCACCTTGTTTAAAGCATTTTTGCTCAACTTAAATATGTGAATCATGATGCTATTTACTAAATAATAATAATAGTAAATTAATAATATAAATTGCTGCTTAGAAACTTACAGATATTAAACATATACAAAAACAAGGATTTAAGTTCATGGTAACATGTTAAATAAAACAGAATATTGAACCTTTATGTTGGATCTGCTCAGCATCACAACATTTATGTTTAATTGGACCAAAAATCTGATTCTTCATGTATAAATGTTGTTTAAAATAATCAAAATCTGCCAGATTCGTCCCACTTAAAAAACAATGCCTTGTTTTTTTAGGTAGAACCAGTGTTTCATTTTTTATAGTGAAAAATCCTGTTTTTACGATTCATGAAAGTGTGCAATCATGAAGGAGGACGTCCATCTGTCCCTGGATGAGACGATTCAACCTTGGAGAAAAAAAGCCTCAGAACGGCCTGAAGGTCACTGAGAGGATGAACGCACGTTTCCCCTTCGTTCTAATGGACCAACGCTGGATGAAGCTTGATGCTTTTGTCACATTCAGGGATGATGAAGAGTTCTAGGAAACGTAGAAAAAACAGGAAAAACAAGAGTTCAGAGCCGACGATTCACAAAGGTCACGAGAAGCTTCTCATTCATCGCGGAACTCAAGCTTCTCGACCTCATGGTTGAAGCCTTTTCACCAGCGTCTTCTGCTGTTTTACATGTTTTATGTTTTCTTGTTCAGGTCCAACCGTGAATGTCAGATCGACCAGCACCACCGGAACCAGTGTCAGTACTGTCGCCTCAAGAAGTGTTTCAGAGTCGGGATGCGAAAAGAAGGTAGAGTGACTGTTCAGGAATTTTTAGTTTTCCACTGCAACAGGTGAAAAAAATGACAAATAGCATATTTACAGGACCATAAGGACCCGTACTAAAAGACTAAAAGTCTGAGTTCTGTGTCATTACTGGATTTAACACACACATAAGGAACCTAACTATAGGGGAGGGTTGATCCAGTCTCTGCTCTGTGATCCACTGATCTAGTCTGTGCTCTGTGATCCACTGATCCAGTCTTTGCTCTGTGATCCACTGATCCAGTCTGTGCTCAGTGATCCACTGATCCAGTCTCTGCTCTGTGATCCACTGATCCAGTCTCTGCTCTGTGATCCACTGATCCAGTCTTTTCTCTGTGATCCACTGATCCAGTCTCTGCTCTGTGATCCACTGATCCAGTCTCTGCTCTGTGATCCACTGATCCAGTCTTTGCTCTGCGATCCACTGATCCAGTCTTTGCTCTGTGATCCACTGATCCAGTCTCTGCTCTGTGATCCACTGATCCAGTCTTTGCTCTGTGATCCACTGATCCAGTCTCTGCTCTGTGATCCACTGATCCAGTCTCTGCTCTGTGATCCACTGATCCAGTCTCTGCTCTGTGATCCACTGATCCAGTCTGTGCTCTGTGATCCACTGATCCAGTCTCTGCTCTGTGATCCACTGATCCAGTCTCTGCTCTGTGATCCACTGATCCAGTCTCTGCTCTGTGATCCACTGATCCAGTCTTTCCTCCAACTCGTACCACCTGTCTTATGTCTTAAACTCAGCTGTGTAGCTGATTTCCTTCAGTTTAAACTGTGCTTTATCAGCGTGTCTCTTTACCATTTTCAGGTTGTTAAAACAACGATGTTCTGCATAACGCACATCCCCGTTATTTTATCTACAATCCATGCCCACACTTCCCCTACATACACACATAGGGAGCACCAACATTTTGGAGGAAATAGAAGACTTTAATGTGCCTTATAGTCGTAGTAGTATAGATTAATCCTGAATATGTGAAGTTAATGTTCTACTTTTGCTCCATTGAAGCTGTGTTTGGGTTTCTTTTATATTCACAATAACTGCAGACTGAAGTGATGATTAAACGTGTTTATTACGGATTCTTCCAGAACGTTCTGGCTCCTCTCAGCTCTGGGTTTGTTTCAGGTTTTTGTTTTGCTGAGCAGCTCATAAATTCTCTGTTTTGGTTAAAGTCTGATCTCATCTCTTCGTTTTCCAGCCACAACAGGCGACTGTTGTCAGGAAAGTTCTGAAAAACATTCAGTGAGCAGCAAACAGCAGAAGCTGCAGCTTTTAGTCACTAAACAGAACAGAAACGCATGAAGGAGCCTGGACGTGTCAAGTAAAAGCTTCAAGTTCAAACTATTAATGAAGGAAAAAGATGCAGAAACCAAATGTATAACAGACATTTCACAGATCAACACATTCATTAAGACTGGAACTACAGCCGGTTGTACAGTAATTACAGTGATTTACACTAAAACATAATGTTTTATAAGGCTCATTTCTTATGTTTTCAATGTCAAGTCTTAATCTAAAGTTAAATAAAACAGTTTATTACAGGAGCATGAAGAAGCGCATCGTTTCCTTTATGGAAAAGGTCAAACTGTCGTGGTGTAATAATGAAAACTTGGTACCAGAGAGTTTAACTTTGTTAAAAAGGTTTTAAAACGATTAAATAGTGAAGAGATTCCACATGAATCGTCAGAATCGTCGTTGCAGACACAGTCAGAGACAACACAACATTTAGTGGTAATAGTGAAGCGTTTCCACGTTTTCCTGCAGCTGGAAAAACACATTTAAAGCTGCTGTAATATTTTTATTTTAAGAATTTTCTCTGATTATTTAACTCTATTGCATTACATATTAATTAGAAATAGTGAAACATGTTTTGAATGTTTTTATTACGTAAAATAGCTTAAAAATATCAAGTTTCAAACAGTCTGAGGATAATCTGATGTAAGTTAACGTGACTCCATTTAGCAGGAATTTACATATTTCATGTTGTTCACATAGAAAAACAAACTTCAGATTTGAATTAAAGTTAGTAAGCGTACTCACCATATAGTGAATTAAATTTTTTATTTGTTAACATTTTTACAAAATTTAATTTAAAATTTAAATTAAAAATAAGTTTATTCCAGAGAGTGAGTTCAGTTTTTATGTTTGGTAAAAGTTTTTACAAAATTCTGAGTAAGATTCAACCTTCAGATGTTCACATGTCAAATGTCCATGGAAACAGGATATCCTGGTCACGTGACCCCATAAATTGTATGACCGTCAAAATAAAAGTCCTATTTTCACACCTAAGTGTAAAAACGTGGATTCAATGTCCCAGTTTTTTTACAAAATGAAAGATAAAGTACTTGTTGCACAGGAAACATTCAGATTGATGTTCTGTCGGTGACGTTGTGCCAGAGGTTAAATGCGGCTGCTTATTAATGACGCAGCTCAGTTTCCACATAACCTGGAAGTTTGTGGTTTCACCTTCAGCTCAGAGAGTTTGTCTCTGCAACCTTCATCGGCTTCAAGCGTGTGGAACAGGACGAGACTTAACCTGTAACCGCTTCAGTCAGCAGGTCAACGTCTCATCACTGACTAAAACTACGTCCTGCTGCTGGAATGTTTCAGTTGTTGTTCAGATCTGCAGTTTAGTTCTATGATAGTTAATGAGTCAGAGAAAAACATGTTTGAAACATGAAAAAGCCAAAAAATGATCAAATACAGTTTGAAGAAGCAAGTTTGTGGTTTCACCTTTAACACTTCATGACAGTTTGACTCCTGATGATTGTGAGTTAAATTCCTTCTCTTATAATATTAATATAATTATAAATTTCCTTTTCTACAGCGTTAAAACACTTTTAATTTAACTATCAGCTGTAATTCATTCATTATGAGCCTTCAAGTTAAAAGCCTAAAGAAGTTTCACAACAAATAGGCTGCATCTGTTGATTTAATAAATACATTGAGTGAACGTGTATTATAGATAAACATTTTATTATATACATATAATTATATTATAAATTATTTATTACTGCTCTTAATTTATTATTCCTCCTCCTCTTCCTCCTCCAGCGGTCCAGAGGGGTCGTATTCCTCCCTCTCACGCTGGCATCAGCCCTGGCTCCCTGGTGGGGGGGTTGGGTGGTCCTGGTCCTGGTCCTGGTCCTGGTCCTGCTGGGTCAGACTACTTCAACGGGCAGCCTGTGTCGGAGCTGATTGGCCAGCTGCTGCGGGCCGAGCCGTACCCGGGGGGCCGCTACGGGGCCCCGTTCGGCCAGGCGTCCGGGGGGGGGGCAGCGGTCATGGGCATCGACAGCATCTGTGAACTCGCCGCTCGGCTCCTGTTCAGCACCATCGAGTGGGCCCGGAACATCCCGTACTTCCCCGAGCTGCCGGTGTCAGAACAGGTGGCGAACAGAACCAGAACAGAACCAGAACAGAACCAGAACAGAACCAGAACAGAACCACAGCAGAACCACAGCAGAACCAGAACATCACGACATGAGTGATTAAATTAATAATAAATAAAATAAAACTATAGCAGCAGTCAATGAGTGGAATATAGAGAATCTAAGGAATAAAGTCAACTAGTTTTACATTAGAGGTGGATTAAATATTTGACATTTATCATTCTTATTCACTCACCATTTGACATTTCAGATAGAAAACATGATTTATGTTAAAAATATATTATATTTTTCCTGTCTGGACCATTCTTCCTGCTGACCTCCTGCTGACCTCCTGCTGACTTCCTGCTGACTTCCTGCTGACTTCCTTCTCACTTCCTGCTCACTTCCTGCTGACTTCCTGCTCACTTCCTGCTGACCTCCTGCTGACTTCCTGCTGACTTCCTGCTGATCTCCTGCTGACTTCCTGCTGACCTCCTGCTGACTTCCTTCCCACTTCCTGCTGACTTCCTGCTGACTTCCTGCTGACTTCCTGCTGACTTCCTTCTCACTTCCTGCTCACTTCCTGCTCACTTCCTGCTCACTTCCTTCTCACTTCCTGCTGACTTCCTGCTGACTTCCTGCTGACTTCCTGCTGACTTCCTGCTCACTTCCTGCTGACTTCCTTCTCACTTCCTGCTGATCTCCTGCTGACTTCCTGCTGACTTCCTGCTGACTTCCTGCTCACTTCCTGCTGACTTCCTGCTCACTTCCTGCTGACCTCCTGCTGACTTCCTGCTGACTTCCTGCTGACCTCCTGCTGACCTCCTGCTGACTTCCTTCTCACTTCCTGCTGACCTCCTGCTGACCTCCTGCTGACCTCCTGCTGACTTCCTGCTGACTTCCTTCTCACTTCCTGCTCACTTCCTGCTGACTTCCTGCTCACTTCCTGCTGACCTCCTGCTGACTTCCTGCTGACTTCCTGCTGATCTCCTGCTGACTTCCTGCTGACCTCCTGCTGACTTCCTTCCCACTTCCTGCTGACTTCCTGCTGACTTCCTGCTGACTTCCTGCTGACTTCCTGCTGACTTCCTTCTCACTTCCTGCTCACTTCCTGCTCACTTCCTGCTCACTTCCTTCTCACTTCCTGCTGACTTCCTGCTGACTTCCTGCTGACTTCCTGCTGACTTCCTGCTCACTTCCTGCTGACTTCCTTCTCACTTCCTGCTGATCTCCTGCTGACTTCCTGCTGACTTCCTGCTGACTTCCTGCTCACTTCCTGCTGACTTCCTGCTCACTTCCTGCTGACCTCCTGCTGACTTCCTGCTGACTTCCTGCTGACCTCCTGCTGACCTCCTGCTGACTTCCTGCTCACTTCCTGCTGACTTCCTGCTGACCTCCTGCTGACTTCCTGCTGACTTCCTGCTGACTTCCTGCTGACCTCCTGCTGACTTCCTGCTGACTTCCTGCTGACTTCCTGCTGACTTCCTTCTCACTTCCTGCTCACTTCCTGCTCACTTCCTTCTCACTTCCTGCTGACTTCCTGCTGACTTCCTGCTGACTTCCTGCTGACTTCCTGCTGACTTCCTTCTCACTTCCTGCTGACCTCCTGCTGACTTCCTGCTGACTTCCTGCTGACTTCCTGTCTGGACGCCTTCTTCCTGCAGGTGGCGCTGCTGAGGCTGAGCTGGAGTGAACTCTTCATCCTGAACGCCGCCCAGTCGGCGCTGCCCCTCCACATGGCCCCCCTGCTGGCGGCCGCCGGCTTCCACTCGTCCCCCATGTCGGCGGAGCGCGTGGTGTCCTTCATGGACCAGGTCCGGGTCTTCCAGGACCAGGTGGACAAGCTGAACCGGCTCCAGGTGGACTCGGCCGAGTACAGCTGCCTGAAGGCCATCGCTCTGTTTTCACCTGGTGGGTTTTCACCTGAAACAAGTTTAAGTTCTGACAAAACCACAGATTCTCCTCAGTGGGTTTTACAGCTAAACAACAACTTAGAGATTTACATCAGGCAAAACACAAAATAGAAAACACTGCTTCTCAATTATTTTCTGTCCCCCCCCACACATGTGTGTTACATCATAGTAGTACTAGTACTACTACTAGTACTACTAGTACTAGTACTACTAGTACTAGTACTACTAGTACTACTAGTACTACTACTACTACTAGTACTACTACTACTAGTACTAGTACTACTACTACTAGTACTACTACTACTAGTACTACTACTACTACTAGTACTAGTACTAGTACTACTACTAGTACTAGTACTACTAGTACTAGTAGTACTAGTACTAGTAGTACTAGTAGTAGTACTAGTAGTACTAGTAGTAGTACTAGTACTACTACTAGTACTAGTAGTAGTACTAGTAGTAGTACTACTATGATGTAACACACATCTGTGTTTCATAGAGTTTTTACAACAATTACTTAATCTTATATTTCCCTTTAAAAGAAAATAAAAGCTGTTATATAAAATGTATGTTTTTATAGGTGTGAAAAGGGAGCTTTTATTTTGAAGGACATGTAAATTATGAGGTCACATGACCAGTCTGTTTAAACATGTGATCATCATTGTCTCACAACCTAAGGTCGACTTTTATTTATGATCTGAACATTTTCAACTCCAACTTCACTATGTGAGGTGAGAAGAAGTTTTAGATGCTGTAGATCTGTTTCCATATGTCAACATGTAAATAAGTCAATTTCCTGTTCAACAACCTGATGGAGTCACACTGACTCACAGCATCAAACTGTCCTGAGGCTGTTTCAAGCTTTTACCATTAGAGGATTAAACGTACGAACAGACTGAAGATCACAGCAGTAAATTCACCAGCAGCTGCAGGGAAACAAACACGGCCTCTGACCTCTGACCTCTGACCTCTGACCTTCCTGAAATGGAACAAACAAAGAGACACAAAACACAAAGACACGAGACCAGAGAGAAACGTTGAGGGTTTGACTCCTGCTACTAAACAGAGTCAGACCCTCAGACCAGATCAGGTCCACCAGAGGTTCCAGATGTGATGACCCCCTGTCTGTCTGTGTCTGTCTGTGTCTGTCTGTCTGTCTGTGTCTGTCTGTCTGTCTGTCTGTGTCTGTCTGTGTCTGTCTGTCTGTCTGTGTCCGTCTGTCTGTCTGTCTGTGTCTGTCTGTGTCTGTCTGTCTGTCTGTGTCTGTCTGTGTCTGTCTGTGTCTGTCTGTCTGTCTGTCTGTCTGTCCTGTCCTTCCCCCCCACAGACGCCTGTGGGCTGACGGACGCGGCCCACGTGGAGTCGCTGCAGGAGAAGGCCCAGGTGGCGCTGACGGAGTACGAGCGTCTGCAGTACGCCAACCAGCCGCAGCGCTTCGGCCGCCTGCTGCTCCGCCTCCCGGCGCTGCGCGCCGTGCCGGCCGGCCTCATCTCGCAGCTGTTCTTCATGCGCCTGGTGGGGAAGACGCCCATCGAGACGCTGATCCGGGACATGCAGCTGTCGGGCAGCTCCATCAGCTGGCCCTACGTCCCCGGCCAGTGAGACGGGGTCACGGGGTCACGGGTTAACGCCGCCACGTCAGCTGCGGAATGTTCGGTTGGACGTGAGACCGTAGCCGATTTTCAGGGAAACCAAACGCACCGTCGTCATTTTTATGTTTGCAGCACTTCACGGCGGTTTCTGTGCGTCTGATCTCGTCTTGTTGTCGTGGACGGACTGGAAGCCGGACGCTGACGTGTTCTACCTCCTCCTTCACCTGTTTGCTTCTGTGTGTTTGCTCTCTGCTTTGTTTTTAGTCCAAAGGAACCAGATGAAGCCGCAGCAGTTCTGCTTCCTCCAGCAGAGCTTTAAATCCTCACAGACGGGATGTTACGCTCATGGTATCGTGGATGGAACTTGTTACCAAATGTATTTGTGAAGATGCTGTAGATGTACTGTACGTTACGCTGAACATGGCACAGACGTGAAATATTCAGTTTGTTATGTACTTAAAGCCACAATGTACAAGTTTTTCTGCAGGAAACTTTTGCAGGAAGTTGTCGCCCAAAGTTTTGGCAGAAAATCTTTGCAGAAATTATGTGCAGGATATTTTACAGGACCTATTCGCACTAAACTTTGTAGAAAATGTTTGCAGGATATTTATGCAAAAAAATATGTACAGGACATTTTTGCAGGAAGTTTTTGCAGAAAATATTTGCATCCTTTTTTTGCAAAAAATTTTGCAAGAAAGTTTTTGAATTGTTTTTTTTTTTTTCCAGGAATTTGTTGCAAAGGTTTGCAAAAATATTTGCAAGAAACCTTTGCAGATTTTTTTGCTTTTAAATGTTTGTGGAAAATATTTGCAAAGAATGTTTGTAAATATTTTTTGCAAAAATATTGGCAGGCAATTTTTGCAAACATTTTTGCAGGAAGGTTTTGTAGAAAATGTTTAAAGATGTTTTTGGAAGGACTATTTGCAGAAAAGTTTTGCATGAAATGTTTGAGTCTTTTGAAGAAGATATTGGCAGGAACTTTTTTGCAGGAACTTTTTTGCAGGAAATATTTCCACAAAATATTTACAGAAAGTATTTGCAGGACATCTTTGCACATTTTTTTGCCAGCCCCCTGTAGTTTTAACAAAAAAGACAAAAATCTATCGATGGTATATTTTTACACTGATATCATAGTTTCCACTGCATAGGTAATAAAACACATAGGAAGTGGATGGTACTGCAAAAGGCACAGCAAGATAAGAAGATTCTAAATTGGACAATTCTAATGCCACCAGCTTTGCTTCAGGACTGTTGTGTTTATTGGGGGGGCTGGTCGGTGCACCAATATCTACTGAACGAGGCCTGTGGCGTCAACATGGGAGAATGTACTGTAAATCCTGGCTGCTCACACAGCCACGTCGTTACCTCAGGTTCTCTACGCCTGTAGAGACTACAACTGTTCATGAACTCAACAGAATCATAAAGGGATCCAGCTGCGACCTGTGAACAGTCCTCCCCAGAACAACAACCTGTCTTTTTGTGCGTTGCTGAGTCAGACACACTTTCAGTTCTGAGCCTTTTGCTTCCATGAAGGTTGAGGTTTGACATCTGTAGAGTCAGTGAGTTAAACATGGACAGAGGTCACTTTGAGATAGCCGTGGTTTTTCTGCTGATGTGAGCTGTATAAAGGTCAGAGATAACACCCTCACCAAACTCAATGTGATGATAGTGTTTTGCCAAATTAACTGAAAGACTGTGGGTTTGATTTGTTCTTTTTTATTACCCGTTATTAAAGCTTGTTTTGGAAAATAAAACCAACGGCCATGATCCCGATGTGATCAAAAACATCAACGGCACAAAATGCTGTTTATGCATCATTTATGTTGTTTGTTGAATATAATCTATAGTGATTTTAACTGTGTAGCTTTCACTTAAAATGACCATGCCAAGCCAAACCTAGAAGTGCAAAGAGGTGGAAATATGGATTACTGGTTATTTTTTGCATTGCTAGAAATAAAAATATGCACAGTACTAGTACTACTATGATGTAACACACATCTGTGTTTCATAGAGTTTTTACAACAATTACTTAATCTTATATTTCCCTTTAAAAGAAAATAAAAGCTGTTATATAAAATGTATGTTTTTATAGGTGTGCACATTCCTTTAGTGGATGACTCGAGTGTCAGAGACAAGCTGCACACGTCCGAAAGAACAGAAACTTTACCAGAGATTTAAATGTCAAAATGATCGAATAATATTATTATATAAGAGAATTAACCAACAATAGGAACAGATATTAATGTTGTTTAGGCAAGTGTAAACGCCAAATATTTGTCTCATTCCAACCATATATATATATATATGTATATATATAGACAGTGTGTATTTATTTACTCCCTGCGGTGCAGCAGAAACTTCCGTTTCCTTCTTGTTTGAGCAGCATCGCAGCGTTTCAGCTTCTCTTCCTCCCCCTGCTGGACAACAACTGATGCAGCGTTTTTAGGGAATTAGAAATG
>JAYKQN010000027.1:4265000-4392500 GCA_036785175.1 Eupleurogrammus muticus | reverse complement strand
ACAGGAGAACAGGAGGAGAACAGGAGGAGGACAGGAGGAGAACAGGAGGAGAACAGGAGAACAGGAGGAGTTTGTTTGCTTCTTGCTGTACATTCATCTTAAGCGACACCGTTGTGAGCTGCTGATTTTTAATGAGTTCAACTGTTAAATCAGGACAAACTGAAGACTCCTCCTACACCATGATGTTCTCCTCTTCTCTAGTGTTTCCAGCGTTTGTGACCTCACACACGCCAGCCGCTGAATGAGGCCAGCGTGAGGAGGCTGCAGCGGAGCTGGAATCCAGTTTAAAGACTCGTCATGAGGTTGGTTCAGGTCGAGGCGGAGGAATGAAAGCATGGAGCACCACGCCTGGTAAACCACTGACCTTTGACCTGACTCCTACAGAGACGTACAGACCATCCACCGTCCATTTCAGCCAACGTGATTTAAAAGCTTCAAAACTTAAATATTTGTAACCTGACATATCGTTGTTGGTCCAATCAAACACAACTTTAACAGTTCTGCACTGAAACTCGTCTAAAGAAAATCATAGATAAAAACGTAATATGCCAGAAAATCATCAGCTGTAATAACCGTGATCTGATCCAGTCTAATAAACTATAAAACATGTCTGTCAGGTTTCATGCAGACCTGTTAAAGGTGTAAACGCAGCAGCTTCACTACAACAGTGACGTCAGGAAACTTCATTTATAGAAGCTGTGTCAGCCAGAGGAGTCACTGTGAAGCAAAACCACGTCTCCATAATCACATATAACAGCAGGGTGACTCAGGCCTCGTTCTGCAGGTTCCAGTCCTGCTGCTGTTTATCAAGTCAACGACAGCGCTACAACTTTTGCTGCTTTTGCTGCTCCAGCTTCAGCATCAATGAGTCTATGAGCAGGAATCCTCTCACAGCTGCAGCTCCAGTCAATAATTAACCGTTACTTCAGGTAACAGTCACACGTTTTGAGGCGGCTCTGCAGAAAGCAGCAGCCTGCTCATATCTTCTACAGGTGGTTAATGATTAGTCCCAGTGAAACCAGGTCGTAGACATGAGTAAATAATCAGCTCTGTTCACTGCGAGCTGTAAACATCACGATAAGGAGACTATACAACGCTGCTCTGGACTCTAGGTTCAGAGACCAGCTGTGAAACCAGATGAGAGAAGAATGCTGGACATTATAAAGTCGACCAGGAAACGACCAGCAGGACGGAAATAGAACAGAAAATAAGCAGCAACCCTTCAGCTTTTTGCTGCATCACCACATCATGAAACTGGTGTTTATGAGTGATGACTACCTGAGGAGATGACTGCACAACTCACTAACAACTCACTAACAACACACTAACAACTCACTAACAACTCACTAACAGCACACTAACAACACACTAACAACACACTAACAACTCACTAACAACATACTAACAACACACTAACAGCACACTAACAACACACTAACAACTCACTAACAACACACTAACAACTCACTAACAACACACTAACAGCACACTAACAACACACTAACATCACTAACAACTCACTAACAACTCACTAACAACTCACTAACAACACACTAACAACACACTAACAACACACTAACAACTCACTAACAACTCACTAACAACTCACTAACAACACACTAACAACACACTAACAACACACTAACAACTCACTAACAACACACTAACAACTCACTAACAACTCACTAACAACATACTAACAACACGCTAACAACTCACTAACAACACACTAACAACACACTAACAACTCACTAACAACACACTAACAACACACTAACAACACACTAACAACATACTAACAACATACTAACAACACACTAACAACACACTAACAGCACACTAACAGCACACTAACAGCACACTAACAACACACTAACAACTCACTAACAACACACTAACAACACACTAACAACTCACTAACAACTCACTAACAACATACTAACAACTCACTAACAACACACTAACAGCACACTAACAGCACACTAACAACACACTAACAACTCACTAACAACACACTAACAACACACTAACAACTCACTAACAACTCACTAACAACATACTAACAACACACTAACAACACACTAACAACTCACTAACAACTCACTAACAACTCACTAACAACACACTAACAACTCACTAACAACTCACTAACAACACACTAACAACTCACTAACAACACACTAACAACACACTAACAACTCACTAACAACTCACTAACAACTCACTAACAACACACTAACAACACACTAACAACACACTAACAACACACTAACAACTCACTAACAACTCACTAACAACTCACTAACAACACACTAACAACACACTAACAACACACTAACAACACACTAACAACTCACTAACAACTCACTAACAACTCACTAACAACACACTAACAACACACTAACAACACACTAACAACTCACTAACAACACACTAACAGCACACTAACAGCACACTAACAACACACTAACAACTCACTAACAACACACTAACAACTCACTAACAACTCACTAACAACACACTAACAACTCACTAACAACACACTAACAACTCACTAACAACTCACTAACAACTCACTAACAACATACTAACAACACACTAACAACTCACTAACAACACACTAACAACACACTAACAACTCACTAACAACTCACTAACAACATACTAACAACTCACTAACAACACACTAACAACTCACTAACAACATACTAACAACATACTAACAACACACTAACAGCACACTAACAGCACACTAACAACACACTAACAACACACTAACAACCACACTAACAACTCACTAACAACTCACTAACAACTCACTAACAACATACTAACAACTCACTAACACACACTAACAGCACCCTAACAGCACACTAACAACTCACTAACAACACACTAACAACACACTAACAACTCACTAACAACTCACTAACAACATACTAACAACCACACTAACAACCACTACAACTCACTAACACACTACAACTCACTAACAACACACTAACAACACACTAACAACACACTAACAACACACTACAACACACTAACAACACACTAACAACACACAACAACTCACTAACAACTCACTAACAACTCACTAACAACACACACACCACCTAACAACTCACTAACAACACACAACAACACACTAACAACTCACTAACAACTCACTAACAACACACTAACAACTCACTAAAACACACTAACAACCACTAACAACACACTAACAACACACTAACAACACACTAACAACACACTAACAACACACTAACAACACACTAACAACACACTAACAACACACTAACACACACTAACAACTCACTACAACTCACTAAAACACACTAACAACCACAACAACACACTAACAACACACTAACAACTCACTAACAACACACTAACAACACACTACAACACCTAACAACTCACTAACAACACACTAACACCACACACACTAACAACACACTAACAACCACTAACACACACTAACAACTCACAACAACCACTAACACACACTAACAACTCACTAACAACTCACTAACACCACTAACACACACTAACAACACACTAACAACACACTAACAACTCACTAACAACACACTAACACACACTAACAACCACACCAACACCACACTACACACACAACAACTCACTACAACTCACTAACAACATACTAACACACACTAACAACTCACTAACAACACACTAACAACTCACTAACAACACACTAACAACACACTAACAACACACAACAACACACTAACAACTCACTAACAACACACTAACAACTCACTAACAACACACTAACAACACACTAACAACACACAACAACACACTAACAACTCACTAACAACCACTAACACAACTAACAACACACTAACAACCACTAACAACAAACTAACAACACACTAACAACACACTACCACCACTAACACACTACAACCACAACACCACAACAACACACTAACAACACACTACAACTCACCAACACACCACAACACACAACAACCACAAAGACACACAACAACCCCACCTAACAACACACTACACCCACCAAACACACTAACAACACACTAACAACACACTAACAACACACTAACAACATACAACAACACACTAACAACCACTAACAACACACTAACACTCACTAAAGACACACTAACAACTCACTAACAACACACTAACACACACTACAACCACACTACCAACTCACTAACAACACACTAACACCTCACTAACAACACACTAACAACTCACTAACAACACACTAACAACTCACTAACAACACACTAACAACACACTAACAACATACTAACAACACACTAACAACCACAACACACTAACAACTCACTAACAACACACTAACAACACACTAACACACACTAACAACTCACTAACAACACACTAACAACACACTAACAACTCACTAACAACACACTAACACACACTAACAACATACTAACAACTCACTAACAACACACTAACAACACACTAACAACACACTAACACACACTAACAACTCCACTAAAGACACACTAACAACTCACCAACACACACTAACAACACCAACACACCCTAACAACACACTAACAACTCACTAACAACTCACTAACAACACACTAACAACTCACTAACACACACTAACAACATACTAACAACTCACTAACAACTCACAACAACACACTAACAACTCACTAACAACACACTAACAACTCACTAACAACAACTACAACTCACTAACAACTCACAACAACACACTAACAACTCACTACAACACACTAACAACATACTAACAACTCACTAACAACTCACTAACAACACACTAACAACACACTAACAACATACTAACAACTCACTAACAACTCACTAACAACACACTAACAACTCACTAACAACACACTAACAACATACTAACAACTCCTAACAACTCACTAACAACACACTAACAACACACTAACAACACACTAACAACATACTAACAACTCACTAACAACTCACTAACAACACACTAACAACTCACTAACAACACACTAACAACATACTAACAACTCACTAACAACTCACTAACAACACACTAACAAACATACTAACAACTCACTAACAACTCACTAACAACACACTAACAACACACTAACAAACACAACAACAACTAACAACCACAACAACTACTAACAACTCACTAACAACTCACTAACAACACACTAACAACATACTAACAACTCACTAACGAACTCACTAACAACACACTAACAACACACTAACAACACACTAACAACATACTAACAACTCACTAACAACTCACTAACAACACACTAACAACTCACTAACAACACACTAACAACATACTAACAACTCACTAACACTCCAAACTACACACTAACAATCTCACTAACAACTCACTAACAACACACTAACAACTCACTAACAACTCAACAACACACTAACAACTCACTAACAACTCACTAACACTCACTAACAACACACTAACAACTCACTAACAACACACTAACAATCACTAACAACACACTAACAACTACTAACACTCACTAACAACACACTAACAACTCACTAACAACACACTAACAACATACTAACAACTCACTAACAACTCACTAACAACTCACTAACAACACACTAACAACATACTAACAACTCACTAACAACACACTAACAACATACTAACAACTCACTAACAACTCAACAACACACTAACAACTCACTAACAACTCACTAACAACACACTAACAACACACTAACAACTCACTAACAACTCACTAACAACTCACTAACAACATACTAACAACTCACTAACACCAACACCCTAACAACACTACTAAACAACTCACTAACAACTCACTAACAACATACTACACTATTTCAATTCAAATCATTACTATATCATCCATTATCAATTTATGATCAATATTAATTATTATTATAGCAGCAGGTAAAGTTGTCTTGTTCATCATCCAGAGGACCGGATCAGACCCTTTAGCGGCCCGGTTTTGGTCCCCGGGCCTCATGTTTGATGCCCCGATCTAATTTATTATTATAGCAGCAGGTAAAGTTGTCTTGTTCATCATCCAGAGGACCGGATCAGACCCTTTAGCGGCCCGGTTTTGGTCCCCGGGCCTCATGTTTGATGCCCCGATCTAATCAAATCAGAGTGTGGTGTGACCATGTCTGGGCTGGTTTTAAACCCTCTGTCATTTCCATGCCGGGTCACGTCGGGTCAGGACGTTTGTAAATCCGCTGCTGTATTTCTATGTTTTTCTGAGGAGCAGCTTTTTGTTCTCACCCATTCCTCCACGTCTCGGCCCTCCGACGCCTTCCCCCCCACCAGGGGGGCGTCCCAGTAGATGTTGGGTTTCCCGTAACGCCAGATCTTTCCTCTGGTTTTCTGAGCGAAGAAGGCGGCGACGCCCAGGGCGATGACGACCAGGAACCCGCACACCATGGCGACTCCCTGGAACCACAACCAGCATCAGAGATAAGCCGAGATAAAACGATTTACCCCGACAAGGACGCAGAATACACTCTGACGTCATATCAGCTAGTGTGGAGGGAGGCGGCGTGTTCCCAACACGCAACAAATAACTCGAGATAAGACAACAAGCAGCACAGGAATCTGTGGTGGGACAAACACTACAGCAGTTACAGCAGTTACAGCCCAGCGGTTCTCAACAGGGGGTCCGGGGACCCCCAGGGGGCCATGAGCAGGTGGCAGGAAACAAACTATAATTCCGCCTGTATAAAGGACTGTTGTAATTTAAAATAAAGGAAATAAATTTACACTTATCTACAGATTTACAAATTATTTTTCTTCATTTCAAATTTTATTTTCTATTTTCTATATTGAGGTGAAAATAAAAATATATAGACATATAGACATTTACTGGTACACACACACACACACACACATATATATATGTGTGTGTGTAATACATTTCTAAATAATTGTACATGAAATAGAGTTAATGAGCCAAAACAACAGAAACATAAGACATAACAGTTCTAATTAGTTGATATCTGATCAATGCTACATCATCATGTGAGTGTACAACACGGATTTCAGACGGGTTCTCTACCTCCTGGGGGTCCACGAAGCAGTAGTGGTACAGGTACTGGTTGTACACTGAGAAGCCCCCCACCCCCCCCATCTGGGAGTAGCTGGTCTGGTACAGGTTCTGGCACAGCATGATCATGGGGTTGTAGATCATGCTGGAGGAGCCCTGGGCCATGGGGTTGACCCCCACGATGTACACGATGTTGATGATGCCCTGGAAACACACGCATCGATGGATGGAATTCTTCTATGTATTTTACATATGCTCATTCTGTTCCGGTGTCTAAGCTCTTTTTAACAGTGCTGCCATTAAATCAATAATCTATGTAAATCTGATTATTAAAGCCTCTCATTAGAAAGGACAAATCCTTCATTTACATACTAGACTCCACCGTCAGTCAGAACGTCTATATCCCATGGCTGCTGATAAATGTTGAGTCTGTGCTGTATCTACAAGAAAACTAATAGTCAGCCTGAGAACAAATAAATCCCCCAGATGTGCAAATGTTAAAAAACAGTAAATGCACTGACGCAGTCAAATCAGACCCAGTGGATGTGGAGATGTTGTTCTCTGAGCAGATTAAACGATGAAACACAACAAGAAATAGTTCATCTTTGTCCCACAGACAGAAACCTGTTGACCTCTAATGAACCACAGACAAACTGTTCAATCTTCATATTTAACTATAGTAGAAGCGTTTACATTTAAAGTAGAGCTGGTGAAGGTCCATTAGATTATTGTAAGCTGGTTTGGTTTGTGTTCAACATGTTTTTATCATTTTAAAGCAGAACTGAGGTTTTTTATTTACTGAGACTATTTCTCATTGTTCCAATAATCAATAATCATAAACTGAAGCAGATTTGTCCACTCACATGTTAAGAGTTAAAAGTAGAAAAATATCATTTAAGGGACATTTAGAGAAAAATGAGATTAATTAGTGATTGGAGAGAATCTCAATCTGAAGATGATGTTATCAATAATAGTGATTATTGATAGTCTATAGCTGATATTATCATCAATAGTGATTATTGATAGTCTATAGCTGATATTATCATCAATAGTGATTATTGATAGTCTATAGCTGATATTATCATCAATAGTGATTATTGATAGTCTATAGCTGATATTATCATCAATAGTGATTATTGATAGTCTATAGCTGATATTATCATCAATAGTGATTATTGATAGTCTATAGATGATATTATCATCAATAGTGATTATTGATAGTCTATAGCTGATATTATCAATAATAGTGATTATTGATAGTCTATAGCTGATATTATCATCAATTGTGATTATTGATAGTCTATAGCTGATATTATCAATAATAGTGATTATTGATAGTCTATAGCTGATATTATCATCAATAGTGATTATTGATAGTCTATAGCTGATACTATCATCAATAGTGATTATTGATAGTCTATAGCTGATATTATCAATAATAGTGATTATTGATAGTCTACAGCTGATATTATCAATAATAGTGATTATTGATAGTCTATATCTGATATTATCAATAATAGTGATTATTGATAGTCTATAGCTGATATTATCGTCAATAGTGATTATTGATAGTCTATAGCTGATATTATCAATAATAGTGATTATTGATAGTCTATAGCTGATATCATCATCAATAGTGATTATTGATAGTCTATAGCTGATATTATCAATAATAGTGATTATTGATAGTCTATAGCTGATATTTTCATCAATAGTGATTATTGATAGTCTATAGCTGATATTATCAATAATAGTGATTATTGATAGTCTATATCTGATATTATCAATAATAGTGATTATTGATAGTCTATAGCTGATATTATCGTCAATAGTGATTATTGATAGTCTATAGCTGATATTATCAATAATAGTGATTATTGATAGTCTATAGCTGATATTATCATCAATAGTGATTATTGATAGTCTATAGCTGATATTATCAATAATAGTGATTATTGATAGTCTATAGCTGATATTTTCATCAATAGTGATTATTGATAGTCTATAGCTGATATCATCATCAATAGTGATTATTGATAGTCTATAGCTGATATTATCATCAATAGTGATTATTGATAGTCTATAGCTGATATTATCAATAATAGTGATTATTGATAGTCTATAGCTGATATTATCATCAATAGTGATTATTGATAGTCTATAGCTGATATTATCATCAATAGTGATTATTGATAGTCTATAGCTGATATTATCATCAATAGTGATTATCGATAGTCTATAGCTGATATTATCATCAATAGTGATTATCGATAGTCTATAGCTGATATTATCAATAATAGTGATTATTGATAGTCTATAGCTGATATTATCAATAATAGTGATTATTGATCATCTATCGTACCTGCAGCACGGCCATGATGACGCTGGTCACCAACAGACCGAGGAAGAACTTCCTGCTTCGGACGATGTTTGACTTGGAGAAGCTGGCGATGAAGAAGGCCAGGGCCGTGATGAAGTTGATGGCGGCCATGGCGATCATGGCGGATTTGGCGGAGTATGGTGAGATGTAGGAGCCGCCGTAGCCCCCCCCGTAGCCTCCCCCGTAGCCCCCCCCGTAGCCGCCGTAGCCGCCGTACCCCGGCCCGTAGCCTCCTCCGTAGCCGCCGCCGTAACCCAGGCCGCCACCATAGCCGCCGCCGTAGCCCAGGCCGTAGCCGTACTGCATGTCCCACATGAGCGTGGAGGCCACGCAGGCGAAGATGGCCACGCACAGCACCACCACGGACGCCATCATGGCCTTCACGATGCCGGGCGGCGACAGCCACCTGTAGAAGTGCTGCGGCCTCTCCTCCACGTAGTAGGAGCCCGGCGGCGGCGGGTAGGCGTTGTAGTCGCTCTGGGCGGCGTGGAAGCTGCCCGCCGGGACGAAGCCATGGGTGGACGGCGACGTGAAGGGGGGGCTGTACACGGGGGGGCTCTCATAGTGCTGCTTGTCAAACATGGCTGAAAAAAGCAGGAAGAATGAAGTCAAACTGATGTCACTAAGTAGACCACAACAGTTTCCTGCTCCATTGCTCATTCATGTTTTAACTGATCAGTGAGGTCCTGGTCATTCACTCATTCACTAATTCACTAATTCAATCATTCAGACTCATTCATACTACTACTGTCACTACTACTGTCACTACTACTACTACTACTGTCACTACTACTACTACTACTGTCACTACTACTACTACTACTACTGTCACTACTACTGTCACTACTACTACTACTACTGTCACTACTACTACTACTACTGTCACTACTACTACTACTGTCACTACTACTACTACTACTGTCACTACTACTACTACTACGACTGTCACCACTACTACTACTACTACTGTCACTACTACTACTACTACTGTCACTACTACTACTACTGTCACTACTACTACTACTACTGTCACTACTACTACTACTACTACTGTCACTACTACTACTACTACTACTACTACTACTGTCACTACTACTACTACTACTACTACTGTCACTACTACTGTCACTACTACTACTACTACTGTCACTACTACTACTACTACTGTCACTACTACTGTCACTACTACTACTACTACTGTCACTACTACTACTACTACTGTCACTACTACTACTACTACTACTGTCACTACTACTACTACTACTACTGTCACTACTACTACTACTACTACTACTACTACTACTACTACTACTGTCACTACTACTACTACTACTACTACTACTACTACTACTACTGTCACTACTACTACTACTACTACTGTCACTACTACTACTACTACTACTACTACTGCTACTACTACTACTGTCACTACTACTACTACTACTACTACTACTACTACTACTACTACTGTCACTACTACTACTACTACTACTGTCACTACTACTACTACTACTACTACTACTACTACTACTACTGTCACTACTACTACTACTACTACTACTACTACTACTACTACTGTCACTACTACTACTACTACTACTGTCACTACTACTACTACTACTACTACTACTGCTACTACTACTACTGTCACTACTACTACTACTACTACTACTACTACTACTACTACTGTCACTACTACTACTACTACTACTGTCACTACTACTACTACTACTACTACTACTGCTACTACTACTACTGTCACTACTATTACTACTACTACTATCACTACTACTACCACTACTACCACCACTACTACTACTACTACTACTACTACTGTCACTACTACTACTACTACTACTGTCACTACTACTACTACTACTACTACTACTGCTACTACTACTACTGTCACTACTATTACTACTACTACTATCACTACTACTACTGCTACTACTACTGTCACTACTACTAATACCACTGTCACTACTACTGTCACTTCTACTGTCACTACTACTACTACTACTATTACTACTACTACTACTACTGTTACCACCACCACCAATAACACAACATCCCCTAAATACTACTACTACTACTGCTACTAAGACATGTTACTGTTATATGTGATTAAATATACAGGAAGCAACATGAGGAGGATCCGGGATCTGGAGCTTTACACTGGAACTGATGAGTTGCTGCAGGCTGGAGCTGAGATACTGAGGCTGAGGGATTCACTATAGTACTACTAATACTACTGCCTTTATTAAAGCAGCCAGACAGGAAGTGAAGGGACGGAGGAATGTTCTGACCAGGACACAAACAGTCCACTGCGTAGAATCAAAGTTTAAAACGACAAGAACACCAGGGGTCTAATGATCATTATGATAATGATAATGATCCATGGAGATGCCACCGTCGCACCATGTGCAGATTCATCTCTGAGCTGAGGTTGATCTGACATCCAGACACAAACTGATGAGTTATGTAAAACCTGTTTGTGCCATTTCTGGTAAAAAATAAAAACTGTTTAATTGCTTTTCATATGAGGGAGTGAATCAGAGCTGAGATTTTCCCTCTGACAGAAACATGAAATATGGGGACTTGACCTTATCTGAGCCGTGTGAAGCAGCGCCGTGTGAATCAGCGGAGACGTCAGTACCAGGAGACGAACAACAATACTTTCCTCTTCACAGACACACAACGTCCACTTTTTATGTTACAAAACTCAGATATGCAAGGCCGCTGCTGCTGCTGCTCAACAATGAACATTTTTATCCTTCAGGGAAGAAACAGCAGCAGAAAAAACACTCATCAACCAGCTGTAACTCAGTCAGAATGCGTGTTAGTAACGGTCTGTTAGTGCAGCAGAAAACAGCAAATGATGCAGTCGTTACAGTCATTCTCGTTCTTCAGTTTTTCTATGAAGGATCAGCATCGATATTCAGGTCACAAAGATTAAAGAATGCAGCAAATCTTCACTTTGAAGAAGCAAAGATGAGTTGAGTTTAAATCTGGTGCCAGTTAGGAGGGACTGTGAGTGAGAGAGACACAGACAGACACAGACAGACACAGACACAGACAGACACAGACAGACAGACACAGACAGACACAGACACAGACAGACACAGAGACAGAGACACACAGACAGACACACAGACAGAGACAGACAGACAGACAGACAGACAGACACAGACACAGACAGACAGACACAGACACAGACAGACAGACAGACACAGACAGACAGACAGACACAGACAGACAGACAGACACAGACAGACACAGACAGACAGACAGAGACAGACAGACAGAGACAGACACAGACAGACACAGACAGACACAGACACAGACACAGACACAGACACAGACAGACACAGACACAGACAGACAGAGACAGACAGACAGACAGACACAGACACAGACAGACAGAGACAGACAGACAGACAGACACAGACACAGACACAGACACAGACAGACAGAGACAGACAGACAGACACAGACAGAGACAGACAGACAGACAGACAGACAGACAGACACAGACAGACAGACACAGACAGACACAGACACAGACAGACAGACAGACACAGACAGACAGACAGACAGACAGACACAGACACAGACAGACAGACAGACAGACACAGACAGACAGACAGACAGACAGACACAGACACAGACACAGACACAGACAGACAGACACAGACAGACAGACAGACAGACAGACAGACAGAGACAGACACAGACACAGACAGACAGACACAGACAGACAGACACAGACAGACACAGACACAGACAGACAGACAGACACAGACAGACACAGACAGACACAGACAGACACAGACACAGAGACAGTGAGACAGGTGTGATTGAGTCCAGCCTGTCAGACAGAGACGTCTCGTCTCCAGCTGTAACTCTTGTGTCTTTATGTAGACGACGTCTCCTTTCTTCCCTCCCTCAGTCTCCACGTCCTTCATCATCCCTCCTACAGCCCCCCTGTCCCCCCCTGTCCCCCCCCTGTCCCCCCCCGTCCCCCCCATGAGTTCTTGCCTTTGTTTTTCAGGAGCAGGAGGGGCAGAAGTCAGGGCTGGTCGTCACGGGAACGGCGTTGCCATGGAGTCAGGGCAAAAAAAAAAAAAGAGCAGAAATTAGGGCAGGACGAGAAAACACAGAAACAAAGGCTCCTCTATTCTGGTGCTGGGGGGGCAGGGGGGGCACGACAGGACAGGACAGGAGAGGTGGATGCTGTCAGGTGACCTGTTGATGTAATAGTAGTAGTCAGCTTTATGTCCCTGCCCCCCCCCCGCCCCCTTATCAGGGATCAGGTCCTAGGTGAAGAACCACACAAAGGATTGGAGTCAGGACGCTGGTCATTGGACCCCCCCCCAGGCCTGGCTCCGGGGGAGGGGGAACACCTGGTGGCCAGGTCTTCACCTATGGGGTGACATGGGCCCCCAACAATGGGCCCACCACCCTTGGGAGGGGCCATGGGGGGGGGGGGGTGAAAGGAGGAACATCGCCTCTCTGGAGGGAAACTACCAAGACCTGGGGGGCCTCAAGGTGGAGAGCTACCTGGGCCCCCCACCAGTTTCCTTTAAAGGGGTCGGACTCTGGTCACCACTGGTGGGAGGCACAGAGTGGGGGGGGGGAAGGTGGACCAGAGGGTAGCCCCCCTCCACCTTCAGGTGGGGGGGCAGGTCCTGACTGTCTTCTGAGACTCAAGGATGGTCCTTCTGGACCTCTAACCACCCCCCCTGGTCTGAACCTGAGCTGTGGTCCACTGAGTCCACCGGTGCCCCCCCCCTTCAACACATTAGATCATCCACTCTGTGGTCACATGGTCTACGACCCAATGAAGGGGGCGGAGCTATCAAACAATCAACACCTGGTGGAGGAGGTCCAGGGACTTTGACTCAGGATGTTCTGGGTTGGGGGGGGGGGGGGGCGTTGAAGACCTCAATCCCAGCAGCAGGTCTCCACTACACTGTGCTGTCGTAGTAGTACTGTAGTAGTTGTAGTAGTACTGTAGTAGTTGTAGTAGTACTGTAGTATTGTAGTAGTTGTAGTAGTACTGTAGTAGTTGTAGTAGTACTGTAGTAGTTGTAGTAGTACTGTAGTATTGTAGTAGTTGTAGTAGTACTGTAGTAGTACTGTAGTAGTACTGTAGTAGTACTGTAGTAGTTGTAGTAGTACTGTAGTATTGTAGTAGTTGTAGTAGTACTGTAGTAGTACTGTAGTAGTACTGTAGTAGTACTGTAGTACTGTAGTAGTACTGTAGTAGTACTGTAGTAGTACTGTAGTACTGTAGTAGTACTGTAGTAGTACTGTAGTAGTTGTAGTAGTACTGTAGTAGTACTGTAGTAGTACTGTAGTAGTACTGTAGTAGTACTGTAGTATTGTAGTAGTACTGTAGTACTGTAGTAGTACTGTAGTACTGTAGTACTGTAGTAGTACTAGAGTCATGTCAACGTGCAGCTTGTGTTTGACCTCAGGTCAAACTCCCACCAGCAGCAGCTGACAACAGAGTCTCTGTCTGAGGATGAGGACGATGAAGATGATGATGAAGATGATGAAGATGAATTCCAGTCTAGTCACATGATTGGTCAGAACCCATCGAGCTGCAGAACAGAATCAGACGTTCTACCAGGAAAAACCTGGTTACTGACGCTCAAATATTTAACGTAACGAATGCACCTAAAATACAAATAAACGTGATAAACGTGATAAACGTGATAATAAAACGTGATAATAAAACGTGATATGAATCAACAACAACAACAGCTCCGTCCTAAACGCTGTTTTAACAAACAGTAAAAACCTATTGATGATGAATCATTAAATGCATCTTCTTCTTAATCTGCTTCTATTTTACTCACATTTGACGTCTTCAAACTTTAGATCTTTTGTTTTTTCTGCTTTAATTCTTGTCCAACTTGAGCTTCGTGTTTCAGCTGCTTCTGTTTGTCTCTTGTCTCACATTTCTGCTTTGATTTGTGTAAATTCTGATTCCTGCTCCGTGCATCTCGTTCCTCATAGATTCAGTCAGATTTTGTCAGATTGTTGTTGTCAGGTGTAATTATGGGATAATGATTATCTACAACAACCAGTTGTTGGTTGTTTCGTTGATGTTGTGAACGTTAAAAACGCGTTTTCTTACATTTGTTAATTAGGTTTCTGATGTAAATAAGCGATAATCGGTTTCTTCATATTATTAATAACGATGCATTAATAAGACAAAGTGTTTTCAGGTATTCACACACCTGTGGAGGCACCTGAACGCATCACCTGAGTCCAGGTGTGTGAAAACAAGTTGAATACACGAGTCAAAGCATCAGGTTTGTGGTAATTACTAATTAATTAATTTAATTAACAATAAATTTAAAACTTCTGTTTCCACCAAAATTACATTTTACTGTTTGAACTGAGGAATAAAAATATAAATAAGCAAAAGTTACTGGAAATATGAAAACGCAAAAAGGTCAGATACACAATACTCAGCAATACTCAGTAATACTCAACAATACTCAGTAATACTCAGTAATACTCAGTAATACTAGTAGAGGAGTAACGCAGTACTTTTACTTCAGCTTCAGCAGCGAAACAACTTGATTAATGACACTGATACTGTAACAAACTGTGTTTTTCTGTGTATTTGTGTGTATTTGTGTGTATTTGTGTGTATTTGTGTGTATTTGTGTGTATTTTTCTGTGTTTTTGTGTGTATTTGTGTGTTTTTCTGTGTATTTCTGTGTATTTTTCTGTGTTTTTGTGTGTATTTGTGTGTGTTTGTTTCACCTGTTTGTTTCTCACCTGTTGACGTCAAACAAACAAACGTTTCCGTTAAAAGAGAAATCAGCTGTTTCCGGTTAAAAGTTCCAGAAAACGACTTAATCCGAAGGTTCGTGAACGCCTGTCCGTCGTGTCCCGCAGAGTCCCGCACGGCCCCGCACACACGCCGCTGTCCCGGCGCCGTCTGCGGTGCTGAGGCCGCGCCGCATCACGCCCCGCCCCGCGTGCCCCGCCCCGCGTGCCCCGCGTGTCCCGCGTGTCCCGCCGCCAGAGGTCAGTAAAGCTCTTCAGTGGTGTCTGAATCTGAGGTTTTTATGTTCTATTCTCACTTCTATCACACAGTTTACATCATTCATTGAACTAAATAAAACCTGCATAGATGTGAACATGATTTGTGACGTCACAAACATGCCTCAGCTTCAGTTTGACTGTGTTGATGCTGTTTACTGTGAGTTAGTCCTATAAACGTGGTCTAATGTTGCTTTTAAACCAAAACACGATGATTCTGATTCTATATTTCATTTACACGTTGAAGCTGAAGCTTCTACTTAGAATTAACTGATTATTAATTATTAATTATTAATTAACGTCTTTTACGACATTCAGGATTTTACTTTGGTAAAAAACTTTTATCAAAGTCACTTTGAGTTCAGTGAGAATCTGGTGCTGCGTTCACTTCCACATACGGTGCTGTTTCCTGTTGAATATAGTTCCTGAACAATTGTTGTTTTCCTTCAGCAGAAGAAAAACCACGTGAGGGGTCAAAGGTCAAAACAACAATAAAACAATAAACGCAGCAACACACACTCCCAGGGTCAGAGGAGTGTGTGTCCTGCACTTTCTGCCTCCAAACAATGTTCACGTTGTGTTAAATAAAACACCAAATATTACTAAAAATACTATAAAAGTAGAAGGAAACAAACCTTCATGGAGCTGACGCTTCCTGACTTTGTTCTACGTCCAGAACTGGAGCCTTTTGTTCAGTTTGCGTCTCGTTCTTTTCCTTCTTCTGTTTGTGGTTTCAGCTGCTTCTTCCCTGAACGTCCACATCCTCCTGAGCCAGATTCAGGGAGTCACACTTCCTCAGCGACAAGGATGTTGTACACCTGCTCCACTATCACAGAGATAATAAGATAAAAGCGAAATCTCATAATCTAATAATAAAGGAGCCACTGAGCAGTAGAACAGGGTTTGAGTCACGGCAGCTCTGAGTGATTTATAGGTCAGAATATTCAGGAATTGGATTTTAATGCACTGCAGTTGTTCAGTTATATGAAAATAGTTGTAGTGAATTTACAGATTCATTAGGTCCATTTTATGAACTGAAAACTACCAACAAAATATGAAATATTTCATATTACAAAGAAGATGTATTTATCACCAATCAGAAGAATCCATGGTTAAAACAACATCTCCTTCTGTGTATTCTCTGCTTCTTTAGTGACGTGTGATTTGTTGCAGCAGCTGGAATTTAACCTGTGAATCTTCCTTTTTCTTATTTCTTTGAAACATCCTGAACGTGATCGTGTGTAGTTTCATGTTCTCTCACTAGATGGAGGCAGGATTTTACTTTATGAATTATGATCATTCAGAGAAAAACCAACGTACGTTCCGTCTGAACTTTGGCTCCAACTGAAATATTCATATAAAAACACACTTGACTCATGTTTGAGTCATTAAATCAATAAATTCCTGAACTGAGTCAACGCGTGTTGAGGAGAGAATTTGACCCCTGACCCGTCTCTGTCCTGATTGGTCGCATGAAGACAGTAAACAACCTTCTGCAGCCAAGGCCACGCCCCCAGCGACCGTCGCCATGACGACACGAAAAACCAAACACAGTCGCCATGACGACACGATAAAACCAAACACAGGCCTTCATGATGTTGAAGAGAAAAGAAGCAAAAACCGTGAAATAAAACTTTACAGAAATAAAACAGAATGAGATTTTTCTGTTTTCAGACACTAAGTGAATTTAACACTGATTTATTCTCACACAGCAAAGTAGGAAAATGTGTTATTTAGTGATAAGGATCATACGTTCTGTATTTTTTTACGCTTCAGGCCTCAATTTAATGATGTCAGAATTATTTTAACTCCACAGCATGAAACTGTCCTGACACTAAATTTACAACTTGTCTCATATAATCAGTCATTTTTACACCTGCTCATTGCTCACTGGGGTCACATGGTCTGCTGAAACCAATCACAGCACATTACAGGTAAGAGGCAGGACACACACACACACACACACACACACACACACACACACACACACACACACACACAGGATTATATTATAAAGTGTTTTGTGGTTGATCTGCATCGTTTCTGCCTTTAACCAGACTCTGGTAGAAACACCTGCAGGTGGGGTGGTTGCCACCGGTAACAGAGACTCACCTGCATCACCTGTATCACCTGCATCACCTGTTTCACCCATTTCACCCGTTTCTCCTGTATCACCTGTTTCACCTGCATCACCTGTTTCACCTGTTTCTCCTGCATCACCTGTTTCACCTGCATCACCTGTTTCTCCTGTAGAGTCTGAGGCTCTGGATGAAGACGAAGGCTCCTTTCACCATTTAATGTGAAGCTCATCAACACAGAACAAACGTTCCACTTTGCTGCAGAACATGAACACAGAGGAATCAAACACGTCTACACGTATTATCACAGGTTTTATAGCTATCATGGAATTAAATTATTAGGTGAATATAATAATAGAATTGATTAAAACCTTTGTCATACAAATATTAAAATGCTGCTTAAATGAACAGAGTCTTGCATGAGTTTAGATTCAACTAATATATATTTGCATAACTTTTACTCTTAACACGTAAAGTATTTCATCTGATAATATTCTGACATTAACTATAATTTTTTGTTATTTACCAAAGTAACTGAAGTGATGACGTCACTCTCCTCGAACCGGAAGCAGCGGCGTCCGGGCTCCGTGGTTACGTCATCACAGCGGGTTCGTGAACCACGTGGTCCAGGAAACGCCCCGCCTCCGCCGTGACGTCACAGCTGACACAAAGCTGCTTTTTCAGGTCGATGCGTCGCGTTTTTTTTTTTTTTTTACAAAATAAACGAAAACAGAAAAACTCATTTCTGATGCAGCAGAAACTCCAGGAAAACTCATTTAAAGTGAACTTTCTATAAAAGTGTAAAAACGCATTAAAACTGAAGCGAACAGAAAGACGCGGCGTCCAAAACGAATAAACCTATTCGTTACCTTTCAGGTTGTTTTTATGCAAAAATCCTACTTTGATTCGATGATTCTGCTGCAGCTGAGCGGAAACAACTGTCATCAAAACATAGTTTATGGTTAAAATTATCTGCAGCAAATATCAACTTCAGGCTGCAGGAAAAACCTGACGTCCAAAAAACAAGAAACACTTCAGGACTTTGTGTTGAACCCAAACAGAAGCTGCTGCAGAAAAAAGCTGAACGGATCCTTCATACAATTCTATAAAGTTTGATGCTGCAGAAAATGTAAATCTCATCCTGAAACAAAAGGGTCACAAATATATAAAAACTGATCACATCAAAACGCAGCAAGAAACTTATATAAATAATAGTTAAAGAGGTTCCCCCCCCCCCCCCCCAATTTGGACGTTTCTCACACACACACACACACACACACACACACACACACACACACACACACACACACACACACACACACACACACACACACACACACACACACACACACACACACACACACACACACACACACACACACACACACACACACACACACACACACACACACACACACACACACACACACACACACACACACACACACACACACACACACACACACACACACACACACACACACACACACACACACACACACACACACACAGTCATTGTGGGACACTCACATGAGCTTTAAACATTTTACTTAGAAAGGCACAAACTATGATTTCCTGGTAAATTATTTTGATGTAAGAAATAAAAGTTGAAAGACATCTCTTCCTCTTCTTCTTCCTCTTCTTCTTCTTCTTCTTCTTCTTCTTCTTCTTCTTCTTCTCCTCGCGTGTGTAAATCAACATTTCTCGGCCTTAACTCAGATATAAGCGTTGTGAAGGACTCTTCCTAGATCAGTCTTTATTAAGTTGTTTTCTTAATGTTAATTTCAAACCTAAAGTTACCACTGTATTTGTTTTCTTTTTTCCTCCAAAAAGTGCAATAATAATAAAGAGAGCTTAATATCTGTTTCTCTCGCTCTTCCACAGTACCTGAGGCCAGTGACTGTGCTACAAAGTCCACGTCGACAGACAAAAAGAAACCAGAGTGAGGAAAAAAACGGAACTCCAGAACACTACAACATAAAAAGAAGTTTTCAATGCAGGGATTCAAAAAACCGAGGATTCAATTACAAAAAAAGAAAAGAAAAATACATAAAAATCCTCCAGATTCAGTTTGATAGATGAAATGCTTCCTGTGTCTCTCAGATTTGAGCATCAGCATAGTTCACCGTTTCCTCTTTACCTTGATCCCAAAAACACACACCAAATAAAATAAAAGGAGTTTCCTAAGGAGCAGATTTCTTCACTCGAACCGCCGCCGGTTCCCCTGATCAACAGATGACTGCTGGAACAACACACGTTCTTATGGAATCTAGAATACAACAACTGTTTCAAACAGCATCTTTTTTCATATTCACGCCACAGTATTCGAGTTTCATTGTTACAGCTTTTTTTTTTTTTTTTTTTTTTTACTTTTTGTCGAGTCCCGGTTGTAATGCATGTACGTTTATTTAAAGGAAGCAGAGTCTGTTGTTGATCGGAGGACAACAACGTTCCTTCAGGTCGGAGGAGGCGGGGAGAAAGAGAGAGAACGAGGGAGGGAGAGAGGAGGTAAAGTGACAGGGAGGGGACAGAGGTCAGAGGTCAGGACAGAGGTCAGGGGTCAGAGACAGGTCAGAGGTCAGGGGTCAGAGACAGGACAGAGGTCAGAGGTCAGAGGACAGGACAGAGGACAGAGGCCGTGTAGTTTCCATTTAAAACTTGACAGTGACCACAACGATTTCAAGTTCTCTTCATCCTCTCGTTTCACTTGTGCCTCTGGAGCGCTTTCCTCTTTCTCCTTTTGAAGAAACAACAGCACCTGAGAAATAAGTTATAAACATTAGTAATTAAATAAGAAATAATATAAATATTAAAATCAACACATCTGGTTCATGGCCTGTATCTACTGATTATAGCCCATATATGGATTATTACAACATGCATATATATACACGTATGTACTTATACTACTAGATATACTGATACATCTAATATGTTTAAATATTCTGTCCATCTCATCTTGGTGTGAAAGCCAGTCTGTGTGTGACAGGCCGCGCTCGTACTTGGTTTCGTCAGCCACTTCGACCTCGGTGGGGGCCGTGATGGGGGCGTTGGAGTGTCCCGCCGTGGGGTCGTCTGTGTTCAGCTCGCCGTTCGTTGAGCTCATCACCTGCAGGACGAGAGGAAACCACACGGCTCACAAAACAAGCCACGCCACATTCACCTTGATCACAGGCTGCAGACGGACGTTCACACAGAAATGTCTGACCTTTATTAACCTTTGATAACCTTTGTTGAACTTCAATAACCTTTGTTAACCTTTAATAACCTTTGTTAACCTTCACCAGCTCCACATGAACCCTGACCTCAACTAGAGGAACTCCACCCAGGTTAAAGCTGCAGCTCCTTCAGCCTCCACTGGGGGGCAGGATGGAGCCACATCAAAAAGGACTAAAGTACTCAAATCTTGAAATATGCTAAATTATCAGCCAATAGAATATGATATGTCAAGATAATTCCACTTAATATTGGACCAATTGTACAAAAACAAGATATTTTCGCTTGTTAAGATTTAATTCTTTACAATATGGAATAACTGAAACATTCACTTTCCTCATGTCATTTCTCCTGTTTTATAAATTGAAGGTTAATTAATAGTGTAAATATGAATGTATTAATAATGTCTGTTACTAAACTGGTTTAGATTATTCCTCTATGTTCTTACAGGACAATAAAACACTGAAGCTACTTAATCTGCAGAGTTCATGTGTTTTTCTGATAATTTCTGCATCCTTGTTGCTGCTGGTTTTTTCCTGTTCGTCGCTTCTCGTTAGCGGATGAAAATGAGTCGGGGGAGGGAACGGGACGACACGCCTGGACTCAAACACAGAGAGGAGACAGGCGGCGTGGAGGGAAACACACAGCGACACGGCGGCGTCATGCATCAGCAGCGTTAGCATCAGTAGCATCATTAGCAGTGTTAGCAGCAGCAGTGTTAGCAGCAGCAGCGTTAGCAGCCAGTACCTGGACAGAGCCCCCCAGCCGCTCAGCTGTGAGGTGCGACCCCAGAGTCTCCTTATTGGTCACTGGAGTGGGCTGAGACTCACTTCCTTTGGGCTCAGGCGACTTGACGCAAAGAGCAAAAAGAACAAAAACAAAACAAAAAAGGGTTGAGGAGGCAGGAGGTGGTGGGGTGGGGGCGTGGAGGAGGGGGGAGTGAATGTGAAATAAAAATTAAAAAAGAAAACAAAAACAAAATAAATTATAGAAGACATCTCCCAAGCAGAAGCAGAGGCTCGTTAAGACAAACTATGTTAATAGGAGTAAAAGGGAAGCAAAAATTCAAGTGAAGCACAGATCAACAATTATAAAAACATGCAGGACAAAAGAAAACAGCCTTGGTGTCAGCTAGCAGCACCACGGAGCCTGCGTGTGGGTCATCATGGTCTATTTATGGACTATTATAGCCTTATATACATTATTATGGTCTATTTATAGATTAATATAGCCTTTATATAAATTATTATAATCTACATAGATTACAGTCTATATATGGATTATTATAGCCTTTATATAAGTTTTTACAGATAATTAAATCTTTTATACAAGTTATTATAGCCTATATAGAGATTATAGCCTAAATATATGTAATTATTAAAGTCTATATGTAGACTATAACCTCCTATAAATATAAATATATATATATTATTCTGGCCTGTGTATAGATTTTTATCTGTCATTCGCTCTATTGTAGCTACAGCAGTTGTTTGTTTCTGGATTCTTTCACTTTGCTGATTAAAGTGAAAGAAGAAGTTTCCTCCTCAGTCCAACTAATAAAACAACACGAGTTTTACAGCCACGGGCAACGTGCACGGAGCTGAGGTGGAGCGTAGTGAGCGTGTAAAGGTGGCGAGTTTTACCCAGCCAATCACATTAAAGGAGAAGCAGTAAAACAAGGAAAGAGGCTAGAGTCCACAGTAATAAGTCAATCATAAAAACTAATAGAACGCCGAGTCATCACATCCAACAACATGATTTCATTTTTATTTTTATACTAACTCTCTTCTACCGAAACTCACAAAACAAGGCTTGGATACGCATGCTAACGAAAGGAACAATAATAAAACAATGTCACTTTGTCCCACTAAGCACAGGCTGGTCATTACTGGTGTGAAGATGCTCGATGCATTTTCAACTCTTTCATGCAATGACTGGAGCTTAGAGCCGCAAAGTGGAGGAGCAAATAAAAACAGGAGCGAGGTTTCATCGGCTCTGAACGTCCACACCACTGAAGTGGAGCCAGACGTTTCCTCCAGAACCGGCGCTGCGTTTGTGTTTTCGTGACGCCGCGGGGACCTCACCTGGTTTTTGGTCTGCTGTTGTGCTTTGTCTCGGCTGCTGGGCTGAACAGGTGTGTCGCTGGGGATGGGCCCTATGGGTGTGGGCTGCAGCAGAAACACAGGAAACACACATGAGGAGAAACAATGGGTGGCAACGAAAGACAGACAAGAAAGTCAGAAAAGATCCAGAAACAACCCAGAACATGTAAGAATTGTTTTGTAAAAAATGGATAAACAGGATAAAAAACAAGTTTATAGCAACTTCATGTTGACTGAGAGGCAGCTTCTGTCCTTGTTAAGACTAAAGTCAACAATAAAAATACAGATTTCTCTCTGTTTGAAAACTGTTGCAAACATTTGGGATATTTTCAAGTACAAATGACGAGATTTTATGATTTCTTAATGAGTTCTGACATTTTAATCCAGGAAAGTTACACACAGCGATAAAAACAAAACAAAACAGAGGAACGTTCCTCTGCCGGAACGTTCTGGAGCGACTCACCAGTGACTTGCCGACCCAGTCGTATTCGTAGTCAAAGACGTATCCGTTCCTGTCGAACAGGTCGGTGAAGAGCTTCCTCAGGTAGTCGTAGTCCGGCTTCTCGAAGAAGTCCAGCCTCCTGACGTAGCGCAGGTAGGTGGCCATCTCTTCTGTTGCAACAGGAAGTTTCTGGTTAAACTCACCTGGATCCGCCAACGAAGAAGAAGCCTTTAAAAACCTGAGGAACAGGAAGGTTCTGGAGCCACTGACCTGGGAAACTTTCACACAGAACCTCGATGGGCGTCGCCCGCTTGGTGTCGCCGATCTTCTGGTAGCGCTCCTTCAACGTGTCGGCCTGGGGGGAGCAGAGAGGAGGGGGGGGGGGGGGGGGGGGGTCAATACGACCAGCAGCAAACACCTGGAACACCTGCAGCTTTCAGATGGTAACATCCAGATGTTTGATGCTGCAGCTTCGTTGTTTTCCTGACTCAAGCAGCAGGTGATTCAGGAAGTGGCAGGAGTTTATAAACCATGTGACCAACAAGCTATCATATGATCCATCAACATATATATATATATATATATATATATATATATACACACACACATATATATACACATAGTCTATAGCTGATATTATCAATAATAGTGATTATTGATAGTCTATAGCTGATATTATCAATAATAGTGATTATTGATAGTCTATAGCTGATATTATCAATAATAGTGATTATTGATAGTCTATAGCTGATATCATCAATAATAGTGATTATTGATAGTCTATAGCTGATATTATCATCAATAGTGATTATTGATAGTCTATAGCTGATATTATCATCAATAGTGATTATTGATAGTCTATAGCTGATATTATCAATGATAGTGATTATTGATAGTCTATAGCTGATATTATCAATGATACTGATTATTGATAGTCTATAGCTGATATTATCATCTATAGTGATTATTGATAGTCTATAGCTGATATTATCATCAATAGTGATTATTGATAGTCTATAGCTGATATTATCATCAATAGTGATTATTGATAGTCTATAGCTGATATTATCATCAATAGTGATTATTGATAGTCTATAGCTGATATTATCATCAATAGTGATTATTGATAGTCTATAGCTGATATTATCATCAATAGTGATTATTGATAGTCTATAGCTGATATTATCATCAATAGTGATTATTGATAGTCTATAGCTGATATTATCAATAATAGTGATTATTGATCGTCTATAGCTGATATCATCATCAATAGTGATTATTGATAGTCTATAGCTGATATCATCAATAATAGTGATTATTGATAGTCTATAGCTGATATTATCATCAATAGTGATTATTGATAGTCTATAGCTGATATTATCATCAATAGTGATTATTGATAGTCTATAGCTGATATTATCATCAATAGTGATTATTGATAGTCTATAGCTGATATTATCAATAATAGTGATTATTGATAGTCTATAGCCGATATTATCAATAATAGTGATTATTGATAGTCTATAGCCGATATTATCAATAATACTGATTATTGATAGTCTATAGCTGATATTATCAATAATACTGATTATTGATAGTCTATAGCTGATATTATCAATGATAGTGATTATTGATAGTCTATAGCTGATATTATCATCAATAGTGATTATTGATAGTCTATAGCTGATATTATCAATGATAGTGATTATTGATAGTCTATAGCTGATATTATCAATGATACTGATTATTGATAGTCTATAGCTGATATTATCAATAATACTGATTATTGATAGTCTATAGCTGATATTATCAATGATAGTGATTATTGATAGTCTATAGCTGATATTATCATCAATAGTGATTATTGATAGTCTATAGCTGATATTATCATCAATAGTGATTATTGATAGTCTATAGCTGATATTATCAATGATAGTGATTATTGATAGTCTATAGCTGATATTATCATCAATAGTGATTATTGATAGTCTATAGCTGATATTATCATCAATAGTGATTATTGATAGTCTATAGCTGATATTATCATCAATAGTGATTATTGATAGTCTATAGCTGATATTATCAATAATAGTGATTATTGATAGTCTATAGCTGATATTATCATCAATAGTGATTATTGATAGTCTATAGCTGATATTATCATCAATAGTGATTATTGATAGTCTATAGCTGATATTATCATCAATAGTGATTATTGATAGTCTATAGCTGATATTATCAATAATAGTGATTATTGATAGTCTATAGCCGATATTATCAATAATAGTGATTATTGATAGTCTATAGCCGATATTATCAATAATACTGATTATTGATAGTCTATAGCTGATATTATCAATAATACTGATTATTGATAGTCTATAGCTGATATTATCAATGATAGTGATTATTGATAGTCTATAGCTGATATTATCATCAATAGTGATTATTGATAGTCTATAGCTGATATTATCAATGATAGTGATTATTGATAGTCTATAGCTGATATTATCAATGATACTGATTATTGATAGTCTATAGCTGATATTATCAATAATACTGATTATTGATAGTCTATAGCTGATATTATCAATGATAGTGATTATTGATAGTCTATAGCTGATATTATCATCAATAGTGATTATTGATAGTCTATAGCTGATATTATCATCAATAGTGATTATTGATAGTCTATAGCTGATATTATCAATAATAGTGATTATTGATAGTCTATAGCTGATATTATCATCAATAGTGATTATTGATAGTCTATAGCTGATATTATCAATGATAGTGATTATTGATAGTCTATAGCTGATATTATCATCAATAGTGATTATTGATAGTCTATAGCTGATATTATCATCAATAGTGATTATTGATAGTCTATAGCTGATATTATCATCAATAGTGATTATTGATAGTCTATAGCTGATATTATCATCAATAGTGATTATTGATAGTCTATAGCTGATATTATCAATGATAGTGATTATTGATAGTCTATAGCTGATATTATCATCAATAGTGATTATTGATAGTCTATAGCTGATATTATCATCAATAGTGATTATTGATAGTCTATAGCTGATATTATCAATGATAGTGATTATTGATAGTCTATAGCTGATATTATCATCAATAGTGATTATTGATAGTCTATAGCTGATATTATCATCAATAGTGATTATTGATAGTCTATAGCTGATATTATCAATGATAGTGATTATTGATAGTCTATAGCTGATATTATCATCAATAGTGATTATTGATATTCTATAGCTGATATTATCATCAATAGTGATTATTGATAGTCTATAGCTGATATTATCATCAATAGTGATTATTGATAGTCTATAGCTGATATTATCAATAATAGTGATTATTGATAGTCTATAAATGATATTATCATCAATAGTGATTATTGATAGTCTATAGCTGATATTATCATCAATAGTGATTATTGATAGTCTATAGCTGATATTATCATCAATAGTGATTATTGATAGTCTATAGCTGATATTATCAATGATAGTGATTATTGATAGTCTATAGCTGATATTATCATCAATAGTGATTATTGATAGTCTATAGCTGATATTATCATCAATAGTGATTATTGATAGTCTATAGCTGATATTATCAATGATAGTGATTATTGATAGTCTATAGCTGATATTATCATCAATAGTGATTATTGATAGTCTATAGCTGATATTATCATCAATAGTGATTATTGATAGTCTATAGCTGATATTATCATCAATAGTGATTATTGATAGTCTATAGCTGATATTATCAATAATAGTGATTATTGATAGTCTATAAATGATATTATCATCAATAGTGATTATTGATAGTCTATAGCTGATATTATCAATAATAGTGATTATTGATAGTCTATAAATGATATTATCATCAATAGTGATTATTGATAGTCTATAGCTGATATTATCAATAATAGTGATTATTGATAGTCTATAGCTGATATTATCATCAATAGTGATTATTGATAGTCTATAGCTGATATTATCAATAATAGTGATTATTGATAGTCTATAGCTGATATTATCATCAATAGTGATTATCAATAGTCTATAGCTGATATTATCATCAATAGTGATTATTGATAGTCTATAGCTGATATTATCAATAATAGTGATTATTGATAGTCTATAGCTGATATTATCATCAATAGTGATTATTGATAGTCTATAGCTGATATTATCAATAATAGTGATTATTGATAGTCTATAGCTGATATTATCATCAATAGTGATTATTGATAGTCTATAGCTGATATTATCAATAATAGTGATTATTGATAGTCTATAGCTGATATTATCAATAATAGTGATTATTGATAGTCTATAGCTGATATCATCATCAATAGTGGTTATTGATTCCAACACATTCCTGATGATGGTGCTCGTACCTTCAGGCCTTGCCATGGGAGGCTTCCTCTGAGGAAATACATGAACATGTGACCCAGAGCCTCCAAATCATCCCTTCGACTTTGCTCTGGAAACAAAAAAAAATATAGAAGCATAAAAAACAGGAAAGCTGTAAGAAACAAACTCATAGCGTCAGCAGCTGCTGAGAAGAGGAGAAAATGTGGTTATGTAGCTTCAATAATTCATGTCTGCAATCATTCATGATTTAATGAACTGTGTTTCTATATAAAGGAGAATCAGTCATTTATTCCAAATGCTGAATAAAACCCACTGATGGATTCAGCTGTTGAACCAATCAATGAAATCAACATGCAGATCAGATCTGATGATGTCAGGACTGCAGCTTCTTATCAATTAATCCAACTCCTTTTATCAAATTATCATTTTGATCAGAAAATTGTACAGTTTACAGTTGAACTTCTTTTACAGCAAAGCAAACATGGGGGTGGTAACAGCTTCAGCGTCTCTGGTGATAAACTGAAGCAGCAGGTCACCTTTGCCCAGGTGGGTGTTGATGCTCATGTATCGCGCCGTCCCAGTCAGACTCTTGTGCTCCCGGTAGGGGATGTGTTTTTTGGTCTCGGGGTCGATGTACTCTTTGGCCAGACCAAAGTCGATGATGTGGATGGTGTGCTGCCTCTTGCTGCCAGGACGCCCCACCAGGAAGTTCTCAGGCTTCACGTCCCTGTAGATCAGACTCTTGGTGTGGACGTACTCCATCCGAGTGATCTGCAGACGGAGGAACCGGATCAGGAATCTGTTAGAGACTATTCATACAGCTTATATTAAGGGGTATTCCATACAGAAAAGGCTCTGAATATGTTTGAGGAATCATCAGAACTCACGTTAAACCAGTGCTTCTCAGTTATTTTCTGTCTCGCCCTCCAACGCGACTATAAATAGGTGCTGACGCTGTTTTCTGGTCAAATAGTCCAGTTGACAGTAATATTCTAGTTTATCAGAGCATGATGAAGCTGTGTGTTAAACACTGTTTGTTTACATGGACACTGGCTCTGTTAAAACAACCACACCGCTTCACCAGGGATTTAACGTTATTCAATCAGAATAATGAGACTTTAGAGGAGAACGTCCTGCAGAGATTGAACAGTCAAAACAAGACTTTTAGGGTCTTTTTAAAGGTATTATTTCTAAATTCATAAATGGAATGATTTTAGACCCTGGAGGTGAATTCCTGCTTTTTGCTGCTTTTATTTCCAACAACTACTTTAACTAATGAGTAAAATCATGTAAGTCTGATTAATTAATTCATGTTGGGCTGCAGCTTCTTATTAATTCATCAGTTGTTTTCTCATTCCGTTTGGATCAGAAAATAGCACAAAAAATGTTTTTTTGTTTCAGGAACAAAAGTCCAAACCACAAATGATTCAGTCACCAAGGATGATTCTGCTGAAGGTTCTGACACTGATGTCTGTTTTAGATCAGGACCATAAATAGGAATAAATTCAAAGATATAAAGATATATGCTGCTATCTCTGCCAACAAAACACTAAAGCCCACAACTTTGATTAGCATAAAGAACTACATTACAATACTTTACACTATTCTATAAGAAAGGTGGTGTGTTACTGCACTTTATTAACCTCCAAGTTTTCAAATAGACAGGATTGAAGTCTAAAATGCAAAAATTCATTCATCCATAATAGCAGCAAACTAAGCACATTTGTATTTAAAACAACATTTTTAAAGCAACTACCAACAAGCTAATGTGTAATATGAGAAGAATTTCAGATGCAAACGTACTGTGTAATGAGACAACGTTTTATTACTCAGACAACAGTATTTTATTTGTATGTTTATCTACACGTGAAAAGTTCTGATCTTTAGTGAATTTACTGTAAAAATGTGTAAATCTGTGAAACAAAGATGATCTGACTCGTCTCTGTGGATGAATTTATTCCTGTTTATGGTCCTGAGCGTCTTTTTATGCGTCACAACCTGCAGTCAAACACACATTTCGTCCTCCCCTGTGACAGAAACCAGCAGGTATGGAGTAAAGCGTGCGCTACCAGCTGTATGGCGATCATCAGGACGGTCTTCAGCGTGAAGGTGCGATCACACAGGTCAAACAGGTCCTCCAGACTGGGCCCCAGCAGCTCCAGCACCATGGCGTTGTACTTCCCACACGGACCAAAGTAGTACACCTGTGGGATTCCCTCTGTGGGGGGGGGGGGGGGGGGGGGGGGAACACACACACACACACACACACACACACACACACACACACAGTCAAACAGTGAATCTGACAACAACAACATTTACGCTTCAACGGGCAGTTTGATGACATGAGTCCAGTTTTTATTCCAGCATTGCAGTGTGTTTTATATCTAGTTATATTAAACCAGCATTTCAGTGTTTCTCTCCAGATACTTGAATGTGAAGGAAAGTTCAACACGACATTCACACACTTAATGTCAGTTTAAGAGCTGGAGGAGGAGGAGGAGGAGGAGGAGGAGGAGGAAGAGGAGGAGGAGGAGGAAGAGGAGGAAGAGGAGGAGGAAGAGGAGGAAGAGGAGGAGGAGAAGGAAGAGGAGTAGGAGGAGGAAGAGGAAGAGGAGGAGGAGTAGGAGGAAGAGGAGGAGGAGTAGGAGGAGTAGGAGGAGGAGGAGGAAGAGGAGGAGGAGGAGGAGGAGGAGGAAGAGGAGGAAGAGGAGGAGGAGGAGGAGGGAGAGGAGGAGGAAGAGAAGGAGGAGGAGGAAGAGGAAGAGGAAGAGAAGGAGGAAAGAAAGAGGAGGAGGAAGAGGAGGAGGAGGAGGAAGAGGAGGAGGAGGAGGAAAGAAAGAGGAAGAGGAAGAGGAGGAGGAAGAGGAAAGAGGAAGAGGAGGAGTGACGTCCATCTTGCTCCTGAACGTTCTACCAGGCTGAATCATCACTGCTCTCAGAGCTGCAGCAATAATCAGGTGTTATCAGTTCCATGGAGGTTTCTGCAGCTTTTAAAGCCTTTTCTAACCTTCAAACACCAACTGCTCGTCCACTCTGCAGGAATTCACTCACGATTCAGCTGCTTCCACAGAAACTGGAGCAGTTCTGTTCTTTTTGCTGACGCATCAGAAACCAGCGACACTACGGCTCAGTGGAGTCATCACATGCACCGAGCTGCTTCTGTTTTAGTCACCAGGAGCCACCACAGAGGAAAATGATTCACACGTCAGATAAAACTGATTCACATGGTGATGCCTTCATCACGTCCTGTTAGATCAGTGTGAGGAGGAAACTGATCAATAACCTCGTGTGTCCATGACTGGACCAACTGAGAAATAAAAACAGGCCTGAAAAAGAAGCCAGGGAACCGTGTGAAGATAATGATCATATTATTATATAACATTTTATGTTTTATATGTGGGTGTTTGACAGAGAACTCATCAATAACATCTAATCTAATCTTTAATGTCCCATAATAAACAGCTGACCATGAACTGGTTTAAATGACTCAGCACTGTTGTGTAACTCTGGGATTAAATTTACTTTCCTCATAAACAGCTGGTTTAATTAAAACCAAAACTAACATTCGAGTCATTTCTGATGTGGACGAGACAAACTGGCCAATTACACCTAAATCTGCATGGATCTATTTATTGATCGTACTGATGTGACTGTAATTAAGTTAATTACAGAGTCGCTTTGTCCACACACACTCAACACAAAGTGCTGAGTGGGCTGGAAAAATCTGAAAATTGGTAATTTAAGTGCAGTAAACTGGTGAAATTCTAGAATAAAATGAAGAAGCTATGGACTGTTAATAATCACCTATGTATAATATCAGCTGTAATTATAAGTAGAGTCTAACTTGTAAATGCAGTGAAACACAACCACTGGACACATCTGGATGTTTATTTCTCATGTTTCCTTTTGGTATGAACATTAATTTTTCTTTAAAAAGTCCTGATTGTAATTAAAAATGTGTCTACTATAGTTAAGCTAAGGCTGAGCAATTAATTGAATTGCCGTTCCCTAAAACACGGACGTCTCTGCAGAGCAGCATCAGGTGGATATTGATGAAATGAGCGGAGCAGCAGCAGAGAATTAGCGGCGTATTGATAAGCTGCTGGAGCCGCTCTGGGTCAACGGGGTCAGTCGTCCCCATTTAGCCGAGCAGACAACATAAGCAGATTTAATCTGTCACCTCCTCAGGGCTGGACGTGAAGTGGAGAGAGTCCTGTCACATCAACATGGACGTGGTCATCAGGTGCAGACAAGGTGCTTCAGATGGATTTATTCTGTTTAACTTCATACAGACTCCTGTTTAAAAGACGAAGGCTGTTTAAATTATATTATAGCAGTGAAGTAAAACTTTATATAAAGAGGAAGGTCCATGTGAAGTTATAACTATGCTAGTCATCGTTTAGGTACCTTGGTTTATGGCTGCAAGATTATAAAGAAAAACATCTTATTGTGAATCTTAAAATTACCGTGCATGTGCCTCTCTTTCAGAAATTGTGAAAATAGTAGACATGTTTTATTATAATTAAAAGTTAAATTAATTTTAATATTGCAGGAAAACATGAGTATTAAACATCCAGATGTGTCAGTGGTTGTTTGACTGCATTTACAAGTTGGACTCTACTCACATTACTGAGTAAATGTTAAATTTAACAGATCAATATATTATCATTAATAGTGATTATTGGTAGTCTATAGATGGCGTTATCATTGATAGTGATTGATAGTCTTAATTAGTTGGTTATTGATAAGTCATTTTTCTCCTAAAGTACAGCAGACTGCTGCATTTAAATCACTTTATTATATTATTATTATTATTATTATGTCTAACCCTGCCTCCTCTGGTTGTACAGCACCACAGAAACTGATCATGTTCCTGTAGAAATATCACATTAACAGGGTTTTCCACTCGGTACAGACGGGGATGCTGTCGCTGCTTTTCAGAACGTTCGTATCGCTGCTTCACAGTCTGCTGACCCGGTTCAGGAGGACGTTCAGAACCAGAGCTGACTCATGTTCCTGTTTTAGATCCTGTTGACTCACATCTGTAAAAGCTGCAGCAGTCTAAAAATCACATTAAGCCTGAAGTCCCATCAGAAAACACAATAGCGCTTACAACAGTTCACGTGTTGCACCAGAACAGAAGCAGAACCTCAGTGGATGAGTTTAATCCTCCAGAACCTGGACCAGAGGAATCCTCTGCCATAATCAGCACGGACGACAATCACAGGCGATGTCTGAACGCTGACTGGACACGTGGCCACGAATCACGTCAGATTATCTCACAGAGACAGAACGGCTATAAAAAGTAAATAAAAACAGGCCGCGCCCTGCTATCGGGTCTGAGCTTCCCTTCACCCTCCACAGGCAGCGGCGGCCCGTCGGGCTGGGGGAAACCGTCCAAGAACGGGTCTATAAATAGAGGAGGAGGATGCCCTGACGCCTCCTTATCAACACTGGAGGGTTTTACTGAGGCTCCAGGAGCCAAACGCTGCACGAGGAGCTAAAATAGACCAGGACTCAGGGCAGGAACGTCCCTCTGAGCGTCCAGCTTCAGCTCTATTTGACAGGGACGATGACACAAAGGATTGTACGTCTGTCCTTCATCTCTGTTGTAAGAAATTATAGTTCACACTTCTGCTGCTGCTGCTTGAGTCGCAGTTTACCTTCATACCAGTGCCTCAACATTAATGTAACTCTCAAAGCCATAATTTTATCAAAAATCAGTCTCCTATAGTTAGATTACTATACAGATATGAGATGAGGGAGGATCTCTCACTAAGACGACTGTTTGTAGTAGAACACACACAGAAATGATGTAAAACTACAGTCAACAGGAGTTTTTAACTATAATATGGGACAATTTTAAATATGTCATGTGTTGGCAGTAGATAGTAGATTCTATCAACGAGTTTTATATTCTATGTGGAATAAATATTTAGGATTTATTCCTCTCTTTGGATTTTACCATTCAGTGTGACTTTGATAAAAAAGGTCCAAATGGACTTTCAAATGACAAAAAACAAACATTGGCACACACTGTACAATAAGAGAGACCTGATTTATGCTTCTTAAAACCGTATTTTGTGAAGTTTTTGACTTCCTCAACTCAACAAACGTGTATTGTCTCCGACCCATAAGCTGACCCAGTGAACGTAGTTTAGACCCGATGCTTCAGAACTGAATCCTGAGTCTGGACCTGCAGCTTCTCCAGCTCCGTAGGAGGAAGAACTGCAGCGTGGAGGTGGATCAGATAAGATCAGACCGGCTTTCAGAGAATCCAGCGTCCCACAGACGAGGACAAAACGAACAAACAACCTCTGTGAGTTTCAGCCTCTGGCAGAACGCAGCTTTCACAGATCCTGACTGCGTCCGTCTGCCTCGTCTGTGATGATGGATGCAGAAAAAGGTTTTAAAAGGATAAATAAATAAAAACCAGTCCCAGATTAGTCACTTCCTGGGTTTAATTTACAAAAATCTGCTGGATATAGTTTCAGATTTCCAGCCTCCAGTCAGTTTGTGCCTGTCTGCCTCATTAATATTAATGAGCCTCTGCCCTGATTGGACAATTAGATCGGCTGTAATTGGAGGAGAGGGGGGGTAATGTTAATGTGTGACATCACAACTTCTAGGAATTCCTGACTGAATTTGAATAATCACATCTATATATTATAATAAAATTATTATTATTCACTTTCACCTTAAATGCTGATAAAACAGAGACAATAGCAGCACAACTAATCCTAATGACATCCTGTTATCCCATTTATAAGTCAAACATTAGCTTTAATTAGGTTTAATAATGTTTTTTTCTCAAAGAAAAAACTAAAATTGTCACCTGCACATGATTTTTGGATTAGTTTATGTATTGCTTATTAAATAATTTTAACATTCTTTTGCCCAGTTGTGAGACGCGTTCGTGTTTTATTCCTCATCACGATGTATTTTCTTACCTGAATTCCCCAACTGTTTGTAAAATCTATATTCCAAGTGGAGCTGTGGCGCCCTGGATTTGATCGGTTCCTGTGAGAGAGGAGACAGAAGAAAAGGAAAGAGCGTTAAATATTAAACTGCTCACAGATTGATGAACACAGCGTTTCTCCACCGTCACGTTTAGGTTGTTGGCTCAGTCGAAGCTGTCAGGAGAAAGAAATCTGAATAAAAAGCTCATTTTTGAGTTTAATTATGGGAAATCAACACTGTCGTCATGCAGTGGGCAGGAAACAAATGTCTGATTTACCCCCCAGGATGAAGGTAGTTAAAGACCTCACACACACTTTGACATGGAGTTTACTGATATTTTATTACCTTTTAATACTTTAACTGAGCCTCAGCTCAGAGGTTTGTGATGAGGATAAATATAAAGAGCAGCTCCATCTCCTCCAGCCAATAATCAGCCAACCAGGATATATAACGTTCATTATTATTATTACCAGCTACCTAAATGTAATCTGATTCCCATACTTCCATGACGACAAACACACACTTTAATTCCTTTCTTTAATCTTCAGTGGCTGTGCCCACGGTGGCAGTGTGATGATAAATATCATTAATATTATGAATCAGTCTAATTTAAGTACAAGTATGTGGGTGATATTTGCATTTAACTGTGAGACATTGATTTATGACAGATACACAAGAATAAATCTGGCTGCATACAAAAGAATAAAATGTATTTGCCTAACAGCTTCTCAATAGACGCTTCAAATGAGATTAAATCCTTAAAGTTCTACCCCGTGTGCGTCTAATGCCGGAGCACTTCTCCCTTTTAAATGATGTCAAACTAAAAGCTGAAAGCGCGTTAAGCTCCCACGTTCACTCCATTAGGCCTTTATCAAATCAGCAGCCTTGTTTTTCTGACAGCGTGTGGGAGTGAACACGCTAAGAACACGCCATGTTCAGCACGGAGAGACACGTCTGTTTGTGATGGCGATGAGAGGATCTATGATGTGGTTCCAGTTCAGGATCCACCTGATTCACTGTTGGATCAGACAGAGACAAAGTCACGCTGTAAATAACCTGAATGATTCAATCACTGGTGAAAAAATAATAAACAATAGTTTCATAATTTAACTGTTTTCTACTCAGTGGTTAACATTGTTAGAACAAATAGGAACGTTCCAAAAAACCTCAAAACGTGTTTCACAACAACAACCTCAATCATCCTCCACTAACCTGGAGGCAGCAACTTCTACATGTTTTACTACAACCTACAGGAAGAACGTTCAACTTCCTGCTGTTTGGAGCTGCCAGCTAATTACTGTCCGTTAGGTCATGTGATTGTTTGTCTACCTGTAAAAGGTGTGGTCTGTTAAATCATTCATGTTATCTCATCAGGTCTCATGTTGTAACTCTGGCTGTTTTCTACAAAGAACAATGTTGGTTCTATAAAGAAAGCTCCCAAAAAAAAACCAAAAAAAAAAAAACTCTAAATGATCCTTCATCTATCTCACAGGTTATGGCAGAGCAGCCAATCAGGAGCAGCCAATCAGGAGCAGCCAATCAGGAGCAGCCGAGTGGTCTTTGAAGGTATGTTTTGGACAACAAAGACTAATAGTTTTATATATTATCATCCAGGAGACGCAGCGACTGATTCTCTTTTAAACTGCATTTTATTCAAGACATGGAGGGAGGGGGTTTCCTACAGCTCAACCAGGAGGACGCAGAGGTTTTAGTCATCAGAAGAGAGAGAGAAACTTCCACTATAACTAAAAGCGGCGTTAAACCCCCCAGAGAAGACGGCCTGGGTGCTGTTAGCCGCCGCCAGGGGAAAGACGACCTAACTTCCTGGTGTTTGGAGGAATCAGAAATCAGAAAGTGAGGAGGAGGGAGGCAGCAGCAGGAAGTGAAGCCCGTGGGAGGACGACATGTGACTGGACACGGAACCAATGAAGCGTCGCCGCCGCCCACGACACCACGGCCTCACGAGTCAGGCCATGGGAGGGGGCGAATACACAAATATATAAATAACGAGAGCAAAAACAGATGGCACCAAACTGCAGGGTCCTTTAAAACAGCTTACAATAGGAAACGGAGGCTTATGGCGGCTTAGGAGTCATCTCTGTTCCAGCAGATGGGTCAATCTACGGCGGCGGGCGAGCTGCAAATGTCCGATCACGTCTCTGCATACAAGCAGGATTTGATCAAATATTTGATTTGCTCCAGACTCCCAGAACATCAGGCCTTCTGCCCTTTGTCATGTTTGCAGACACATTATGAAAACTCACTCATTCATTATTGTCTGGCCTGAACTTATCTCTAATATTTAACTGGAGGCTGATAGAGAGAATGTTTGGTTTGTCCTGATGGCGTCTGGGTTCAGCCTCAACCCCTGACTGTACGAGCTCCAACTATAATTAATTAGAGTTAACTTATATTTAATGCCACTCATATTTATCAGTAGTTGCTAAATTTAACTAGTTGGTATGACAAGTTTTAACCTGCTTGGTTTGTGTTCAGCATATTTTTAAGCATTTTAGGGCTTCAAAGTTAAAATAATGTTAACATGCCTAACATGATTATAAAACATCCAGATGTGTCCAGTGGTTGAGTATCACTGCATTTACAAGTTGGACTCTACTAATATTACTGAGTGGTGTTAAATTTAACAGATCAATATGACTGAAGCTGGTTTAGTTTGTGTTCAACATGTTTTTGTGAGCATTTTGAGACTATGTCTTATTGTTACAATAATAATTGAAAAAACATCCTGTACATTTTCCACTTACATTAGAGTGTGAATAAGTTAATACTAAACTAGTTAAACTTAAACTAAAAAAGGCAGAAATCACAACTGGCCGCATTAAGTTTTATAAATGCAATGCTTCTTAATAAATAATATTGTCATTACGTGAGTCGAGGGAAATGTTGAACCTCTGCAAATGAACATTTCACCCTGACGTTTGTCTATACGGATTAGTCATTAAAAACAACAGTAATGAGATTAATATTCAAGGCCTACGTATCTTCAATATTACGCGTTTTATTTTTAATCTAACCGATGTTTCATGTCACATGTGCATCAATTTTCCCTTAAAATCCAGCTTCGGATGTCAGAGGTTCACGCAAAGGCCAAAACCTGACGTTCATCATTAGTATCAGGATTTTGAAAGAAATTGATGCATGTGTGATGTCACTAATATGTACTTAGATAGAAACCAATGAGCGATGATTTGCATGATTGTCACTGGATGGGTTTGATGTAGAACTGTTAGTCCATTTGTCCAAAAAATCAATTATAGATCATTTTATAGACCAGAGATGAATGTGTGTGGGGGAATAAAGAATTAAAGGAAACCTACACCCAGGCCCCATTAAGGCAACAGAATACATCACAATGAGGAAATCCATCAGGATATTTTACTGTATTGATCGCTGCTTCCAGCTCTGGTAGCTGGCGTCATGGTGGTAATAGGGAAGCTAGACAGAACAGATCACTCCTCCAAATCAGTACCTTATCCTCCAGTCAAAATGACCCGTTTGGACTCAAACCCAGAAACATGCAGAGTGCTGCAGAATGAACAGCTGAAGGTGGAGGTCACTGCAGTAACTCACCAACACACCCGCCTGTTTATTAGTTCCAATCACTTAATACATCAGCTGTTTGTTTCAGACCAGGCAGCAGATTATTCCTCACCTCAGCAAAACTGGACAAAATATGGTGATTTACTCCAATTCTTTTATTAAACCAGTATGTTTACCATATAAGGTCAGATTACAGTTCTGTAGTTAAACGTCTCACAGCTGGTCGACAGTTTTACTCTGCATATTTCACCACAGAAAAAATGAATATTTAAAAGCAGCTGGTGTGATATGTGAGCAAGATGCCGTAGACTATCAATAATCACTATTGATGATGATAACAGCTATAGACTATCAATAATCACTATTATTGATAATATCAGCACCAGAGGATCTGTCCTAGTCAAACACTCATATGATGATGATGATTATTTCACACACACTGAACCATCAGCACCAACTCTCTCTGTATTAACCAGCTGTGTGTGAGAGGTCATCTACTAAACTTGATCCCAACACAGCTGAGATGGATCAGAACTGACCACAGGATGTAAGAGTACTGACCACTATAACCAACTATAAACTATAAATGAGACGTAATCAGGACCAAATTAAAGGGCAGCAAATGACAGACAGTAAACCATGTCTAAACACACACGTTGTATATCTGCATGGAGCCAAAACTTCAACTGTGCTGTTAAAACAAAGAAAAATAACTGGGGGAACAAGCCAGTAACCTACAACTTTTAGTATATTCACACTTTATTAACAGTTATTCTGTTGTTATATTTAGAGATGGCCACGCCTCCTCAGATGCTCAGTGTCCAGTGGGCGGGGCCAAACCCACCATTAGCCAATCAACAACTAGTTTCACTATATGTCACTGTCACTTTAAATGAATTGAATGAATGAACGAATGAATAAATGAGTGAATAGCCGCTCACTGACCTGATTTATGAACTTTACTTGAACGCTCCAACACATTAAGTAAATGAAATATAAACACAATAATACATATTTGAACTCTGATTTGACATTGCAATGGAAGCTGCTGCAGCCCGAGAGGAATCATATAGATGTGAAGGAAGTGAATTTTCGTCTGTCAGTTTACCCCTAAAAATATGAATTAATTACCTCATAAATTATCCACAAGCAAAGACATTAATAAATAAAAAGCTCTACATTTCACTGCGAGAACCTCTGCTAATGATGAGCAGTGGTAAATTTTGATCTTTGTATTCTAGATTATTACTTTTTATCCATCAAACTTTCTAACCGGTCAAACGCTCTGGAAAAGTGCTGTTTCAGGAGGGGAGGTTTTATTTATCTATTAAATAACTAGTGCAGCACTGTAGAAAGTGTGTATTCCTGTAGAAAAGTATATAAAGGTGATTTTTGTTTTCACATTGCTTTAATATTCACAACATCTTATCCATCCATCCATAAGAGTTTGGAGTTTCAGCATAGTTTATTTGTGTTTTGACCACAGACACAGTAGCCTGTGGACTTTACGTTTTAATGAGAATAATAGATAATCATGATTTGAGTATCCAGCCACAATTTTCCATAAAGGACACACACCAGGGAATTAAAACAACTTAAAGGTCAACACTATACGTGACATAACATGGAAATAAACCAGGAAGTAAAGGAGTTTCCACCCAAATGAACAGCGTCCATCTATCATCCCAGTAACCAGTTCTTATATAAAACATCCGTGGGTTGCCGCTCGTTTCTGCAGGATCGTGCTTCTGCAGCCTGGAGTCCAGAGGACCAGTTAATGTGGATTCATTTATTTTTTTCTAAAGGGTGATGATGACAATAATAAGCTCTACCCCACATTAGGCATGAAATAGCCGCAGTAATGTGATTATTGTCAGAGCCCTGGTGTTGATTATCATAATGAGACATTCAGAGCGTGTGTGTGTGTGTGTGTGGGGGGGGGGGAATAGACCCAGCATTATGCACAGGGCCCAGAATAGAGCGTGGCCTTTGCCTGACTCCCAGTAAACCGTTCACAACATGCAACAGGCTGAACTCGTCCCAGACGACTCAAATGTCAACATCTCTATTCTATTAATACGAGTATTAATGATCCTGGCTGCTAACAAACGGAGGAGGCGTGTGTGTGTGTGTGTGTGTGATTGGTGTCAGAGAGCAGCAGCTGGACCGCGTCCAGCCCGTCTCTGGTTTCAGTTCAGATTTAACCTGCCCAGATGGAGCCATCAGCTGCTCTAAAAACCCGGAGTAATAATCAGCCACCGCCTGAATTAGACATCAATTATAATGTTGTAAAGAGCTTTTTTGTGTAATCGTGGCCTGTGACCTCAGTTCACTTCATAGACCAGCTCCTGAATCAGGGATTCATTAGGGGGCTAAAACACACACACACACACACACACACACACACACACACACACACACACACACACATATATACACACACACACATATATATACACATATACACACACACACACATATACACATATACACACACACACACACACACACACATATACACACACACACAGACACACACACACATATATACACATATACACACACACACACATATATACACATATACACATTTACACACACACACACATATACACATTTACACACACACACACACACACACACACACACACACACACACACACACACACACCTCAAATGACGACCTAAATCATCCTTCAATAACCTGGAGGCAGCAGCTTTTAAATGTGTTTCACTACAATCTAGAGCTGCCACCAACGATTATTCGATCGACTAATCGATCAATTGTTTGGTTCATTAAATGGTGTAAAAGCTGCAGATTGAAGCTAAAATGTCTTTTTTTGTCCACAACCCAAAGATCATCAGTTTACTATTATAGAAGAATAAAGAAACCAGGAAATAATCAGAGAACAGAAGCTGAACCAGAGAATTTTCTACATTTTCTACTCATTGATTACTTTCTGCAGCTCTACTATAATATCTATAATATCTATGGACAAACTAATTTAACTTCTTGCTCCTTCAAGCTGCTGCCAGTGGGTTATTGTGGTTCATTTATCTACCTGTAAAGGTGTGGTGCAGCTGAATCAATGGACATTAACGGTGTATCATGTTGTCTCGTCAGGCTTCTGCAGCAGGTAGAATATCACGTTTCCTTTCATTATCAGGCTTTTCTTCCCCTCACGCTGGTTTCTCTGACATTACAACTACATCAGGCATTCTAAAAGTTGCCTGGGTTTTATTTGAAGTTCTGCTGTCCTTAAAAATATATTTGCAGAAATCATCTCCATAGTTTTACATGTCTTTGGAGCCTTAGGTTGTGTCATCTCATTAATATTAATGAGCGTCTCCTCTGATTGGCTGATTTCAGCGGCTCATAAAGAGTTTCTGAATGCAATCAGTGATTCTCTGAATGACTGTGTCAGTATTTAAACACCTCACACCTTCCTTATAATAACAACAACAACTATAATGCCACTGTCTCTAATATGAGACCTAAATATGTGAAATTAGCAGATTTAAAATATTCCATGAAAGAATGTGTTTATCTTTTTAAACTTAGTATAGAAGCCTGATGTGTTGTGAACTCCCGGATACTTTCGGGCCACATGTGGTCCCCGGGCCACACGTTTGGCAGTCTTTTTGTTTTGTTTTTTTAAGCCGTGCTCAGTTTGGCTTCACTGGTCTGGATATTTTGGTTCTGATTTACTACTTTAATTATGATGCTATGAAGAAAAACGACACCAGACAGAAGGTTTGATGTGAATTCACAGCAGTGAATAATAAACAAAGCAGGAGACTGGAACATTACATGTCATTTAGTAAATACAAGAAGAAGAAACTATTCAAATATACATTTTACTTTGCCATGAACTAGAATATACACTCCTAACCCTTCAATTACACAACACCCCCTGCAGTGTCTTGTGTGTGTTTCTATAATGAAATAACAGCACTTTCCCTATTGACTGAACTCTTAGAACGTTCAGACAGTTCTCCGCTGCAGGTTTCTCCTACTTAATCAGCCTCAGAGCAACAATGAGAGTGTGAACGTGCCCCTGATTCAGCAGAGGACCACTGCTGGCTGCAGGTCTGCTTTACATGCTGTCCACATCCTCAGATTTATCACCCAGAGGCGAGCTCTACAATGGTCAAACGCAGCTTTAATTTGAGCCGAACACGTTCCTCGGACAACGAGCTCACAGCGAGGCGTAACAGGAGCTGTTCATCACGCTCCAGCGGAGGCAGACGCCTCAGAGTCCTGCAGCCAATCGACTGTTTTTGATTAATTTAATGATTAATAAAACGACTAATCGATTAGTTGTGTGGTTCAATAAATACTGAAAAATGTGGATCGATGTTTCTCAAAGCTGAAGATTGAAGCTAAAATGTCTTTTTTTGTCCACAACCCAAAGATCATCAGTTTACTATTATAGAAGAATAAAGAAACCAGGAAATAATCAGAACAGAAGCTGAACCAGAGAATCTGGACATTTTATCATTGAAAATTACTCAAATCAATTATCAATACAGAAGGAAATTAATGTAATAGCTGTCAATTAATCGATCAATCAACTCATTCCTGCCGCTCTAGGTAATTTTAATAAATATTACAGTGAAATTACCCAAGTTGAGATAGACCATCAGAGGATTTAATCGTCATCATAAATCCAAGTTCTCTAAAACAAAATTAGTTGAATTCTTTGTGAAGCGTTAGAGGTTAAACTGAGATTTTCACTCAGGTTGCTAATTTTCTAACTTTTTAATATTCTGGTTAAATATCTGCTTGTATGACTATAGTTTTGTAGTTTGGCCAAGGAATTAACCTTAATTAGCCTCAGCTGATTAAATCTGTCTGAGTCTTTTCAGACCAACCGAGGACAGGGGATTAAAACGAGAAGCCCGGATCCCCGTTTCATTTCCCTGTGGTGGATTTCAGCGTCAGCGTAAAGCACTGATTGGTAGGAACGTGGCTGCCACACAATGCACAGAAAGCCTCAGTGTTAGCGGGACTGGTGTGTGTAGATAGTGGCTCCAGTATCTCTGGGCATGAAGTGCTGTATTGTGAGTCTCTACACTCCAGATTCACTCGTCGCTCTCCTCCGTGTTACAGCAGAGATTACAACCACTCGTCATAGTGGAGAGAGGAGCTCTAACTGATTTATTACAGCACCGATAACATCTCTGCATGTCTAACAGCCACCTCCAGTCTGTCAATGAATACATGGAGGAAGAGGCTGCAACACAGCTCAACTGGTGAGGACTGGGATTCTAACTCTGAGAGAATGAATCAGATGTGTTTGTGTGTCCTGAACATAAAAATGTATGAGAAAAAGAGAAGACTCCAGCAGATGGAGCAACGATGGAAAGAAAGAAAAACACGTTCATATGCAAACAGTAGAACACTGTGACGTGGAACATGTTGAGGGGAAATACAGAGGATTAGGTATCAAGTTATACTATATATAGACTACCAATAATCACTATTGATAATATGATAATTTTCTCTGTTCTAAATGTCCCTTAAAAGATATTTTTCTACTTTTTAATCTCTTAACATGTGAGTGGACAAATCTGCTTCAGCCAAGTGTCCGTTTCTGATTATTGGAACAAAGAGAAATAGTCTTAATAACTAAAAGTTCTGCTTTAAAAATGCTCAAAATAACATGTTGAGCACAAACCAAACCAGCTTCAGTCATATTGATCTGTACAATTTAACATTCACTCAGTAATGAGTCTAAATGTGGTGATACACAACCACTGGACACATCTGGATGTTTATACTCTTCTTTCCTGCAGCGTTAGCAGTAGCTTAACACTGATTTATCTTTAATAACAGAGGTTCCCGGGTTACCCTGGAGTTGGACAGCAGACCTGAGCTGGTTCTGGTTCTGTTCCTTTAACGCTGGGTCTCCCTGTGGGGGGTGAAGCTGCAGAACCAGCAGCAGCTCAGGCTGCGTCACACAGGCGTTTGTCAGTGTGAAGGAAAGAAGCAGCAAAGACTGAACCACTGTGTGTGGACCGGCTAACAAAGACGACCTTTCAGCGCTCCACAAGTTTTCCCCTTCTCTCTTTCTCTCTTTTCTTTTTCTCAGCGGTTCTGGACCCGCGAACAGAGCCCGTTACGTCTCTGACGGGGTCACGTGACCAGGAGGGTGACACGGTCCTTCACCTTTGTTCCAGGTGCTGCAGACACTCAGCACAGAAAACACCAACTCAACACTGACTAATCATTACGAGCAGCATCAAACACACGGCATAATATATATAATAAATTAACAGGGAGGGAGATTAGAGTGGGAACAGAGCTGATAAAAACCTACTGGCTAACAACTGGTCCATTCTGCAGAAACAGCTGCCTTATCTTAGATCAACATCGACCTTTAACCCCTCACAAAGTAATAATTGACTTACTTCCTTAAGATGGGACCAGCTGTTGACATAGAACCCTCTAGAACTAGTAGCTGTGAATACTAAACAGACTGGTGGTATAGTACAGTTTAAAACATTTAGGAAACATACACTGCTTCCACATTCTGATGTGATCCAATATAAACATGAAATATATATGACACGCATTCAAATTTTAGACTATAATCATTCAGTTGCCAACTTTTTTCTCAGTTGATTAATTGTTTTGTTATTTTTAATGATAAATGTCCAGATTCTCTGGTTCAGCTTCTGTTCTCTGATTATTTCCTGGTTTCTTTATTCTTCTATAATAGTAAACTGATGATCTTTGGGTTGTGGACAAAAAAAGACATTTTAGCTTCAATCTGCAGCTTTAGAAACACTGATCAACATTGAATGAACCAAAAGAACTAGCTGATTAATTGTCAATAATCAATAGATTATTCAGAACAGTTGTTAGTTGCGGCTCTAGTTCATGAAGACGTCAACATGGACTTTTCTAAAAAGTTATTTGGAAATTTGACATTCTCTAAAACTATTATTAAAGAGTTTAAAAAGGTTATGAATGAATCACTGATGAAGAGTAATCATTAGTCGCTGCGTAATTAAACAACTTAAATTCCATGAATATCATTGCAGTTCCTGGTGCTAGCTTTTTAAGATCATTTTAATCTATGATCCGTTTTATTTATCTGATGTATTGTATGGATGCATATGTTTTGTTATGTGATCTATATGATCAAGTATTCATCCATCAATTAAAATCGTGCCTGCATCAAACAGACCTAATTATCCACCAACAGTTATTTCAGTTTGTGGAAGTTAGAATTTAAAGGCGACGTGTTAGCTGAGCAGACAACAGCTGCTGTTTTTTCATGTTTCATGAAGAGCTCAGCAACGAGCAGAAAGTGTAAAAACACGTGGAGACGACTGAAACGAAAAAGAAAACACACCTAAGCAACAAGAGTCCAATCTGTGAAGTACACGTTGAGAGTATAATCCCCCATTAGCACACTTCCTCCTCTCAGATAAAAAACATGAGATCCGAGCAGCGGCGTTCCGGCCTAATGCCAGATCCAGATATAGCCGGACACCACGGGGATAAAAATACCCGACCAGATGGGCGGGTTCAGGGCAGCCCGCTCCACCAAAACGTTCCAGGGAGGAGAGCTGCAATTACAGCTGTTTGCCAACCTCTGCTTCCCTGTGGTTAAAGGAGCCTGCAGCGAACGTCCAGAGGTAATGACCCCCCGGGAGACACGGGATGCCGGATAATCACAGACAGACGGCGAGGACGACGCCGGCGAATTCAGAGCGGCGACGACGACGAGACCCAGAGATCACGTCGGGCCACGATTAATGCGTCAGAGAAAACAAAATGTACGTCAGAAATATCTGTGGTGCAACCAGAATAAAAAAAAAAAACAAGCTATTAACTCAATGTTTCTCAAATAAGGGGGGTGCTAGGCTCCATCATGGGGGGGGGTTGGCCTCAGGGAGCATGCTTTTTTATTTAGATTTTTTTAACTGTCCTAGAATAAAGTGTAATTGCACCTCCACTACATTAGGGGGCAGTGGCGCTCTCATTGGCAGAGTGTGTGCAGGGAGCATACAGCACAGAGTATGAGTATGAAGTGTAGACACCAAGTGTAGCAGACCCTCAAGTGACATGGATCATTTGACATTGAGAAAATTTTTACCAAATAAAAAGTCAAAATGTCAAACTCAATGTTTGGGGTATTGAAACTTTACATTATCTTTTTTTAATTTAATTAAATTTTGACATTTAGTTTTTTTTTTTTTTAAAGATACTAACATGGTTTAGTTTTCATATGTCACCAATAAATTCCTTGTTCAACAACCTAACGGAGTCACATTGACTTACATAGCATCAAACTATCCTGACAACTTTTTCCATATACAATTAAGCCCAAAATTATTTATACCCCTGTCGAATACAAGGGATTTCTTTATTTTTTCTTTTTTTTTTATATATACACTTTAAAGTTGAAAGACTTTCTTTTGTGTCCTATTTATGTAACAACTCAGGTGAAATACTCCTTTTAAGTGAAAATCAAGAAATCCCTTGTATTTGATAGGGGTAGGAATCATTTTAGGCTTAACTGTATATCCATTATTCAGACTATTCCTGACAGCATTTTTAACCAGAGCTCCACCGACACCAGACAAAGAGACGTAGTCAATTATTGATCCTCTTAAAAAGAGGGAGAAGATTAACGTATAAAACAGGATATAACAATCCAGGAAGTAGGACAACTCTGCATGTCATTTTATATGGAGAGTCTAATTTCATAAAATCCTTCAAGGCGTGGATTTAATTTTGGAATAAACTGACAACAGAAAGCCTGGGGGGGCGTTTAGTGGCATTAACAGTGTATTTAAGGATTTAAAACGTGTCACTGGTGCTGTGCTGGAGAATAAAACTCCACCGTTTACTTTCAGTTTTTTTTTCTCTCTGACGAGAAGGAAAATGTTGCTGCAGCTCTACAGAAAAAACTAAAAACGTGATTTTTTTCTCCAGTCCAGTCTCAGCTTATTCTAATAATTACAAGCAGAAAACAGTTGTATTAACCATATTTTCACAACTATAAGGCACACATTAAAGTCTTCTATTTTCTTCAAAATGTGCGGTTCGCCCCCAGTGTATGTATGTAGGGGGAAGCAGAGACTGGATCAGTGGATCACAGAGCAGAGACTGGATCAGTGGATCACAGAGCAAAGACTGGATCAGTGGATCACAGAGCAGAGACTGGATCAGTGGATCACAGAGCAGAGACTGGATCAGTGGATCACAGAGCAGAGAACAAGTGGGAGAAGCGTTCCTATGGTCACCATTCACTAAAAGCAGTAAAGCAGCAGAAGAAATGAAAATTGAACATTTCCGTCTTGGTGCTTTTGTTTCGGTGCCATTTCTCCATCCAGACCAGGACTACGGTAGCGCAGCAACTTCCAGCGGATTATAACGCATCATTTAGAGGAAAGTGACTCTGATGCTGAAGAAAGTGAAGCTGGCATGTTTGATGGAGATTTAGCTGCTGTTGGAATCAGAAACAGAGGATGAGGACTTTGATGGTTTGATTGATGACATTACCCGCTCTATGTGTGTATATATATCTGTGTGTGTATATATCTATGTGTATATATCTATGTGTATATATCTATGTGTATATATATCTGTGTGTGTATATATCTATGTGTATATATCTATGTGTGTATATATCTATGTGTGTATATATCTATGTGTATATATCTATGTGTATATATATCTATGTGTGTATATATCTATGTGTGTATATATCTATGTGTATATATCTATGTGTGTATATATCTATGTGTGTATATATCTATGTGTATATATCTATGTGTGTATATTAACCCTCCCCTATAGTTAGGTTCCTTATGTGTGTGTTAAATACAGTAATGACACACAGAACTCAGACTGAGCCTTTTAGTGCGGTGCCTTGTAGTCCTGAAAATACGGTACTCTAAAATAACAGACTTCTGTGAGGATGGAAGAAGAAGAGTCCACTTACCAGTTTAATGGCCACATATTCGTTAGTATAGAGATTTTTCCCCAGCCTCAGTTCTCCAAAGTTCCCGCAGCCGATTTTTTTCCCAACGCGGAAGTTGGGGCCGACCATAAGAACGCCGGAGTTGGTCCCTGAGCTGCGGCCGCCATGTCCAGTCCTGCTGCCCGCCGTCTTGGACATCTTCTTCCCTTCCTCTGCCTCTCCCTTGCCCCCTCTCTTATCAAAATCCATAAGCTTGTGATACCCTGGCCTCTCCACGGTTATTCTCCAGCCATGCAAACCATAGAAACTCCAGGAACAGCGGTGGCGGAGGACTGGAGAGGCAGCGGCGGACGGAGACGAGTCTCAGGAGACGGAGGAACGGCGTCGCCGTTATAACGGTTGAACGGGCTGAATATACGGCTCCCTTCGCCCCCCTGGATCCTGGTTCAGCTCCAGCCGGTCCCTGACCCCCCTCAGAGCAGCGCGTCCATGGCTGGAGAAGAGGCAGGTCGTGCTAGGATGTTCTCCCACACACACACACGCACTCACTCACACACAATCACTCACTCACTCACACAGACACACACTTGACGGCCAGTCATAAAAACACACTCCAGGAGCCGGCTGCTGCATCCACCAGGCCAGCGGGGGTCATCTTCATCACTCCAGCTCAGCCTTCAGTGTCACGGCGGACGCCGTCCATGCTGCAGAGGACGTGAACCAGAGTCCGAGCCAACGGCGTCCTACAATGTCGGCTGTGAATCTGTTGACAAAACAGAAAGAAATGAGTTCTCTTTATCACCTATAACAGCACTGCAATTAATTTAACAGATAATTACCGTATTTTCACAACTATAAGGCCACATTCAAGTCTTCTATTTTCTTCTAAATGTTGGTGCTCCCTATGTGTGTATGTAGGGGAAGTGTGGGCATGGACTGTAGATAAAATAACGGGGATGTGCGTTATACAGAACATCATTGTTTTAACAACCTGAAAATGGTAAAGAGACACGCTGATAAAGCACTGACAGGTCCGCAGAAACTCCATCAAACATGCCAGCTTCACTTTCTTCAGCATCAGAGTCACTTTCCTCTAAATGATGCGTTATAATCTGCTTGCTGTGCTACCATAGTCCTGGTCTGGATGGAGAAATGGCACCGAAATGAAAGCACCAAGACGGAAATGTTCAATTTTCATTTCTTCTGCTGCTTTACTGGTTTTAGTTGAATGGTGCTCTGTGATCCACTGATCCAGTCTCTGCTCTGTGATCCACTGATCCAGTCTCTGCTCTGTGATCCACTGATCCAGTCTCTGCTCTGTGATCCACTGATCCAGTCTCTGCTCTGTGATCCACTGATCCAGTCTTTCCTCCAACTCGTACCACCTGTCTTATGTCTTAAACTCAGCTGTGTAGCTGATTTCCTTCAGTTTAAACTGTGCTTTATCAGCGTGTCTCTTTACCATTTTCAGGTTGTTAAAACAACGATGTTCTGCATAACGCACATCCCCGTTATTTTATCTACAATCCATGCCCACACTTCCCCTACATACACACATAGGGAGCACCAACATTTAGAAGAAAGACTTTAATGTCTTCATTTTTCTCTATGGTTTTACATGTTTAAAACAAAGTGTGGAATAAAGTGTTGACTATCCACACATGAAGCTGTGAAAACATACGAGTCAAAACACAGGACGAGGAGTAACTCAGTTTGTTCCAACAGTATTAGACGATTCGATTAGTCGAGAAAAAAAACAAAAACAGAAACAGCTTAAACCTTTTTACTTGAATATCAAATTATCTGCAGCGGTTGTTCTTACTGCTGCTGAAACGAGATCTCGACGCGAGGCGAATTCAATAAAGTACGATCAATACGAGCGGAAATATTCCAGTGGAGAAAAAAAAAGACCTTTTATAATGACTTATTGTCTCAAAGCTTGAATCACATCATCTCCAGTAGGTTTTATACAGCGTAATGATATATTTTAGTGATATATTATATGTATGTGTCTAAAGTTACAGGATGATTTAAGCACTGTGTTACTACTCTGGAATAAATGTGTATTTCAGCTGTTAGGGTAAAAACGTGGGAGAAAAAAATATATAAAAGTAGAAAAATCTGTCTTTAATTGTTTCTGTAACTTTCATTTATTTTTTGCTTTGTTTTGTTGTAAATAAAATTAATTTCTGTGATGCTGACCATCTTTTTTCTTGTTAAATTCTGCATGTTCTTCTTGCTGCTCCTTCTCTGTTATTGGGATGTTAATCTGAAAACGTTGAGTGCAGAATTGTTTTTCTTTTTTGTGCCAAATTCTATGGAAGGAACAAACAAAATGAAATAAAAAAACATAAAATGTTGGAGTACCACATTAATACAAACCTAGTAGAGTGAATTTTGCTTATTACTGGTAGTAAAATTTGTGTAAAAATACACCTAGAAATCTGGAAAATACACATATGTTCACTATATGGTGTCATAATGGTGAAAAGTGACAAGATATCACACAGATGTCATTTACAACCACTCATTTAAATGTTGTATCCTAACCTAAAAATAGGATAATAATTAATAAGTAAAGCAATACATAGAAGCAGCTGATGTCCAGGATCTCTGCAGAGAAGAAGCGCCTCTTTCCTCTGGAATCAATCATGGATCGATAACTGCTGTAACACCCGCCTCATCCTAACTGATCCATCACTTATTATTGGAAGGATTCAGGTCAGTTTAAGGCAGGAACTCTCCTTCATGGGGGGTCAGGATTAGAAAAAACTAAATTTATTAATTAAAATCACAAAAGCTATGGACTATCAATAATCACTATTGATGATAATATCAGCTATAGAATATCAATAATCACTATTATTGATAATGTCAGCTATAGACTATCAATAATCACTATTGATGATAATGTCAGCTATAGACTATCAATAATCACTATTATTGATAATATCAGCTATAGACTATCAATAATCACTATTATTGATAATATCAGCTATAGACTATCAATAATCACTATTGATGATAATATCAGCTATAGACTATCAATAATCACTATTGATGATAATATCAGATATAGACTATCAATAATCACTATTGATGATAATATCAGCTATAGACTATCAATAATCACTATTGATGATGATATCAGCTATAGACTATCAATAATCACTATTGATGATAATATCAGCTATAGACGATCAATAATCACTATTGATGATAATATCATCTTCAGATTGAGATTCTCTCCAATCACTAATTAATCTCATTTTTCTCTAAATGTCCCTTAAAGGATATTTTCTACTTTTTAACTCTTAACATGTGAGTGGACAAATCTGCTTCAGTTTATGATTATTGGAACAAAGAAATAGTCTGAATAACTAAAAAACCTCAGTTTTGCTTTTAAAACGTTGAAAATACATGTTGAACACAAACCAAACCAGCTTCAGTCATATTGATCTGTTAAATTTAACATTTACTCAGTAATATCAGTAAATGCAGTGATACACAACCACTGGACACATCTGGATGTTCTATACTCATGTTTCCCTGAGTTTGTGCCGTCTTTGTCACTAATTAAAATAAAATGTGTCTGTAGAGTTAAGGTATAGAGATTCTTCTAATTAAAATAGGACTCCTCTGGTTGAGATAGAGTCCAGGCTAAAGTTAAAGCCTCAAATATCCTCCGTACAACTGCTGATATCACAGCGTAGTACTTCTGTACACACAGTTACACATCTCACAGTAAACAGGTGTTTACAGAGTCAAACTGAAGTCACATGGATCCTCGCATAGTCGTGAAAATCATAATCTCACCTTGTCTCATCTTAATATCACATGACTATAAATGAGAGCATTGTGAGACCTAAAATATAGTATAAAAAGTGCGTAAAAACATTTTAAAAATTGTTGAATGACAAACATTTACGATTTCTTTTTCTGTTTCTCACTATTTTGGTTTTGTTTCCAATTGGAGAGGCAGAGTGACAGTGAAACTTGGCATGTATTTTAGGTGCATAGAAAAAACACTGAAAATCCATACCTGAAGGAAAAAAAGAATAAAACGTTTGAATTAAGAACGCCAATAATCTCTGTCATTTCCTTCTTGTTTTGTGTGATATTTGCAGTAGAAAATGAGGAGACACTAACCTACCTGGTCACAGGATTAGAACACAATAAACACAGTGTATAAAAGCTGCATGTTGGATTAATAAGTGTTTGAGAATCGTGGCATCGAGGTGCCACATTAAAGACAGAATTACTAGTCCCTGCATTAGACAGAAAGGCCTGTTTATGGTTGTGTATTAGAAATGATTGATAGACCTAATGAATAGTCAGGTTACTTCTGTCTCCTTCCAGGAAGTCCTGCATTGTTGTTCCAAGTCAGCAGTTTTCACATAGTTTGCAGGTTGTTTAAAATATAGAACATGAATATCAACATATTTTAAGTTCTGATGTGGCACCTAAAAACACCGAGACTGAAATAAAACGAGTGATTATAGGAATAGAAACTAACACAAGTCAACGCGGCTAGGTTAGCTGGCAATAACACGACACGATAGAGTGAAAGACGTTAAAAAATATATAAAAAGACATGTACACACAGAGAAGCTCAATCCGACATTTAACATTAATTCACGTGTTTTAGTCGCATTTTGTCTCGACGGCGATGCTGAATATTTCTGTTTGAGCTCATGCTAGTTCAAGCTAGCTAGCTAGTTAGCTGGCAGCTGTCATTTGTCGTTAGTTTCATGTGACACAGAAAACAGCAGAAAACACGCAAAAGGGGAAAATCAACATCTTGCTGTCAATCCCCGACGACGAGTGTGTTCAGAATAAGTAAAATGTGTTTAACCTGAGACTAGTTGAGGCTGGCTGGAGTCAGCTCTGCGGACAAGGCCAAACACTGTCCTGACGTTAGCTTAGCATGCTCCGCTTAGCTTCGTATCTTTTCATTCGTAGGCAATTCGTGTGTGTTATACCGTTATCCTACAAACACCCATACCACACGTAGATGCCGTTAAATGAATCCTTATTATAATACATATTATCCATATAGCACATTTCATACATAAATGCAGCTTAAGCAAAGACTTTTAGACATTGATCTTCTTAGCTATCATGCTAACCCAGCTAGCGCTAGCAGCTATAAAAACACAGTGTCTCTGTTCCTTTGGTCCGGTTAAAAATACACAACGTCGCATCATAACTTACAAGTTAATGCAGATTAAACAAGTCAAAGCAGGGCAACGCATCCAGTATTGATTGATTGATTGATTGACATTCCCTGGAGTATCTTAACGGTTAACATTAGCCTCAATAAGACTCCGCATTCTGAAGAGTTCAACCCCTCAACGTGCGCCTTCTATTTGGTCTCTACATTTTCCTACTTGTACCAATCATAAGAATCAGTGTTTACCAGAAAGCTGAGGTTGTCACGCGACGCATCTGTGCTTTCTCTTTCTTCAATATCGCGTATTTTTCAATAAAAAGGCTGTTTCATCTCGCGTGTGCATCAATATTCCCCAGAATCCTGCTTCGGATGTGCGGTTCCGTGTGTCGCCTGCTGCACAACGAGCCGGGTGTGGGGGCGCTGTCGAGCAGCTCAAACTGGAAATTCGTCATCAGAAGCAGGATTTTAGGGAAAATCGATGCTCACACAAGATTAAACACGTATTATCTTAAAATATACGGAATATTGAGCAAGGTAAACACCCCGATGCACCAGAGGAGAACCTTGGCTTTCTGTTAAGCCCTGTTTTTATGGGACTGATTCACGTAGAAAAACGCAGAGGTGAAATTTACGGTGCCCATTGCCCATATTTAGTGGATGGAACTGACACTCTTGAGAATGCGGAGCCTGAGGATTCTCGTATGAGGCTAACGCTGCAATAACCCGGTTATAGTTAGTAAATGCTTAATAGCTGATAAACGGCGACGTCGTTACTCATGTCGTCGACTAGTAACCGTGTGACTAAAATGATTATTGGTTCATCTTAAAGCGTCGTATTTTTAAGAGTTCCAATTCCATTTTATAGCCGTTATTATCCCGACAACTGCCGGGCAACTCCTTAATCCTAAACAAGCGGCGGCGGCGGCTCAGCCCGCTCCGCTCCGCTAGCAAACCGAACGTTAGCAGCGAGTACGACATCTTTAAAATAAAAAAAACAGACACACAACAACCACTACGGGTGAATTTCTGCCTCCAAAACGAAGGAAAAGGCTTGTTACCTTTAAGCTGTCGAAGTCATGTCCTCGTATGTATGGATCGTTTAATGTGTCCCGTCCTCACGTTGCTATGATTCCGCTCGTGTCTCTTTAAGATTCAGCTGCTGAAACCCGGGCAGCGTCACTGCCGCACTGACGTCATCACGCACGAAAACTGGCGCAGCCGCGTTGGTGAATAAACGCGCGCGTAGCGTTTAATTCATATGATCTAATTCTGTTTTTCCTTCATTAAACCTCCTGATTCAGGTTAGTGTTGTATTTATATATATTCAGCCCATAAATTGTTCAAAAAATCAAATTAATCCAAAGTCAATGTTCCTGTTACAGCATCAATATATATCATCAATATCCACATCATCAATACAATAATCCATCCATCCATTGTCTATCCCGCTTATTCCCTTTCGGGGTCGCAGGGGTCTGCTGGAGCCTATCCCAGCGCGTTAAGGCGAGAGGCAGGGATACACCCCAGATGGTCGCCAGCCAATCGTGGGGCACACACACCATTCACACACCATTCACTCTCACACTCACACCTATGGGCAATTTAGAGTTTACCAATTAACCTGAGCATGTTTTTTGTATTGTGGGAGGAAACCGGAGTACCCGGGGAAAACCCACGCAGACACGGGGAGAACATGCAAACTCCACACAGAAAGGCCCCAGACCCAGGCCCAAGGCGGTCTTGAACCTGCGACCTTCTTGCTGTGAGGCAACAGTGCTACCCACCGCACCACCGTGTCGCCCTCAATACAATAATAAAATAGTTTAATATAATATCAGTAGTAGCTGCAACTAACCACTATTTAGAGATTTATTTAGATTGGAGCTGTTTGTGGGATTATTTAATTGGCTCCTTTATAATCTCCTTTTTAAACTTACAGAAAATATTCTTCATGTTCTTAATGATCCTCAGTGATTTACAGCATTTTATGGAGGAAAGGAAAACTGAAAAATAAATAAAAACAACTAGTCAACTAACAAATCCTTAGATGACCAAGACAAACCTATTGATTACCTGAATGCTGGATTATTAATAATAATGAATAATAAACCCTACTATAAAGAACTACAGCTATAACAGTGAATGAGTCTCCAGCATCACATGATCACACTGTTGTATTTATGGACTAATGATGTCATATACAAGAACACATCAGTCAGGGGAATAAAACAAGTACTTTTTTATTTTTCGATACCTAACCCAAGTAAAGGATTCATGTGGATCCTCAGTCATTACCCTGACTTACTGTTGTTGTTATTATTATTATTATTATTTCTGGAACCAAAAGTTGACAGATCCAACGCTAACACTTCAAATGTGAAATCCATTTCATTTTTATATTTCAGTTAATCAGACTAAAGAGTTCACTCTGGTTCACTTTCATTGAAAGAAAATAAATCTGCAATCATTTTGAAGATTATTTTACATTTGTCACTATTCTGGAGGAGGATTTTTAATGGGAACAACATTAAAACAAAATGTTTGAAAGACACAAACTACATGTGACCCACACAGCGTGTGACTTTCTGACCTCGTGATTTCAACATAAACTTACCTATGTGTAGATGTTAATAAAAGTATCTAGTAAAAAACAGCCCTGGATGTATTTATCAAACAATTGTTTAATAAAACTAACTAAAAATGTAGATTCGGTGCTTCATTTCAGTTTAAGGCAGGAATTCTCCCTCCAAGTAAGTTAGGGTTAGAAATATTAGAAAATCATAAATTAATGCAGCAATTTGGTGAGATTGAGAGCAAACTCAAGAAGCTATGACTCTCATTACTACTATTAATGATAATATCAGCTATAGACTATCAATAATCACTATTGACGATAATATCAGCTATAGACTATCAATAATCACTATTGATGATAATATCAGCTATAGACTATCAATAATCACTATTGATGATAATATCAGCTATAGACTAACAATAATCACTATTATTGATAATATCAGCTATAGACTATCAATAATCACTATTAATGATAATATCAGCTATAGACTATCAATAATCAATATTATTGATAATATCAGCTATAGACTATCAATAATCACTATTATTGATAATATCAGCTATAGACTATCAATAACCACTATTGATGATAATATCAGCTATATACTATCAATAATCACTATTGATGATAATATCAGCTATAGACTATCAATAATCACTATTGATGATAATATCAGCTATAGACTATCAATAATCACTATTATTGATAATATCAGCTATAGACTATCAATAACCACTATTGATGATAATATCAGCTATATACTATCAATAATCACTATTGATGATAATATCAGCTATAGACTATCAATAATCACTATTATTGATAATATCAGCTATAGACTATCAATAATCACTATTGGTGATAATATCAGCTATAGACTATCAATAACCACTATTGATGATAATATCAGCTATATACTATCAATAATCACTATTGATGATAATATCAGCTATAGACTATCAATAATCACTATTATTGGTAATATCAGCTATAGACTATCAATAATCAATATTATTGATAATATCAGCTATAGACTATCAATAATCACTATTGATGATGATATCAGCTATAGACTATCAATAATCACTATTGATGATGATATCAGCTATAGACTATCAATAATCACTATTATTGATAATATCAGCTATAGACTATCAATAATCAATATTATTGATAATATCAGCTATAGACTATCAATAATCACTATTATTGATAATATCAGCTATAGACTATCAATAACCACTATTGATGATAATATCAGCTATAGACTATCAATAATCACTATTATTGATAATATCAGCTACAGACTATCAATAATCACTATTAATGATAATATCAGCTATAGACTATCAATAATCAATATTATTGATAATATCAGCTATAGACTATCAATAATCACTATTGATAATGATATCAGCTTCAGATAGAGATACTCATCAATCATGACTCATCACAAACGTAGATTCTCAGTTTTAAAATGCTTAAAAAAACATGTTGAACACAAACCAAACCAGCTTCAGTCATATTGATCTGTTAAATGTAACATTTTCTCAGTGACATGTTTCCTAACAGGGCGACACGGTGGAGCAGTGGGTAGCACTGTTGCCTCACAGAAGGTCGCAGGTTCAAGACCGCCTTGGGCCTGGGTCTGGGACCTTTCTGTGTGGAGTTTGCATGTTCTCCCCGTGTCTGCGTGGGTTTTCACCGGGTACTCCGGTTTCCTCCCACAATACAAAAAACATGCTCAGGTTAATTGGTAAACTCTAAATTGCCCATAGGTGTGAGTGTGAGAGTGAATGGTGTGTGAATGGTGTGTGTGCCCCACGATTGGCTGGCGACCATCTGGGGTGTATCCCTGCCTCTCGCCTTAACGCGCTGGGATAGGCTCCAGCAGACCCCTGCGACCCTGAAAAGGAATAAGCGGGATAGAAAATGGATGGATGGATAATATAATATAATATAATATAATATAATATAGCCAGGGCGACACGGTGGTGCGGTGGGTAGCACTGTTGCCTCACAGCAAGAAGGTCGCAGGTTCAAGACCGCCTTGGGCCTGGGTCTGGGGCCTTTCTGTGTGGAGTTTGCATGTTCTCCCCGTGTCTGCGTGGGTTTTCCCCGGGTACTCCGGTTTCCTCCCACAATACAAAACATGCTCAGGTTAATTGGTAAACTCTAAATTGCCCATAGGTGTGAGTGTGAGAGTGAATGGTGTGTGAATGGTGTGTGTGCCCCACGATTGGCTGGCGACCATCTGGGGTGTATCCCTGCCTCTCGCCTTAACGCGCTGGGATAGGCTCCAGCAGACCCCTGCGACCCCGAAAGGGAATAAGCGGGATAGACAATGGATGGATGGATGTTTCCTAACATAGAGGATTAGAGTCATTTCTAATGATAAAATGTCCAGATTCTCTGGTTCAGCTTCTGTTCTCTGATTATTTCCTGGTTTCTTTATTCTTCTATAATAGTAAACTGATGATCTTTGGGTTGTGGACAAAAAAAGACATTTTAGGTTTATCTGACACATGTGGATGTTTCTCCTCATGTTTCCTTGTGTTAGTGGCGTTAACATTAATTCAACTTTAATAATTAACGTGTCTGTTCAGACGAGGCTGAAACGCCGTTTGTGTGACATCACAAAGTCCACGGCTTCATCTCCAGGTGAAAGTGACCTTCAGTCCTCAGGTGGTGGGCGGAGCCCCAGGGTGGAGTCATGCTGCGTCGTGACTGGCCAGAACAGCGGTGGAAGGGTGGGCTGGCGAGGGGCGTGGCCATAAAGCGGGAAAAGGTGAGGGGAGGGCAGCGGGAACCCGGGGACGTCAGGGTCCATGAGAGGGGGCAGGGGGGGGCGCGGGGTCCTGCTCCCGTCCAGGGGGGGGCAGCGGCGGAGACGCGTCCATGACGGGGAGACGTGTCTGTCCTCGCCGTGTCTGTCCTCGCCGTGTCTGTCCTCGCCGTGTCTGTCCTCGCCGTGTCTGTCCTCGCCGTGTCCCGCCCCCTCCACGCCGCGGCGTCTGACCAGGGGTCGACACCTCTGACCTTTACGGAACTTGGCTCTACGGTTCTTAAACCAGACCTGGAGCAGAGGGAATTATTATCAACAAGAGCTTAACAGCTTGAATCAGTAAAACTCATTTATTATTTTAGAAGATTATCCGACAATTCAGAGACAATTTATAGTCATTTGCAGATCATTTTACATTTTTCACTATTCAGGAGGAGGATTTTTTATTGGAACAACATTAAAAATTTAAATAAACGTTTGAAAGACAAACTACATGTGACTCGTTTCCTGACACAGCGTGTGACTTTCTGACCTCGTGATTTCAACATAAACTTAGAAGAATTCTGCCTTAAAAATATTTATAAATATACGATTGCACAATAAATGAATGTACAAATATTTCCTCTGTGAAATGCGTCAGCATCACTGTCAACGTGTGCATTATAAACTATCCACAAGTTATTGTGTTAAATTATATTTGATTAATAATTAACCAAGAACATTACAGCTGGTTTCGATGCTGCAGAGTTTTTGTTATTATCCTTAAAATAACATTAATTCATTCATTACATTTTATAATAATATTAATATCATACATATTATTTATTAGTATTAATATGTATTACTAATAAAACATTATAAAAACTGTATAAAGCTTTTATAGTGATATAGATGATGATGTTTGTTTTTACTGTGTAATGATGAATATTATATATATTATGATATTAAATGGTCTTTTTGTTTCTAACATGTAATAATGAGCATTAACGCTGAACGACTCGGACCTGGATCCGGGCCTCGGGCAGGTCGATGCAGACCGCCAGGCGCTCCCTCATCCCAACATCTGGATACTGGGTCTGCTGGAAGGCGTCCTCCAGCGTCTGCAGCTGGGACACGCTGAACGCCGTGCGACTACGACGATGCTTCTGCTGCTGGAAACCAGACTCCAGGATCAGCTCTGAGGAGGAAGGAGGAGGAGGAGGAAGGAGGAGGAGGAGGAAGGAGGAGGAAGGGTTTAATAATAAATACTCATCATACATTTATTTAATATGTGTCTTTATTATTCTACAGTTATATATTATAAATAATAATAATATAAGTTGAGGTTTGACATTATTGAGACTAAATCTCTTCTATTATCATCATCAATACTGATTATTAATAGTCTATAGCTGATATCATCATCAATAGTGATTATTGATAGTCTATAGCTGATATTATCATCAATAGTGATTATTGATAGTCTATAGCTGATATTATCAATAATAGTGATTATTGATAGTCTATAGCTGATATTATCAATAATAGTGATTATTGATAGTCTATAGCTGATATTATCAATAATAGTGATTATTGATAGTCTATAGCTGATATGATCAATAATAGTGATTATTGATAGTCTATAGCTGATATGATCAATAATAGTGATTATTGATAGTCTATAGCTGATATTATCAATAATAGTGATTATTGATAGTCTATAGCTGATATTATCATCAATAGTGATTATTGATAGTCTATAGCTGATATTATCATCAATAGTGATTATTGATAGTCTATAGCTGATATTATGAATAATAGTGATTATTGATAGTCTATAGCTGATATTATCAATAATAGTGATTATTGATAGTCTATAGCTGATATTATCATCAATAGTGATTATTGATAGTCTATAGCTGATATTATCAATAATAGTGATTATTGATATTCTATAGCTGATGTTATCAATAATAGTGATTATTGATAGTCTACAGCTGATATTATCAATAATACTGATTATTGATAGTCTATAGCTGATATTATCATCAATAGTGATTATTGATAGTCTATAGCTGATATTATCAATAATAGTGATTATTGATAGTCTATAGCTGATATTATCGTCAATAGTGATTATTGATAGTCTATAGCTGATATTATCATCAATAGTGATTATTGATAGTCTATAGCTGATATTATCATCAATAGTGATTATTGATCGTCTATAGCTGATATTATCAATAATAGTGATTATTGATCGTCTATAGCTGATATTATCAATAATAGTGATTATTGATCGTCTATAGGTGATATTATCATCAATAGTGATTATTGATAGTCTATAGGTGATATCATCAATAATAGTGATTATTGATCGTCTATAGCTGATATCATCAATAATAGTGATTATTGATAGTCTATAGCTGATATCATCAATAATAGTGATTATTGATAGTCTATAGCTGATATTATCAATAATAGTGATTATTGATAGTCTATAGCTGATATTATCATCAATAGTGATTATTGATAGTCTATAGCTGATATTATCATCAATAGTGATTATTGATAGTCTATAGCTGATATTATCATCAATAGTGATTATTGATAGTCTATAGCTGATATTATCATCAATAGTGATTATTGATAGTCTATAGCTGATATTATCAATAATAGTGATTATTGATAGTTTATAGGTGATATCATCAATAATAGTGATTATTGATCGTCTATAGCTGATATTATCATCAATAGTGATTATTGATAGTCTATAGCTGATATTATCAATAATAGTGATTATTGATCGTCTATAGCTGATATTATCATCAATACTGATTATTAATAGTCTATAGCTGATATTATCAATAATAGTGATTATTGATAGTCTATAGCTGATATTATCAATAATAGTGATTATTGATAGTCTATAGCTGATATTATCATCAATAGTGATTATTGATAGTCTATAGCTGATATTATCAATAATAGTGATTATTGATAGTCTATAGCTGATATTATCAATAATAGTGATTATTGATAGTCTATAGCTGATATTATCAATAATAGTGATTATTGATAGTCTATAGCTGATATTATCAATAATAGTGATTATTGATAGTCTATAGCTGATATTATCATCAATAGTGATTATTGATAGTCTATAGCTGATGTTATCAATAATAGTGATTATTGATATTCTATAGCTGATGTTATCAATAATAGTGATTATTGATAGTCTACAGCTGATATTATCAATAATACTGATTATTGATAGTCTATAGCTGATATTATCGTCAATAGTGATTATTGATAGTCTATAGCTGATATTATCAATAATAGTGATTATTGATAGTCTATAGCTGATATTATCGTCAATAGTGATTATTGATAGTCTATAGCTGATATTATCATCAATACTGATTATTTATAGTCTATAGCTGATATTATCAATAATAGTGATTATTGATAGTCTATAGCTGATATTATCATCAATAGTGATTATTGATAGTCTATAGCTGATATTATCATCAATAGTGATTATTGATCGTCTATAGCTGATATTATCAATAATAGTGATTATTGATCGTCTATAGCTGATATTATCATCAATAGTGATTATTGATCATCTATAGGTGATATTATCATCAATAGTGATTATTGATAGTCTATAGGTGATATCATCAATAATAGTGATTATTGATCGTCTATAGCTGATATCATCAATAATAGTGATTATTGATAGTCTATAGCTGATATTATCAATAATAGTGATTATTGATAGTCTATAGCTGATATTATCATCAATAGTGATTATTGATAGTCTATAGCTGATATTATCATCAATAGTGATTATTGATAGTCTATAGCTGATATTATCATCAATAGTGATTATTGATAGTCTATAGCTGATATTATCATCAATAGTGATTATTGATAGTCTATAGCTGATATTATCAATAATAGTGATTATTGATAGTTTATAGGTGATATCATCAATAATAGTGATTATTGATCGTCTATAGCTGATATTATCATCAATAGTGATTATTGATAGTCTATAGCTGATATTATCAATAATAGTGATTATTGATCGTCTATAGCTGATATTATCATCAATAGTGATTATTGATAGTCTATAGCTGATATTATCATCAATAGTGATTATTGATAGTCTATAGCTGATATTATCATCAATAGTGATTATTGACAGTCTATAGCTGATATTATCAATAATAGTGATTATTGACAGTCTATAGCTGATATTATCAATAATAGTGATTATTGATCGTCTATAGCTGATATTATCAATAATAGTGATTATTGATAGTCTATAGCTGATATTATCAATAATAGTGATTATTGATAGTCTATAGCTGATATTATCATCAATAGTGATTATTGATAGTCTATAGCTGATATTATCATCAATAGTGATTATTGATCGTCTATAGCTGATATTATCATCAATAGTGATTATTGATCGTCTATAGCTGATATTATCATCAATAGTGATTATTGATAGTCTATAGCTGATATCATCATCAATAGTGATTATTGATAGTCTATAGCTGATATTATCATTATTGTTTCTACCCCCCAGAGTTCCTGATTTAAACTGAAATAACGTTGTTTTTATGGAAAAATCACAAAAACAAACCAGTCTCTACTTATTTATTCATTAATTTATTAATTTACCTGCCAGCCTCTACATTGATTAGTGATTGATTGGTTTACCTGCCAGCCTCTATATTGATTAATGATTGATTGGTTTACCTGCCAGCCTCTATATTGATTAATGATTGATTGATTTACCCGCAGCCTCTACATTGATTAGTGATTGATTGGTTTACCCGCAGCCTCTACATTGATTAGTGATTGATTGGTTTACCTGCCAGCCTCTACATTGATTAGTGATTGATTGGTTTACCTGCCAGCCTCTATATTGATTAATGATTGATTGATTTACCTGCCAGCCTCTACATTGATTAGTGATTGATTGGTTTACCTGCCAGCCTCTACATTGATTAGTGATTGATTGGTTTACCTGCCAGCCTCTCGGCCACCGTCAGGCTGTGGACGGGACTCGCTGCCGCTGAGTAAACGTGGTATCGCTCCGCCATCTGGTGGCGGAGGCCGAACAGCAGCGAGTTGAGGGGAAAAACTCCTCCGCAGAAATTCACGTTCATGTTGAATCTGAGGAGAGAAACACGTGATCATACTGGTTCTAGAATAAATATAAAACAGCGATACCAAGAGAAGCATAGACACAAATCCATGTTATCGAGTTAAACAATGAATGATAAATAAACAGATAGAGATGCTGTTCAGCTACTTGTGGATTCGACAGTAGAGCAGAATAAATAAAGTGAATAAAGGTTGATTCCATCACGTTTCTGATTCATTCAGGTCTGTTCGGGTTCGGTTTGAACTAAAAACACGGATTGAATCAGTAACTGATTCTGGTCAAAACCTTAAAACAAAGTTGTTTCCTGTTTTACCTGGTGTCCAGATCCTGGTTCGGAAGCTGCTGGTCCACCAGGTCCCGGTCCGGTTCGGGTTTAACCCGATCAGCTGCAGGTCTCCGTCTGGTTCCCGAACCGGCCCGATCCGAACTATTTAAGACGCGGCTCCGCAGCCTCAGCCAATAGGAAGGAGGCATTAGCGGGATTGGGGGGGGGGGGGGGCTATTGAACTTGAGGGATTTAAGCCAAGGACCCCCCAACCCCCCAACCCCCCCCCCCTAAAACAATACAACAATGTGCAGCCAGATCCTTTAACTGGACCATGTGAACTTTATTTATGGGAGTTCATCACACGTTGGTTTATTATGGGAGCAGAAAAAAGACTTTACTGGTTTTACTGGTTTAACTGCTTTTACTGGTTTAACTGGTTTTACTGGTTTAACTGGTTTTACTGGTTTTACTGGTTTAACTGGTTTAACTGGTTTAACTGCTTTTACTGGTTTAACTGGTTTTACTGGTTTAACTGGTTTTACTGGTTTTACTGGTTTTACTGGTTTAACTGGTTTAACTGGTTTTACTGGTTTAACTGGTTTAACTGGTTTAACTGGTTTTACTGGTTTAACTGGTTTTACTGCTTTTACTGGTTTTACTGCTTTTACTGGTTTTACTGCTTTTACTGCTTTTACTGGTTTAACTGGTTTTACTGCTTTTACTGCTTTTACTGGTTTAACTGGTTTAACTGGTTTTACTGCTTTTACTGGTTTTACTGGTTTAACTGGTTTTCCTGCTTGTACTGGTTTAACTGGTTTTACTGCTTTTACTGGTTTTACTGCTTTTACTGGTTTAACTGGTTTTACTGCTTTTACTGCTTTTACTGGTTTAACTGGTTTAACTGGTTTTACTGCTTTTACTGGTTTTACTGGTTTAACTGGTTTTCCTGCTTGTACTGGTTTAACTGGTTTTACTGCTTTTACTGGTTTTACTGCTTTTACTGGTTTAACTGGTTTTACTGCTTTTACTGCTTTTACTGGTTTAACTGGTTTTACTGCTTTTACTGCTTTTACTGGTTTAACTGGTTTAACTGGTTTAACTGGTTTAACTGCTTTTACTGGTTCATTCTGTGCAGAAACAGTCACAATATTCCAGAAGTGGAACTAGAATCATGTTAAATCTGACAAAATGCTGCATCAGAAGTTTTTAGTTAAAAATCATAAAACTTGACAGAAAATGTCAGGAAAACATTTCTTTCGTGTGTGTGTGTGTGTGTGTGTGTTGATGCCTTTAAAGCAGTTTAAGTTTCATTTAAAGTTAAAAAGCAGAAATGCCATAAGAGTCACAACATTAATGAGTTTTTTTACTTTTTTATTTCAGGTTGAAACGAGCTGACGAGTTATTGATAATCATTAAATGTGAAGATCAGGTGATGATAATCTTATAAATATGATGTATTGTTATATCTGAAAATATCCTGCAGAAAATAAAACAAACAAGTTTATAGTTAATATAACAACCAATAAAACATTTAACAGTTTTGATGCATTTTGTAAAATATTATTTTTTTATGTAATATTTACTAGTAATGGAGTTTTTTAAAATGATTTTAACTTCTTTTATTTACAGTGGATTCAGCAAATATTCAGATTTCAGTTTTTAATTCTTTTGAATAAAGTTGCAAAAACACATTTTGACTTTGTCACTGAGTAAAGTTTGATTGATTTCATCCATTTCAAAGTAAAACGACACAATAAAATGTGTAGAAAGTGAATGTATGTGACTAATGGAATATAAAAAGTCCTGTAATTAACTGAAGTGTGAATCCAGCTGAAAACCTTCATTCATGTTTCCGTCCTATGCAGCTGAGTTTCTGTCTGTTTATTGTCTTCATTAAACTGTTCAGAACTGGAACTAGAAAAGTTGGAACTCTGCTTCACCTCTTCCATATGTGAAAATTTTGTGCTCTTTTCTCTTCCTCCCTGTTTTTCCTTCCTCCTCCTTTCTCTGTTCTTGGCTGTCAAGCTCCATTAGTGTCTGCTGGAAATAAGTCATTTAGAAGAGGCAGGGCCGCTCTCAGCTCCAGGATTAGGACCCGGGCCTTTGTCTCCGCGGCCGCAGGATTAGGGCAGATTTACTGCGAGCAGGAAAAAAAACAGTTATTTCATGGCACTTTCATGATGAAACCTGGCCAAAGCTGTGTTGGCTGGGGGGATTATCGCCACACAAAGACCCTGCTTGTGTGTGACCCCCCACCCCCCCGGGCCCCGGCCCCCCCGGGTCGGGCCAGGCGGGACCCGCCGGGTTCACCTCCACCTCGGCCCGGTAACGGGCTCTTCAATCAGCTCCTGACCCAGGTCTGCAAACTGATGGTTGACCTCTGACCCCGGTTTAACCCCACAAACAGGAAATACACAAACTCCACAGAAAACACCAGGACTGGAACAAACCTGGAATCAACACGACGTGACGTCTACAGGAGAGTCAGAGTCAAAGCATCAAATCACGTTAAGACGAGGCGAGTTTTAGAGCATCAGGTCATTTCAGCTTCACGTTTGTCCATTCGTGCAGTTTTCTTTTACAAAAAACATGATTTTCTGTGTGTTTTTTGACATGAAATGTCATTTTATTGATCTACAATGTAAATTTAGTTGGTATCATGTATTTTTTTTAATTTTTAAAACCTATTTTAGAGTTAAACTGACTCCAAGTTGTTGGATGACACCACGTTACTGTGACAGAGAGATTAAGCTTTAAAACTGAGTTATTAGCCCAAATAATCAGCATAAACACAGGCATCTCAAACCAGTTTGAGTTTTTAACCTCTATTTCGTGCTGTTTGATCTTTTCCATGCACCAGACTGGATTGTGTTACATCACAGATAAAACTTCTTTATTTACTTACTTTATTGTAGCTGAGCTTATTTATGTATTTGATGTAATGACTTAACCCACTAAACGTGTGCTGCTGCTAACACTGCTGCTGCTGTTAATGCTGCTGCTAACACTGCTGCTGCTGCTGCTGCTGCTGTTAATGCTGCTGCTGCTGCTGCTGCTGTTAATGCTGCTGCTGCTGCTGCTGCTGTTAATGCTGCTGCTGCTGCTGTTTATGCTGCTGCTGTTAATGCTGCTGCTGCTGCTGCTGTTAATGCTGCTGCTGTTAATGCTGCTGCTGCTGCTGCTGCTGTTAATGCTGCTGCTGCTGTTAATGCTGCTGCTGCTGTTAATGCTGCTGCTGCTGCTGCTGTTAATGCTGCTGCTGCTGTTAATGCTGCTGCTGCTGTTAATGCTGCTGCTGCTGCTGCTGCTGTTAATGCTGCTGCTGCTGTTAATGCTGCTGCTGCTGTTAATGCTGCTGCTGCTGCTGCTGCTGTTAATGCTGCTGCTGCTGCTGCTGTTTATGCTGCTGCTGCTGTTAATGCTGCTGCTGTTAATGCTGCTGCTGCTGTTAATGCTGCTGCTGCTGCTGTTTATGCTGCTGCTGCTGTTAATGCTGCTGCTGTTAATGCTGCTGCTGCTGTTAATGCTGCTGCTGCTGTTAATGCTGCTGCTGTTAATGCTGCTGCTGCTGTTAATGCTGCTGCTGCTGCTGCTGTTAATGCTGCTGCTGCTGTTAATGCTGCTGCTGTTAATGCTGCTGCTGCTGTTAATGCTGCTGCTGCTGCTGTTTATGCTGCTGCTGCTGTTAATGCTGCTGCTGCTGCTGCTGTTTATGCTGCTGCTGCTGTTAATGCTGCTGCTGTTAATGCTGCTGCTGCTGTTAATGCTGCTGCTGTTAATGCTGCTGCTGCTGTTAATGCTGCTGCTGCTGTTAATGCTGCTGCTGCTGCTGCTGTTAATGCTGCTGCTGCTGTTAATGCTGCTGCTGCTGTTAATGCTGCTGCTGTTAATGCTGCTGCTGCTGCTGCTGCTGTTAATGCTGCTGCTGCTGCTGTTAATGCTGCTGCTGCTGTTAATGCTGCTGCTGCTGCTGTTAATGCTGCTGCTGCTGCTGTTAATGCTGCTGCTGCTGTTAATGCTGCTGCTGCTGCTGTTAATGCTGCTGCTGCTGTTAATGCTGCTGCTGCTGCTGCTGCTGCTGTTAATGCTGCTGCTGCTGCTGCTGCTGTTAATGCTGCTGCTGCTGTTAATGCTGCTGCTGCTGCTGCTGCTGCTGCTGCTGTTAATGCTGCTGCTGTTAATGCTGCTGCTGTTAATGCTGCTGCTGCTGCTGTTAATGCTGCTGCTGTTAATGCTGCTGCTGCTGCTGCTGTTAATGCTGCTGCTGCTGCTGTTAATGCTGCTGCTGCTGCTGCTGCTGCTGCTGCTGTTAATGCTGCTGCTGTTAATGCTGCTGCTGCTGCTGCTGCTGTTAATGCTGCTGCTGCTGCTGCTGCTGCTGCTGTTAATGCTGCTGCTGCTGTTAATGCTGCTGCTGTTAATGCTGCTGCTGCTGCTGCTGCTGTTAATGCTGCTGCTGCTGTTAATGCTGCTGTTAATGCTGCTGCTGCTGTTAATGCTGCTGCTGTTAATGCTGCTGCTGTTAATGCTGTTAATGCTGCTGCTGTTAATGCTGCTGCTGTTAATGCTGCTGCTGCTGCTGTTAATGCTGCTGCTGCTGTTAATGCTGCTGCTGTTAATGCTGCTGCTGCTGCTGCTGCTGCTGCTGTTAATGCTGCTGCTGCTGCTGTTAATGCTGCTGCTGCTGCTGCTGCGTTCATCAGATTATCGCAGCATCTTATTTTCTTATCACCAGGATGTGAGTTTGATGCATTTAAAGACTTAGGTGAGAATTGTGTGGATTTTGTCGCCTCCTGTAGAGTCTAAACCTGCTTAAACCCAGTGATCCCTGCAGGGATTACAGCAAGAAAAGAACGTTTATTGAGGTTTGTCAGTGATCAGAAAGAATCACAGTGAAAGTCAAATAACAAGCTTTAAACTCCAGTTTTGCTGTTAAACTGTTTTCTGTGGTCAATTTTTTGGACTTTAACAAATATATACACAAACAAGAATACCTAATATAATTTATAAACATGTCAGTTTCCTTCTAGATCATTTATCAATCATGTGATCTGTGAAAAGCAAGAAAAGTAAGAGGACAAATCCCCAAAGTTCAAGTAACTTCATCAGATCAATAAAATGCTCTGTGATGGTTCAGATTAGATAAAAAGCTGAAAATGCTGAAAACCTAAAGATGTTGGACGTTTGTCTTAAAACGACTTAAACGATCAGTTAGTTTTGTGTGTGTAAAGTGATCAATAATAACCGTGTTGTTTCAGGTGAGTTTCAGTGAGTTCACGTTCTCGTCTTTTTTGTTGTTTAAGTTAAATCTGTTCAACAGATGTTTCACACGAAAACCTCTTTGTGCCTTTAATCAATTATCAATAGTGTAAATTAGTCTGTCAGCGCGGGACCTTTGGAGCTGTCAGTTAGAGCCCAGCGGATCGATCGCTTCGTAAAACACGGCGCAGACGCCTTTGTGGGGGAGGGGGCGGGGCTACGGAGGGGCGGGGCTAAGGAGGGGGCGGGGGCGGGATCGATAGGCCCCGGTGACCTCTGACCCCAACGGAGCGGCGGCTCGTCTTAAGCTGATGAGAGCGGAGGATCACGCTGAGACACACACACACACACACACACACACAGCTGTTCATCTTCTCATTATTGGACCTGGGGACTCGTTGTTTGCTTGGATTTCACTCGTCCAGCTGATCAATGAGTCAAGAGATTAAAGACGTCTCAGGGTCAAGGCGAGACCAGGTCCAGAGGAGACCACCTTCATCCTCATCATCCTCCTTTAAACCCAGCGACAACACAAACTGTGTAGGGGACATCATGTCTACATGGGCTTTTATAATTCTCCTTGATAAGAAGGAGTTCTGATAATTGAGACACTTGATGAATGGAGAGGTGTGAAACAACATGAACATTCAGAGGATTCAGCATCAGCCTTCAGAGGGAAACCAGAAACTCATCGGCTTCAATGGGTTAAAGCAGAAGTTGTTGGTGGAGAGGATGAAGCAGCAACCAGGTCCCAGTGTGGGGTCAGTTTTCAGACCCCCCCCCGACTCAAAGGTGACGAGACAGAAAGAGAAAGAAGAGCTGATCGAATTTGATAATGAAGACGACCCTTTAAGCTGCTTCGAGTCTCTGCAGCGGTCCGTAAACACTGACCCCCCCTGCCCCCCCCGGTCCCTGAACATTGTGTTGTATTGATCCTGGATAAACGCTCTTTAATACCTGGGGGGGGAAATGCATCCTGACATGTGACTGAGCAGCTTAGACGTGAAGAAAGGACGACGCTGCAGCAGTTTACTCCATTCACAGAAGCAAAGACACCACACAGCACAGAGCGCCGCACGTAACTAATAACTTTTAATAGAAAAAGATGAACAACCAAAATGAACAAATACAAAAAGGAAACGGCGTATTTACAGCACTGGCATCTGTCAGTCATTGTCAACATAAAACAGCAAAAATGAGTCGATACGAACGTTCAGAATGAAGAAGTGTGACCTAACACAGCCTACAACAAACCTGTGGTGAACACTGTGTTATAACACAATGTTATAACACTGTGTTATAACACAATGTTATAACACAGTGTTATAACACAATGTTATGACACTGTGTTATAACATTGTGGTATAACACTGTTGTATATATAACCACATATATAAATATATAACCACAGATAACTGTGTTATACCACAGTGGTTCTACCACAGTGGTAGAACACTGTGGTAGAACCACTGTGGTCCTGCTCTGGGTCGTTTCTCTGATCAAGTTTTATAGGATTAGTTCAGGCCTGACACCAACAGCTTTAACTGGGTAGAACTCGCTGTACAAACAGAGCGACGTGAAAACACAAAAAGTGTGTTTGCAGCGACGTTAACAGACTGATGTCGATGCACTGCAGTGGGACTGGGAGCCGGTGACGGGTTTCATTAGAAGTGATGTGCTGGAACACAGATGAGGTACTCGGGCCCTATACAACAAGAGCGTTTCTATAGTGCAATTTATGAATATCACCATCATCTTCATCATCTTCATCATCGCCATCCTCATCCTCGTCATCAGCAGCAGCAGCAGACGACGCTCTGGCGTTTTAAGTAGTTCTGCTAGAAAGGTTTTTACTTATAAATCGGTTTTAAAGAGACACTGCTCCAATAAACAGAAAGAACACGGTAACTAACATTATTCAGAAGTGAAATAAAGGAAGTGAAAACACTGATCGTTGGGCTCCTATTGCTTTGACCGGCTGGAACTCGTCAGGATGTTTCTGACCTTCACGTCTCACGTCTGAAGGCCGGAGCTGAAGAAAGGGAGGGGGGCAGAGGTCAGAGGTCATCTTTTCACCTTGGCGTCCTCTCTGATCTTCCAGAACATCAGCTCCATGCAGGCCGACGCGTCCTCGCTGGAGTCGTGTCCCTCCACTAAAATAATTAAACACAGAACAATAATTCATTCATTTCAATTACTAAACAACATCACACTTTCTGTTTGACTGCAAGTCTTAACATGTAAGATGTAATCAAGCATTTATATATATATATATATATATATATATATTATGTTATATAAAAACGTCTTATTTCTTATTTATTGCAGTTTTAGATGGTTTGAACAATCATTTTTTCTGAAAATGTTTCCATGAAGAATCAAAGCTTTGAGGCATTTAGTTCACAGTTTTACAGGAGCGACACCTGCTGGTCAGTTGGTGTCAGTGCAGCTGGAAATACACAAATACTTCAAATACAGGAATACTTTTATACTATTATTTATTATTATTGGAATCACTTCACCGGATGGAGATATATATGTATACACACACACACACACACACACACACACACACACACACACACACACACACACACACACTACCCTGTGAATTATGTCACTGATTAAAATGATTAAAACCACAATCATAATGAGGTAAACAGGCCCCGTGTGGTTTCCTCACCGTTGTCCTGGATGATGCGTTTGAGGTGGTCGGCCATCAGGTTCCTCAGGGCCCGTTTGTAGGGCGCCCCCAGGCGGTGGGGGAACACCACGGCCGTGTCCACCACGCTGCTGTGGATCAGCTGATCAATGGGGAGGAAGGGACAACGTTAGTTTCACTAAGATATTAAAGTGTCAGAAAGAATAAATTCAGAGGTTCTGGACAAATCTAAGAAACGTTCACATTAAGGATCCATCCACATCTCACTATATAGAAGTGCACACACACACACACACACACACACACACACATATATATATATAGATATATATATATATATATTTTTTTTAAATTTGAACCAGGGACCATAAAGGTCGAGGAATAATAAAAATAAAGGGCTGGTGTGTTCCATCCTGCTCCATCGTACCTTCAGGGCCAGCAGGTCGCTCTCCAGGCTGTGGCCGATGAGAACGGACTCAGCGCTGAACAGACTCAGCAGCACGGCCTGGACGTCCCTCAGCGTGATGCTGGAGTTCTCCAGGTCCTCCTCCGTCACACCTGAGAACCTGAGGACCAGAGGGTCAACAGGCTGGTACTGGTCTACGGGCTGGTACCGGTCTACAGGCTGGTACTGGTCTACAGGCTGGTACTGGTCTACAGGCTGGTACTGGTCTACGGGCTGGTACTGGTCTACAGGATTATCGATCATACTGTTCTGTATTTTTCTTATTTCAGTTTCCATCTTTCTGCTCCTCATATTATTTAACCCTCTATTGTATGAAATATTATTTAAACATGGCCAAAGTTCTAATTCTTCTATAATATAACATTATATGTAATTATATATAGTTATAAATAACAGTCTCAGGATGGTTTCATGCTTTGTGAGTCGATGTGACTCCATCAGGTTGATGCAGTAGGAATATTATAATATTATAATATCGTTGCTATATGCAACAAATCAATTTTAGTTTATTAGGGAGAAAAATAACTGTAAAAGTGTTTTTATATTTATATTCATATTATTGGGTGAAATTTTTCCAAAATCCTGAATAAAAGACACCAATGATGTTCACATGTCAAATGTCCATGAGGGGCTGGTCATGTGACCTCATACACTGTATGTCCTTCAAAATAAAAGCCCCCTAACTGTAACTGTACTGCAGTGTCTAAGCTGGAGATTCTCAGCCTTCCTCTAACTTGTCTTTCTCCAGACCACGTACTCCTCCCCCCACGCGTCCCACCTGTCCCGGCCTGCTCACCTGGTGTTGTAGTCCACCACTTTGCTCTGAGGTTTGACGAACGTGTCGTAGACGACCTTCAGGTCCGAGTCGATGACCGTCACCCTGGTCAGCTCCAGGCCCTGTTTGGTGTAGCACTGTTTCCACGGAGACAAGAACCCCACGTGATGCTGGCGGTAAAACATCCGATAAATAAACATCAGTGTTTCAGGGCCGACTCACCATCTCACAGTCCAGAGCGAACACGCCTCCGTTACCGTCCGGCGGCAGCGATTTACTGAACGTTGTCACGTAGCCGTCGAACGAGTCTTTACGGCCGTCCTGAACGTGTTGCTGCAGAAATACAAGGAATTTGAAGTAAGAGCAACTGTACTATACGATTTTAGTGTTTTTTAAAGCAGCGGTTTTACTTCTTAAACATCACAAGTGTAGCAGGAAAACATCAAAACTGTCATGTGGGGTTGTCATAAAAACTACTAAAGTCTCGTAAAAAGGTTTTAAAAAATTAAAATCAAGTTTCCCATTCTAGGTGGATTAAATGTTTAAAATGAATGACTCTTTACAGGTTACAACATTTGACATTTTGTAATTTTTGTAAATAAAATAACAAATGGACTCATAAATGACCAGAAACGTGCAGGAACACTGAATGTACGTTGAGCCCTGATGAAGGCTTCGTGTGTCTTGCTGACCTTTGACACCTGGCAGCCAGGTGAGCCCACAGCAGCAGAGCAGCAGCTGTAGCTGGTTTCCCAGCCGCCAGCGACTGGAAGACAAGAACAGGACGGTTTAGATACAAAATAAAACCTGCAGGTTGTTGAAGTGTACTGTTTTAACACCTTTATGTCTGCGTAGACGTCCCCAGTGAAAACAACATTCCTCTTTGCGGACACAGTTGCCGCTGACGTTGACTTTATATTCAGCTCCACAGCGACAGCAGATCTTAGTGAAGGCTGGAAACACAGTTTAAAAATGAGAAGAATTATACCAGAGCACATGTATGGATGTTAACGTGTTGGTACGATGGTTCAGGAGAATGAATTCACTGTAGCAGACAGTTTAGTTATAATCAGGGCTTTTAAAGTTATAATGATGGTAATAACACAGTGAAAACACCACAGGTCGTGTCTCTTATAACTCAGGGAAAGTTGGATGATTCCTGGCTCTTCTTACGGTCGGTGGGGCTCTTCTTCTCAGGCAGGTTGTGCAGCACGGCCTTCCCAGCAGCCTCGGGGCTGCTCCGTGGGTACCCGTGTTCCTGCAGCTGCTCCTCGCTCAGCAGGTAGGCCTGCAGCTTCCTGTACAGCGTCACACCTGCAGATGGAGGAGGATTTTACAGGTTCATTACTTTCTGTTTCTGGTCCATTAAACTAAGACTCCTTCTAAAAAAAACACCTCATGTCATGACGAGGACTGATAGAGCCCTAACGAGGACTAACAAGCTTTAACGAGTTCTAACGAGCCCTAACGAGGACTAACAAGCCTTAACGAGTTCTAACGAGCCCTAACGAGGACTAACACGCCTTAACGAGTTCTAACGAGCCCTAACGAGGACTAACAAGCCTTAACGAGTTCTAACGAGCCCTAACGAGGACTAACAAGCCTTAACGAGTTCTAACGAGCCCTAACGAGGACTAACAAGCCTTAACGAGTTCTAACGAGCCCTAACGAGGACTAACAAGCCTTAACGAGTTCTAACGAGCCCTAACGAGGACCCACAGGCATCTGTCACTGAGTAGATCCAAAAAGTCAGTTTTTCATATTTATTGCAGTAAAACATTATCACTCTACAATCGGCTGATAAACTGCATTAAAACGAAGTGTAATGAAAATACAAAGGAAGCAAAGTTTCAGCTTCTCTTCACTCTCAAAAACACACCAGAATAACCCGTGATGAAGTAATGATTATTTGGAGGGTGAAGGTGGCCTTTTATTGGATATTAATTCTATCTTTGAGCTTATGTTAAATCACACATCAGGACAGTTGGCTCCTATATAACAGCATGAAGAACGTGTTTAACCTCCAGTTTAGATTAAAGATTAAAGATTAAATCTAATAACAAGCAACAATCAACACTACCTCAATGGAAACTCAGTTTGTCAAGATGAGAATTTAAGAACTTTCTAAAATACAGTTTTAAGAATCATTCATCAGGTCTGTAAAAATGTGCATCTGTGTTCATGTTGGTTTGTTGTTGTTTAAAAGTCCATTTGTACCATTTATTTAGTAAAAATAACAATTCTATGTGATTTTTAGCCACAAAATGTATGATAAATTAAAAATATTTAATCCACCTAGAATACAAAGCTAGTTCATATGATGCGTTTTAATTTTGAACACCACGTGTGTGTGGTCACACCACCTGATTGTGTATGTGTCTGACCAGCTGTCAGGACAATGAACAGAAGCCTCACCAGTGAGCTTCTCCTCCTGCTGTCTGCCCGTCCTGTTGAGGGTGAAGCTGGTGGTGGCTGCCAGTCGCCCCCCCAGGACGTCCTGGTGGGACTGGGCCCGGCGGTTGGAGGCTGGACCCGAGTCCTCTGAACACAGGAGAACACGTTGGATGCTACTCACCACAGGAACATAAATAAATCTAAACAGGCTGCTGTTTGTTTAGAAAGAGCTTCACATGATAAAATAGTGGTTATTGATAGTCTATAGCTGATATCATCAATAATAGTGATTATTGATAGTCTATAGCTGATATTATCATCAATAGTGATTATTGATAGTCTATAGCTGATATTATCAATAATAGTGATTATTGATAGTCTATAGCCGATATTATCATCAATAGTGATTATTGATAGTCTATAGCTGATATTATCATCAATAGTGCTAATTGATCAGTAGCTGATATTATCAATAATAGTGCTAATTGATCAGTAGCTGATATCATGTTCCTGATCAGTAGGGGGCGCTCTGACGTACTGTTGGAGGCTGAGGATCCGCTCCTGCTCCTCAGCTTCTTGAGCGCGTTGACGGCCACGTTGAGGTAGATGTTCTTGCTGTTGCTGCGGTCGTACACCAGCTTCTCCTCGTCCAGGCCCTGAAACAAACAGCAGTGAAGCTTCTGTCCACCAGTGGAGCTGAAGCTGCTTTCTGAGCTGTGAGACAGTCACGCTGTGTCGTACCATCTGGAACGCCACGTCCTCCGACGGGCAGAACTTAACGCACTCATCGATGAACATGTTGAGGTAGCGCTGCCGGATGTTGTTGGGAACTTTGGCCCCGAAGTCCATGGGGATGATGGGTCGCTTCAACGAGGAGCTCTGGACAAGAAGTGACGTTTACAGGTCAAACACGCGTTACTTTAGTGAAATTCATTCATCCAACAGTAGATATCAACTACTGGTCAAAAGTCTCAGACAGATTAGTGTTTAATGAAGGTCACCACACCTTCATTTATCAAATGAGCTGCAAAGGGAATAGAAAATGCAGTCAGGACATGAACAAGGTTAGAAATAATGATTTTTATTTAAAATGATAATTTTCTTGCTGCTATAGCTGTGATAATTTACTGAGTCAATAACACTCAATCAATCAGTCAAAAGGTTCTACTTAAAGTACATTTAAAAACAGCAAAGTGCTGAAAATATAATGACAGAATAAAACAGAAAGAAGAAGCAACAATCAAATGAAAACAAACATAAAACATATAAATGAACCTAACGAGTGAATAAACAGATTAAAGTGATTTTACCTTCAACGTGGGAGTGTGAGCGACTCGCTTCTGGACCAGAGTGGACGAGGTTTTAGACAAGATTCCAGCTGTGGTCTGAGCTTTAAGAGACTTAACATCTGTAGACACACACACACACACAGACAGACACACACACAGACAGACACACACACACACACACACACACACACACACACACACACACACACACACACACACAGACAGACAGACAGACAGACAGACAGACACACACACAGACACACACACACACACACACAGACACACACACACACACACACACACACACACACACACACACACACACAGACACAGACACACACACAGACACACACACACACACACAGACACACACACAGACAGACACACACACAGACAGACACACACACACACACACACACAGACACACACACACACACACAGACACACACAGACACACACACACACACACACACACACAGACACACACACACACAGACACACACACACACACACACAGACACACACACACACACACACACACACACACACACACACAGACACACACACACACAGACAGACAGACAGACAGACAGACAGACAGACAGACAGACAGACAGACAGACAGACAGACAGACAGACAGACAGACAGACAGACAGACAGACAGACAGACAGACACACACACACACACACATTAGTAACTGTCATTGGTAAACCTGTATATTTGAATAAATCCAGGAGTGTTTTCTCGCCGGTTCTGGAGGACGACGCCAGCGCGTTGGGACGGTGGGCGATCCTCTTCCTGTCTCCGGTCGCCGTGGAAACGTGAGCGTCAGCCTTGACCGACGCCGACAGCTCGGCCGCTTGTTGCTGCGCCAGCCGCATCCGCTGGTAACACGCCTCCTGGGCCGAGGGGCGCTTCACGGGACGCGGGGCGACGGGGGGGGGGCGTCTCAGCCTGGGGGACGGGGGGAGACCTGGGTTTACTACTAACTACTAAACTAACAAGTCATTGGATCAGATCAACACGACCTGGAAGACATTAATGAAACCTGGATTAACAGGGCCCTGAAGGTTAATGAAGGGTTACTGAAGGGTTAATGAAGGGTTAATAAAGGTTAATGAAGGTTAATGAAGGTTAATGAAGGTTAATGAAGGTTAATAAAGGTTAATGAAGGTTAATGAAGGTTAATGAAGGTTAATGAAGGTTAATGAAGGGTTAATGAAGGGTTAATAAAGGTTAATGAGGGTTAATGAAGGTTAATGAAGGTTAATGAAGGTTAATGAAGGTTAATGAAGGTTAATGAGGGTTAATGAAGGGTTAATGAAGGTTAATGAAGGTTAATGAAGGTTAATGAAGGTTAATGAAGGTTAATGAGGGTTAATGAAGGGTTAATGAAGGTTAATGAAGGGTTAATAAAGGTTAATGAAGGGTTAATGAGGGTTAATGAAGGTAAATGAAGGTTAATGAAGGGTTACTGAAGGGTTACTGAAGGGTTAATAAAGGTTAATGAAGGTTAATGAAGGTTAATAAAGGTTAATGAAGGTTAATGAAGGTTAATGAAGGGTTAATAAAGGTTAATGAAGGTTAATGAAGGTTAATGAAGGTTAATGGAGGGTTAATGAAGGGTTACTGAAGGGTTAATAAAGGTTAATGAAGGGTTAATGAAGGTTAATGAAGGTTAATGAAGGGTTACTGAAGGGTTACTGAAGGGTTACTGAAGGGTTAATAAAGGTTAATGAAGGTTAATGAAGGTTAATGAAGGTTAATGAAGGTTAATGAAGGGTTACTGAAGGGTTAATGAAGGGTTACTGAAGGTTAATGAAGGGTTAATGAAGGTTAATGAAGGTTAATAAAGGTTAATGAAGGTTAATGAAGGTTAATAAAGGTTAATGGAGGGTTAATAAAGGTTAATGAGGGTTAATAAAGGGTTTATAAAGGTTAATGAAGGTTAATGAAGGGTAAATGAAGGTTAATGAGGGTTAATGAAGGGTTAATGAAGGTTAATGAAGGTTAATGAAGGGTTAATGAAGGGTTAATGAAGGTTAATGAAGGTTAATGAAGGTTAATGAGGGTTAATGAAGGTTAATGAGGGTTAATGAAGGTTAATGAGGGTTAATGAAGGTTAATGAGGGTTTATAAAGGTTAATGAAGGTTAATGAGGGTTTATAAAGGTCAATGAAGGGTTAATAAAGGTTAATGAGGGTTAATGAGGGTTAATGAAGGTTAATGAGGGTTAATGAAGGGTTAATGAAGGTTAATGAGGGTTAATGAAGGTTAATGAAGGTTAATGAAGGTTAATGAAGGTTAATGAGGGTTAATGAAGGTTAATGAAGGTTAATGAAGGTTAATGAAGGTTAATGAAGGTTAATGAGGGTTAATGAAGGGTTAATGAAGGTTAATGAAGGTTAATGAAGGTTAATGAAGGTTAATGAAGGTTAATGAAGGTTAATAAAGGTTAATGAAGGTTAATGAAGGTTAATGAAGGTTAATGAAGGTTAATGAAGGGTTAATGAAGGGTTAATAAAGGTTAATGAGGGTTAATGAAGGTTAATGAAGGTTAATGAAGGTTAATGAAGGTTAATGAGGGTTAATGAAGGGTTAATGAAGGTTAATGAAGGTTAATGAAGGTTAATGAAGGTTAATGAGGGTTAATGAAGGGTTAATGAAGGTTAATGAAGGGTTAATAAAGGTTAATGAAGGGTTAATGAGGGTTAATGAAGGTAAATGAAGGTTAATGAAGGGTTACTGAAGGGTTACTGAAGGGTTAATAAAGGTTAATGAAGGTTAATGAAGGTTAATAAAGGTTAATGAAGGTTAATGAAGGTTAATGAAGGGTTAATAAAGGTTAATGAAGGTTAATGAAGGTTAATGAAGGTTAATGGAGGGTTAATGAAGGGTTAATGAAGGGTTAATAAAGGTTAATGAAGGGTTAATGAAGGTTAATGAAGGTTAATGAAGGGTTACTGAAGGGTTACTGAAGGGTTACTGAAGGGTTAATAAAGGTTAATGAAGGTTAATGAAGGTTAATGAAGGTTAATGAAGGTTAATGAAGGGTTACTGAAGGGTTAATGAAGGGTTACTGAAGGTTAATGAAGGGTTAATGAAGGTTAATGAAGGTTAATAAAGGTTAATGAAGGTTAATGAAGGTTAATAAAGGTTAATGGAGGGTTAATAAAGGTTAATGAGGGTTAATAAAGGGTTTATAAAGGTTAATGAAGGTTAATGAAGGGTAAATGAAGGTTAATGAGGGTTAATGAAGGGTTAATGAAGGTTAATGAAGGTTAATGAAGGGTTAATGAAGGTTAATGAAGGTTAATGAAGGTTAATGAGGGTTAATGAAGGTTAATGAGGGTTAATGAAGGTTAATGAAGGTTAATGAAGGGTTAATGAAGGTTAATGAGGGTTAATGAAGGTTAATGAAGGTTAATGAAGGTTAATGAAGGTTAATGAGGGTTAATGAAGGTTAATGAAGGTTAATGAAGGTTAATGAAGGTTAATGAAGGTTAATGAGGGTTAATGAAGGTTAATGAAGGTTAATGAAGGTTAATGAAGGTTAATGAAGGTTAATGAGGGTTAATGAAGGGTTAATGAAGGTTAATGAAGGTTAATGAGGGTTAATGAAGGGTTAATGAAGGTTAATGAAGGTTAATGAAGGGTTAATGAAGGGTTAATCGAGGGTTTACTCTTTAATCAGGAAGACAATTATTCAGTAGTTTGATTTTGAATATAGAATTTAGTAATATACACATTTACTCATTTAAATGATGCCAAATGACATTTTAAAACTATGTTTAAAGGAATCTCAACCATTAGAAAACAAGATAGCGTAGAACCTCCTCCCATATCCAGGGAGTGTTAAATAGTTAAGTTTAAAAGAGTGAGAACAGAGCTGCTGATGACGGTTTAAACTGACGAGGTTTCTGCTTCCTGAAGGAAAGTTTCACGACTGAGTTTTCGTCCCTGACCGACTTTGCCTTGTGAAACTAGAAGAAGAACGAAGTCAAGGTGAAAACTTACGTTTCCTTTGGCAACAAAATGGGAAACCCTCTTCTTCTGACCAGGGAAGAGAGTAGTTAAAGTGCTCTCGGTGCTCCTCTCCTCATCAGAATCCCTGGAAGGCTGAGACGGAACAACAGGACGTGATTGAAATATTCAGAAACTTTCCACGGGAAGTTAAGATGGGGAACTTTGGAAATATTCAGCTCAGTTGTCTGGTGCTTTGGGCTCAAAAGCTGCCTCCAGGGATCAAGAAATCATCAGTGGAAGGGGTGTGGCCTAGCGAAGGGGTGTGGCCTGGTGACGTGTGTGGCCTAGTGAAGGGGTGTGGCCTAGTGAGGGGTGTGGTCTAGTGAAGGGGTGTGGCCTAGCGAAGGCTGTGGCCTTTGGGGGTGTGGCCTAGTGAAGGGTGTGTCCTCTGGATAGGGGTGTGGTTTCATGACAGGGGTGTGGCCTCACCAGCCCTGCAGTAATCATGTGCTGAGCAGTGAATTTACATTAAATGAAAATAACTCAACACTTTTGATAATTCCATCATCATGATTCGCAGCAACAGGTGATTTACCTGCTGCTACACAGCTAAAGGTATTTAGCTGGTTTCCCTCTTCAAACTCAGCAAATACACAATCCAGCAGCTCCCAAACCACCTGCACATTCACTACAATATGAGAAAATAATGGATCTTTACCAGAACTGAATTTAAGAAAAATTGTTAAGCTTCACATTCTCGAAACAGGTGAAAACACGTTTAACACAGCTACGGTATCACGCCGCCCAGCGGCTGCTGCAGAAAGTAGTCCCTAGTATCCGCTTCACGTGTGGTAACGGTCTAGTTATCGTCTCTCTTTGTCATTTCAATGTTATTCTCAATCTTCTTCAAATTAATCAGAAAAAGTACAACTCTACTACTCATAAAATAAAATAAATTAAAAATGAAATCATGTGCGTTGAGTCCTATGTTTCTAGTGTTGATTTTCTTCAAATCAAGTTTACGATTATCACAGAAACTTAAATCATACCGCAAAAAAACAACAACTCCGATGCAAGAATAAAAACTAAAGTCGAGGAATGAAGTCAAATGTTGTTGTATTTATGTATTTATGTATTTATTATTTACTACCCAGAAACGTGTTCTACATAGACAACAACAGCTGTTATTACAACAGCAGGAATAACCACAGCTGGATTTTGTATTTGCTGAATGTGATGAGGAAAACCAACAAAACAGCATCAGCTGATGAATAAAAAAGGTGTCACCTGTTGCTATGACGATGAACTTCAAAAATGTTGAACTGTCCCTTTAAATCTGGTTATTATGCTGCTTTATATTTTATCCAATGATATTTAAGTTCCAAATCTATAAATTTGTGTTTATTCCCAATAATTTCCATGGAAAGTTGCAAACTTTGAAAATCGTGAGCGAAGTGAAATAGTAAAGTAAAAACGCGACAGGAAGCAGAAGTGCATCATGGGTACCTGCTTGGCCTGCCTCCCCTTGTCCTCCCTCTTCACGTCCTGAGACTCGTTGAAAATCCGCAAACATTCCTCCATCGGGTCCGAGTCGAAGTCCAGGTCGTCCTGGAAGCTGGAGAAGTCCGTCCCCACGGCGTGGACCTGGTCCTGGTCCAGACGGACCTGGTCCTGGACCTGGTCCTCGTCCTCGGAGGAGGACGGCGTCAGCTCCGAAGCTTTCCTCTTGTTGAGTCGACTCCGTTTCAGGGCGTCTGCGGACTTCCTGACCAGGACCTCGTCCTCGTCCGGGCTCTCGTCCCCGAACAGGTCGGCGTGGCTCAGACTGGCAGTTCTGGGTTTGTGTTCCGCTCGTTTCCCATCGGACGGCCTGGTCCTGTCTCTGCTGCTCTTACAGAGTTTCTTCGGGTCCAGTTTCCCGTTGCGACTCTTCTCCTGCTCCAGGATCTTGATTTTCTTACTTTCTCTGGCTCCGTTTTCTGAGTCTTTATCTCGTCTGTCGGTTTTTACTTTTTCTGCAGCTTTGTTCTTTCCGTCGCTTTTCTTTTCTTCTCTGTGAACTTTCTCACTCGTCCTGACCTTAGCTGAGTTTTTTCTGTCTTCTCTCTTGTCGTGACTCTTGTTCTCCTTCTTGGCAGAGTCTGGGTTTGAGTTCTTTAAAGATGATTTATCTTTATTATCTTTATTATTATTATTGCTGCTGTTGCTGCTGCTTTTAGTCTTCGGTGTTTTGTTAAGTTCTTTTTCAACTTTATGAGCCTTCTCAGATTTGCAGCTTTTCTCATGACTCCGTCCCGCCGCCTTCTTCTCGTCGTGGTGGTTCTTGGCTCGATGACCGTCCTGGAGGTCCTGGTCCTGGTCCTGGTCCAGGTCCAGGTCATCCTTGTTCCGCTGCGTCAGTGCGTTTTTTATCTTCTTCGTCCTGTCCGAGCCTCCGTTGTTCTTCCTCTGCTGCAGGCTCCTCAGCGACGTGGGTCGGTACTCCGTCCCAGAGCTCTCCTCCTCCGACTCGGAGACCGTGTACTTCCTGTTGTCCACGCCGCCGCCGCCACGCTGTTTCTTCACGGCGGCGACAAACTCTTCGGCCGACGGGTCGCACGCCGCCGACCCCGTGGCCCTGCCCCCGCCTCTCTTGCTCTTCCCCGTGATTCCAGCGGCGTAGTTGGACAGCGGGTCGTACTCCATGTCCGTGGAGGGCTTGGAGTTGTCCAGGGTGTATTTACACCTGGGGGAGGACGTGTACCTGGGGCTGGGGAGGGGCGACGGCGGCCTCGTGGACGGAGGCTTCTTCAGCGACGTGGGGACGTACTCCATCGAGTTGCTGCTGCTGCCCTGGTTGTCCGTGTCCAAGGTGTACTTGCTGCAGCTGGCGGTGGGGGTGTACCCCCCCGACGAGATCTGGTAGCTCCCGGGGTCGTAGGGCAGGTGTGACGAGGCCGCCGCCGCCGTTTGACCTTTAGCCGGAGACGCGGCGGCGCCGGGTTCGTACGGCTCGTCCCCGATCCTGGACAGCTTCCTCTGCTGCTTCTCCACCTGGCTGCGGACCTCCTCGATGGCCCGGTTGACCAGGTCCAGGGCCCCCCGCAGGTCCCCATTCTGGTCCTGGGGTCTCACCACTTCTGGGTTGAACGGGTCGTAACCTTGTTCTGCAGGGAGGGAGGGAGGGGGTGTTAATGGATCTGACCACCGTCTGATCCTGGACCAGAACCTCAGACACTGAACTCATTCAACTACTCAGTAGTTTCAATAGAACATTCACTTTTCTGCTGGAACTTAAACCAGGTTCATCAGTTATTGATTCACAGCAAATACATCAGTGACTATTTTAATAAGTTAACTATTTTCTAGTGTTTCCATTTGGTAAAAATTACTTCATTTCATAAAAAGCTGTGATATAAATCTGTTCTTCCCTCTAAACGTAGGTTTTAGGTTCAGAAAACACATTGTTTAGTGTGTTTCTGTAGAGTTTCGTGAATGAATCTGATCCAACCAGATCTGTAAAACATATTTCATGTGTTTGCTGTTGTATAAAGTGTGAATCAATACTATACAGCTATATAAATAAAATTAACTTGACGTGGTTTCAGGTCAATAGTCAAATATTTCACCAGAAATTAAAGATTTGAGTAGAACTTATTGTCTCGTATTTTCATCAGGACCCTTCAGGTTCATAAACTATTAAACTATATAATTAACTATATAAAGCAGTTTTAACAGAATCGTGTTTCTGCTGAACACGAAGCAGAATCTGTGATTTTGGGGCTATATGAATAAAATGGACTTGACTTGGTTTCAGGTGAATAAATCAAATATTTCACCAGAAAATAAAGATTAGAGCAAACCCTAACCCTTTTAATTATTAAAGTAAAACTAACTAATTAAAGCGGTTTTAACAGAAACACGCTGGTAAATAAACGCGGATGTTAAAACCCGACGATGATGTCTGCCTCCAACACCAAGCTTCCAGCTTTCATTCGCCTGTTTTAAGCCTTTATGTGATGTCAGAACGGCCGCAGCTTGCGGTAAAACGCCGCTTCACGCACCTCTCTGCGCGGCTGGCGGCGGCTTCCCGTCGCGGAGCCGCCGGCTGTGCCTGAAGTGACAGAACGGCCGCGAGCAGCCCGGCAGCGGGCAGTCGATCCCCCGGAAGAAGCCGGTGGACCTCAGCATTCTCCCCGGATGGTGGCTGCTCTCATGCCCGCGAGAAGCCGCTCGGACCCGCTTGGTTTTCTGTTCTCGGTCCTTTTGTTTTTTTTTTCGTCCGCGTCCTCGACTTCGTTCAGCGAAAAAAAAAGCTTGAAAGGAGCGACGGAACAATAACAATGTCCCTACGGCGCCATGTTGGATCGGTCGGGGGAGGGAGTAACAAGTCTCGCGTGAGTTCACGTGCGTCGCGCTGTGTTACGTCACGGAGCATCAACGGCTAATAACACGCTAATAGCATGCTAATAAAAACGCGGCTTACGGCTAGGAACGAAATACACAACTTTTGACGTTGTTCTTAAACCCCCACTGGTAGCGATAATATTCTCTGTTCGGTTATAAACATTCGTATCGAAACACTCAAGAACTTACGGGGCGTTTGAATCTAACTTTATTGCTAGCCTGCAGCTAAGCTAAGCTAACAGCTGGCTGTGCTACGAGCTATTTATAAGTTTAAATAAACACGATTTTATCGGTTTTTGATCAATGAAGTGACACAAGTATTCAAGTAATTTATTTCACAGAAACAGAGCATAAACAAGCACGTTAAAGAAACTGCTTAGTCCAAAACATGAAAAAGACTGAAATAACTAAACGGGATTTAAATTATTTCAGCTTCAGTTCATTTTCTCAGGCGTTGAATCCTCATAAAAAACAGATTTTCGTTTATTTCTCCAGTTCCTCCTGCACAGGTTAAATTAACACTACATATCTGGTATTTATGCATTTTAATTCATTTATTTATTTCTTACTTTGACTGGTCAAAAACGAGCTTCTTTAGCTGTAAAATAATGAATACAGGAACACAAGTATAAAACTGGTAGTTTTCTGGTTGAAACGGACTAAGTTTTCAAATAAGACTGATTTTTAAACAATTTACTGAAGTTCATCCAAGTTTAGTTGTTGTCTTCAGCAGAGAAAGTTGGTAGAACCTTAATCACACAGGAATATATTCATGATAAACCCACACACTAAACTCACAATGCCTCAAACATTAAAACTGATTCAGAACAACTTGTTGTCGGATTTGCTGCGTTAAACAGTGAACATGTCCGCTCCTTCATACCTGCCTCCAGCTGCTTCCGGGCACACGCCCACACCTGTTCACGTTTTTATGACCTCACACGGTCACGTGATCCAATTAGAGCCGTTTCGTTAATCTCAGGTGTGAGAGGGCAGGTCAGAAAAAAACAGGATTAACCAGAGAGTTAAAATTAAAACACATGATATCAACTAGTTTTCTTATTCTAGGTGGGTTAATATTTATCACTCTTCATTTATCTATCATCAACTTCCACACATTTTATTTGCAAAATACCACATTTTCTGACTTTTATATTCTTTACCCAATAGATAATTATTAAAAACATGTTAGGTTTTTAGGTTTTAAATTACTTTCTTTGGTCTCTAAAATTTCTAAAAAATGTTGAAAAATATTTATCACAGTTTACTTTTTGTCCACAGCAATAAGATCTCAAAATACTCTCATTGAGATATTTTCTTCTAAAATGATAACAAAAATGAATTTATTATCAAAATAGTTGCAGAATAATATATTGATAATAAAACTAGTCGATTATTATACAACCGTTATAGCGAGTTTCTTTATTTCTCTGGTTAATTAACTATGTTGTTCCCACAGATTTATCTTTTCCTTTAATGTTTTTATAATATTGGTAATTTTTCATATATTATAGTATTTAATATCTTATTTTGCAGATAAATATTTACAATATGAAGCCACAAATGTGTACTAAACACTATTGAACATTTAAATTGAAACCAGATTTACTAAATAAAGGGATCATCCACTTCGATCTACTTAAAATAAAATATTTACAGTAGTTGTTTGTTATTGTGACACCCAGAGGAGCTGACTCTCATTGTCCACCAGGGGGAGACAAACGCCGCAGTTTCTCTCTGACATCACGTGCTCATGGAGATTGTACAGAAACTCACTGCAGTTGCATCATTTCCTTGTGACGTCAGCAATGTAAAAATAAACATGAAGCAAACAAACAAACATGTAAATGTAGACACGGAACTTTTAGCCTTTAATTAGGACAGCTCATAATTTCACTCTGTGCCTCTTGCTTATTTTAGATGAGTTAATAATAATAATAATAATAATAATAGCTACGCCATTATCTGACGGTCATGTGTTTGTTCAGAGTTTTTTAATAATCTTGAATCAGCACATTAATTAATCACATTGACATTAGAGCTGAAACTGTTGATTAAATAATCTGTCAAGTCAAATATTTTCCTGATTCCAGCTACAGATGTAAGATTCTCTTGCTTTTTATGTGATAATAAATTAGCAAAAAATATGAAAACACGTTGGTGTCTCAGAACTTGTGATCAGCAGTTTTTACTTTACTTCCTCTAATGTATTTTTTATTTAAATAATAAATGAAATACAGACACACTGATTAAATTGTTATTGCTCTGTATGTCTCTATACAGTGAATAATACAAATAAGATTCAGTTTTTTTTATTAATGACAAAAATCAGATTCTTTTGTGTTTTTGCTCAGGACAGTGATGTTTTACACATTTATTCAACATCACCGCTTCTTCACAGGTTGTAGCTGAAGCTGATTCAGCAGAATGATGGTGGTGATGATGATGATGATGATGGTGATGAAGAGGTGTTTTTAGAACCACTTGGTGCTGGTTGCAGCAGGTTGCATCAGTCCGCTCGACCCGGCCTCAACAGCGCCGCCTGATGTTCAGCAGCTGAATGACCAGGCCTTTACAGCCCAATCACAGGGACAGAGATAAGAGTTGATATGGAAGTGGTGATTCATTCATTACCCCGTGGGTTCACAGGAACATTAGAATCAGTGATCAGACAGACAAGTGTGTAGTTAAAGCATTTTATTGCTTTTTTCATTTTTTTTTTTAGAAAAACAATACAAAATTCTGTAGCAACTCTCATAAACGTTGCCGTGAGTGAACTGCAATCATTCACATGGTACAGTAAAGTGCTTATTTTAAAATCAAAATATGTTTTTTTATTTTATTTAAAAAGATGTATTTATTTTTACATTCTTTCCCGTGAACACGATTGGGCTCGCCGTGATTCGGACAGCGTTAAAAAATCAGGTGTCAACTCTCAACGGGAAAGAAAGAAGCTTAAGCTTGAGGACAGAATCAGCGACGCCCAGCGACGTGTCCGCGAAACGAACCGATGACACGTCCGACCAACGCTGCTGCGCCTGTGGGCTACATTCATGGGACTGTCCATCTGAATGAATGAATGACTCGTTTACTCTTGCTTACTTCAAAATGACATACCATAAAAAATTGAGAGGGGTAGGATGTAATTTGCCCCCTTCCCCCCGCCCCCGATAAAAGGCAGTCAAAAACTCCTGCCGCTTGACGTGAAGTAGAAATGGTCGTGACCAAGAAAACTCGTATTACACCACTGAGGATATTACAGAGTACGGCCTGTGCGTTGTTGAGTATCCAGCCCTCCAAAAAAGTAGGGACTCACTTGTCTGATGCACAAAAGGGGAAAAAAACAAAAAAAAGGCAGAATACTGAACTGTATAGGTATTTTCAAAACCCCCAGATTGCCTTGATCATCAGCTTTAATGCTTTTAGATTTACTGATAGCAAAGTAGTTTCCCAAATGGAGAAGAAACAGCTGCATACACAAATTCAAGTAAGTCTTATTATAAGACATAAAACCCCATAACGTTGCATCTGTAGAAAGTTTGTCTTGTGTTGTTGAACTAGTACAGTGTCCTTTGTCACCTGCTCAGGTACGATCACGCTGCTCAACCTCAACACTCCAACCCTCTTTGGTGAAACCTCTACAGCGTCGTGAGACCCTCAGAATGAGTTTCAACTTTTAATCTGAACCCTCACTTTTCCCCCACAAAACAAAAAATGCTTTTGATTATTGCCAACTCTTACACATAAAAAAATAAAACTTAAAAACTTGCCTTCGCTGGGCATGAACGCTCCAGATCAACTAAACATCTCTTTCTCATCTCACCTCATACTCTCAACTTGTTTTTTAAAAAACACAAAAACATGAAAAAATACTAAACTTAAGGAAAACATCCGGTGTTTCACCTGAACTCAACAGCACCTGCATGAAAATCACCATGTAGAAAATAAAAGCTTATGAACAGCCATACCCAAAAAATAAAATAATCAGTGTGGCACATGAACATGGAGTTTCCAAACATAGAAAGTAGAAGGTAAACTTAATACAGCTACACGGTTGTGGAAGACTTTTTTTTTTTGTGGAATGTTTTTTCCTTTTTTCCCCCCGTTTCTTTGCTTTTTTTGAGAAATCTCCTCTGCCTCATTCGTAATGAAAATTTGTCATGTCATTTAAAAAGGGCGTCTCAAAAAAAAAAAGCGTGAACCCTAAAAAGACGATGGTCCAAATAAACGTTTTCTGAACAAACCACACTCAGGTCACATCGGCCAAAATGTGCTTTTCAAACCCCCATGAAGAGGGTTCTAAACTTTACTGCCAAAATATTAAAGGTCAATGCATTTATGATTTGTAGAAAAAAAATTACAAAAAAAGAAATATCACAAATTGTGGTTGTGGCAAGGGGACACGAGTCTTTACATTGAAAGGAACACAGACCCAATTTCACTGGCGTGGTCGTTTAACAGAATTAGCCTGCACCGGCACACCAACTATAACCCAGGCTTATTTTGGGAGGGGCCATTCATCATAAGCCAAGTAAAGTAGTTTATTCATCACTACTGGACTTGACTGACGGCATCAGACCGGCGTGGCCAGGAATAGTTCGGCATCGATATCCGACAGGAAGTCGCGGCTGGTTTCAGACCAACATTCGCTGCTCCAGGAGCATTAAGTGCATCACCAGCGAGCCGCATGAGTGCCGTCCACCTACAGAAGAGACTCGATCATGAGGAATTTATCTTAAATAAGGATCAAAAAAATAAAAATTAATCTTTGAAGAGTCCCCAGCCACCCAACCTGGCTGCAGCCCTTCAACCCCTCGTACTGAACCTTCCACACAGGAACAGCCTTCATATCTCAGCGTATTGCATAAGCTTGTATCATATCTGCAGACGGGCCGTTCATGCATATACATACAGGCAAAGAGAACATTCCAGATAACTTAATTCACAGTGGATCCAGTTGTAACGTGGGAGCAGCACAACAGGTTGTCCTTTGGTGTCTGAGCTTAGTTTCTTCTGAACTGAGTTGTATGAAGAAAAAAAAAAGAGAAACATAACTTAGAAAATACTTCTTTCCCTCTCTCCCATATCACTCTCTACCCCCCCACCCCACACCTCCCAACCTGGACGTGCATGTGTGTATCTACTGTTTGCAGGCCCTGGGCTAATGTGCTTCAGAAGTGCTGCAGAAGGGCAGAAGGCATTTAGAGAAGAGCTGGAGCAGCGTCTCCTTTACAGCGAGGCAGAGAAAGCCTGAACGTTTAATCGGGGAAGGGGGGGGCAGCATCAGGAGGGAGGTGTCAGGACAGTCTGGGATCTGGACTCGAATCTTAACGGAAGGTCGACGGTCCGGTTTCGACAGCGTTCAGGCACAATCTCCCACGATGACCAGGGGGGCCAGGAGCCGGCGCAGCTCGGCGGCGGAGACGGGGCCGCCCCCCCCCTTGGGCTGGCCGCCCGGCTGCCGGCGCCTGGCCAGCTTAGATTTGGAGGGAGGGGACAGACGCACGGAGGAGCCGGAGGCCGCCACCACCAGCGAGGCCTCCTGCTGCTGCTGCTCCTCCATGCCGTCCCGCTCTGCCAGCTGCCGGTTCACAGCCATGGCTTTGTCAGCAAAGAATGTCAGTTCCCTGCAGGTGCTGGTTCTGGAGGAGGAGGAAAATACACTTAACGATGCAGACAGAAGGGTCAGAAAGTGGTAACGTCTGACGTGAACAACGGCCTCTCACCTTTGATGCAAGACTGATGTTGGCAGAATGTCAGATATACCCTGAACAGAGAGAAAGACGCGTTAGTGCATCAGAAACCCAACGGGTCGAAGGTGTGATCCAAACGGCCTCACACTCACCCCTTGCACCCAGGGGTGGTGCAGCACCTGGCTGGCACTCAGGCGGTTTTTGGCATCCCGAACCAGAAGTTTGGATATAAGGTCTTTGGCACTTGAGGAGATGTGAGCCCAGTCCTTCTCTGGATACTCAAACTTTCCTTCCTGGATACTCTCAAACAAAGTGTTCTGGAAACGAACGGGAAAAGACACTTTGCTGTAAGATTGAGTGAAGTGAACAAACCCGTGAGTTGAAACCGGAGCTCTGACAGGACGAGGACGCTGCTCACCTGGCAGGTGTGGCAGGGCTCCCCCAGCTCCCAGCCACAGTCGCCCCCACAGCGGCCGACGAAGGGGGGGTAGCCGCTCAGCATGATGTACAGGATGACCCCCAGGCTCCACAGGTCGCAGCGCTTGTCGTAGATGGTGGCCTCCTCGCTGAAGGCCTCCACCACCTCCGGAGCCATGTACTCCGCTGAGCCACACTGGAGGAAACAACGGGTTTAGAACCAGAGCAACACAATCTGCTTAAGTCCTGCAACATTCCTGAGTTCAGCTGACACCTCGTGGTTCAGAGTGGAAGCTTGAAGCCTGTGTTATTCCTTCTGGTGGAGGAGGGCAGCGTGACCGTCACATGCTTATCTGCAGCTAAACGCCCTGTGCAGCTTTTCTTAATGTGTTGAGGACACCTAAGTAGGAACATCGTGTGCGATTACACATCAAGGGTAGAGGAAGGGGGGCAGGTTGGTGTGGGCAGCATGAGTCACCGGCCACAACGGGCCAGAACCGCTGTGTTATGCAGCTCGGAAAGAAATTAGGCCAAACACTGAGCAGGAAAAGAGGATTGGCTGTTCCACGGAGCCAGAGACCGGACCCGGCCCTTACCGGTTACATAACTTCCCGACCCAAACACCAAACACTGTTCATACTTTAGGAGCCTAAAAGGAAAAAAGGGAGGAGGAGGTCGCTAGTTCAGCGGAGCAGCCTGGAGCCGCATGGATAAAAGGCTTTTTCCATCTCTGCCTCATTCTATTGACCTGAAAACAACATTTGTTCTACACCAGAGTTAAAACATTTCTGAGTATAATGTCTCACATCAAGGTCTTCATGGTGAACCCCCCTGGCCTACATCCATCCCCCCTGCCTCCATTGTGTCCTGTACCACAGCCCAGCTGTCTCCTGACTCCACCTCCACCCTGCTGCAGGCTTATGTAATGACATTTGCTGCACAGGAATCTCTGCTCAGACAAAGCTGCTTCTGTCTGAAAGAAAAAACCCAACCCCCATCATCATCATGTCTGGGACGCCCGCCTCCAGACTAGCCCCCAGAACCCAGGCCAAACACAAACAACCGGGATATTTCTGCTCGTCAAGGTGCCCTGAACCAGAACGCGGAGCGGGGTGGCAGTCAAAAGAAAAAAAAATGACTAGAAGATAATCTTCAACCTTACAGGATAAAGAACACCAGGGCAGAACGCCTGCACCAGCCACTGATAAGAGAAATTACTGTTATCAGGTACAAACTCAGAAGAAACTGGCTCTGCTGCAAACCGCTCAGGAACTTGCATCAGTCGCTGAGAGCTGATCAGCTGCTGCAGCAACAGGATTTGTTGGCATCACAAACTGGGGCTTTCCTGAAACCATGTGACCAGTCAGCCCATATGGACAATGCTGATGACACACACACACACACACACCTCTGTGGTGTGAACTTAGGAATTAATAGAACCTGTTGTGTCGTCATGCAGAAACACCTGAGACAACAGCTCCTTTAAAACGGTCTAAGCTGCTCACAGCGTCTGCTGAGCTCCTCACTACACAAGCTGTGACATTTGAACAGTCAGATTTATATCATGCCGATCGTGAAAGGCAATCACGTGTGTGGAGCTCTCAGTAAACTAAAATTAGATTTCTTAGAAAGGTTCTGCTCCTTCTCCCCGTGTCCTCCGTGCCCCTGCTTTATACTAGAGAGCACAAACCTCCAGTAAGCGACGGGTTTTCTGGATAAAAAGAGAAACAGAACTAATAAAAAACAGCAAGTTGTGCAGCAGCAGCTGCAGGAATGTGAGTAACGGAGTGGCAGAGATGGAAATCAGATAACATTGTTCCTGTGATCAGGCAAAGAAAACAAGCCAAAGCGCATGAGCAGCCTGGGTGTTGGCCCCGCCCACCACCCCCCCTCCCACCAGTCCAGCCAATCACAGCTCAGTTGCTAGGTATAGGGGACAGACTAAAAGTTCCAGAACAAACCTTGCACATAGCCTTTTGTGTAGAGAACATAAAGGAAACGCAGAGCAGCAGAAGCTGGTCAGGCCGAGGGAGACGACTGTCAGGGTGGAGTTATCCTTCAAACCACACGGCAGAAAGGAAATAAGCAAGAGGAGGTGTTATGGTTTCACTGGGCCTCTTCGTGCCACAGGACACGGCCTTGTTGAGTCAAAGCTCCTTCCAGTCTTTCATTTCAAGGCTTTTCACACCGTGTCCTCAGGCCTCAACTTCTTCCACTCAAATCTGCATCTGTGCAGTTTCTCCTGAACAAATTAAACTACAACAAAACTGGAGGATACAACTGGATTATAAGAGTCTGGCCAATTACTCAGAAAAAAGGCAGATTTTCTGCCCAACATCACGTCACTGTAGATCAGTGGTTCTCAAATAGTGGGGCGCACCCCCCTGGGGGGCCAGAGGCTCCGTCAAGGGTTAGACCTTGGGGAACAAGCCTTTTTATTTATTTTTTACTGTCCTAGAATAAAGTGCAGAGACAAACGAAAGTCTCCAAAGCTAAGACGAGGAAATATGACGAAGCGTCTGTAGCGCTTGGTTCACTGCGAGATGTTTTCTTCTTCTTACTTGGGGGGGCAGAAAATAATTGAGAAGCAGTGGTGTAGAACACGTGATACCTCTTGGCCCCAAAACAAACTGGCCTTCAAATAGTCAGGGAGGGGCTCTATCTATTTGTGCTGAAAAGGAAGATGAAGTTACCGGAGCAGAAACCCCGACCAGCCCACCACATTCCTCCGGGCTAAACTGCTGCTTTCCGTCACCTGCTGCAGTCGCTCCAGCTCCAGACAAACGCAAACACACTATGTGCTGACATGTAGTTAAAAAACAAAGCTGCATGTTTAGGTCTGCTCACACTGTTCTGACGTTTAGTGTCCCACTTTTCTGGCAGCTAATCTGAGGTATTGCTGGGTGTTGTGACGATAGCGGGGGGGGGGTTAAACAACCATAACCTCTAGTCACAGGCCTCAGCATTAACTGATAACAGGACGTGGACATTAAACCGACTGAAGTCTGTCCAAGTGTTGCTGAAACCGCAGCGCGATAAGGGAATGTACTGTAGAAGCTGCCAGGCAGAAGGAATTCAGGAAGCTATAGACGTCATTTCAGAGAACCTGAACGAGCTTAACCTCAAAAACAGCGTTTCCCCTTCTTCCAATCTGCTGGCCGCGCTGGGGCTAGCACCACAGCTGCCGGCCAATCAGCAGCCAGCACAACCTGATAAACACGTCGTTTTACAGCCTGAAATCACTCTGCTTATCCACAACAAGCAGATAAGTCACTGTACAGGAAGAATGACCAGGACCATAAAACCGCTTCCAAGCTCTGAATGACGAGTCAGCCACAACCACATGTTTCCTAAACAACACGCTGCACCGTCACTCAACGTTGTTTGAATGTGAAAACACGAGCAGAACTTACAGGAGTCAGGAGTTCAGGGGTGGAGATGGGTGAGCTGTCGCTGTTCAGCTTGATCCCGCTGCCCAAGTCAAAGTCACAGATCTTGATGGGGGAAATCTGACAAAGACAAGTTCAGGTCATGGTTTTGTTTCTGTTGATACAACTGTAGGAGTCCAAGTTATCATCCATCTTTACCAAGGTCGATAATGCCATCTTAGAGCAACTTATCAATCTTTATCACCACATTAGTGCCCTTTGAGCCGAGGGTACGTGAACGTGTTTGCACTGAACTCACCTTGTCTGCACTCTCACAGAGGATGTTTTCAGGCTTCAGGTCCCTATGTGCCATTCCTGGAAATGAGTAACCAAGCAGTCAGTGACTTTTCTGTAGGACCAGATAATGTAAACAGCTTCCACTATAGCTGGAGAAACTAGGGTGTTTAACTCCTGAATTGAATGTCTGGTAGACATCCACCTACATTCAGGAGTAATAAAACTATCTAAACTGGTCTTACCCTTGTTATGGAGGAAATCCAGAGCGCTGGCAATGTCCTGCACAACAACACTGGCTTCCTGCTCACTGAAGTGCCTTCTCCTGTGGATGTGTGCCAAGATGGACCCTGGTAGTGGGGAAAAAATAAATAGATCAGCTTAATTTTGAAGCTGAGAGTCTAGAATGAAAAAGACAGTGGCTGCAGGGTACATGCATCCTGCAGCAGCTATACTTCACTAACCTCCTCTAAGCTTCTCAAACACCAGGTAGAATTTGTCTTCCTCTTCAAAGAACTCCACCAGCTCCAGGATGTTGCTTCAGAAAAGGAAAAAAGCACTGTTACCCATGTCATCTAGTACTTTGGACTGAATTTTATGTTATTTCTGCACCAAGCAAATAACGAGCTTCCAGAAAAAAGCAGTAGTTCAGCCAGTCAGTGTGCTGTGCTGCCTCCATACAGTCATTAGCTGGCATCTCGTGCTGGTCTTACCTGTGGCCCTGGCACTGGTAGAGCATCTCAACCTCACGGAAGACACGGCTGCGGCTGTGACCTGGTCTTTTCTCGATGATCTGTGGAAACAACGAGATGACGGTTGAGCCGTGTTGTCTTAAGAGGCCTTGTAAACAAATGAGTCACATTCTTTAGCCACAGGCGCAACGTATAGACAGAAAAAAAGACCACAAACCCCACCCATGGCTCCATTAAACGTATACAGGGCTGTATAGCAGAGATTATATATTTACAGCCCCAGACCAGGTCTGTTGCTGCCTACCAACCTCTATCCCACCCTGTGATGAAGTAGCAGGGATAGTTAACCTAGTTTTTATGCTGCCTGCCAAATCACATCACAGATCTATATTTAGTGTTTGTGTGTGACCCATATTTAAGGTGGTAAACGCTCCAAGCAGCCCTCAGTGTTCCTCTGAAACATCCCCTGAGCAGATCCAGAAACCGTTTACGATAACAAAAAAATAGTCCTCTAAATATAACCGCGTTGCCTGGAGCTGAACCACCGAGGGCCCCACCAGCTGCACGCTGCCCTGCCAAGAGACAGAAAGATAGACTGCTGACACCAAAGCAAAAGGCCTGAATTTTCCAGTCCTGGTCAGTTATTGTCTGCTTGGGAGGCTGCGCATGTTTCTCTTCCTGGTGGCTGGATTACAGCTGCTATTGAAGCCCAGTGGGGCCAGAGTTGCTGTGTGTGTCTAGGATTAAAGCACAGACAAGAGGCCTGAACAGCCCAAAGCCCCTTGCACTGTTGCAGCCTGAGTCAGCAGCACCCACGGCCCCCCACGGGTCAATTTCTCCTGATCACATCACAAACGTCCCACCCCGATAATGACAACTGCAGATAAAAGAAAAATTTGATGACAGATGCACTCGCATGTGATAAGAGGGCAGACGAGTATTTGAAAACTCCAGATTTATGGCTGTTTATCCAAATTGTGGACGGGTTTTCGGCCGGTCCACTACAGGTTGGAACGTCAAACCCAGGGTTCTGAAATAACATGAGTATTTGTCAGGAAACCAAAGCTGCAGAGAGGCGTGCACGGCTCAGCCCTCCGCTCGCCCCTCGCTGCCGAGGCTTTTGTTGAAAATTGCAAAACAAGAAGCCCACACATGCGACTGGAGGGGGAGGGGAGACGCAGGACATCTGGCAGCAGAAGTCTGAGCCCTGTCCGACTCCCCCAATGACCTCCAATAGCTGCCAGCCCGGCCCCCTCCCCCAGAAAGTCCAGCCCCCCCCACAGGAGCGACCAGAGCATCCCAGTGTAAACAATACCAACACAACCACACGACTCAATCTGTGCTTCGATTCCTCTGAAATATTCATCTGTACGATATGGACACCTGCTCCCTGGGGAAGGAGCTTCCAACCATCAGCATTAATGTTTAAAACTCAAAACAGGGCCTAAAACTACAAAAAGGGATCAACTTAAAAAGCATACTTTAAAAAAGTGAAGTGCCCTAGTGGGAGAAGTGGCAAGAATTCACCAGAAAAATCAAGCTCCACTTTCCTTCATTTCAGAAAAGAAAACCCCTTCATAATGTCTTGCTCCCTGAAATGAGGAAATGAGTATTGTACAACCATAAAATAGGAAGTTCCTAAGAGTTCAAGCACATATTCACAAGTTCACCCCCCCACCAATAAAAAAGTAGAGCTGTACTCTATAAGTTAGAACAAAGCAATGTAAACAGCCTGGGTCACAACCCTCAGCCAGCACCCCTCCTTCCTCTATGTGGGTTTTGTTTTGGCACCGTTCTCAGTACACAATGTTCCTCTAAGAGCGTCCTCTGTAGGCAGCAGGAGCAGCGCAGGGGGGCGGGGGCACGGCTGCCTGCGCTGTGATAGGCCGACACTGGAAAAACAGGGGACGCGCTAACGGCAGATCGCATTGCACACTCAAAAGAAAAGAAAAAAAAAACAGCACGTCACAGAGCCTGCAGACGTTCACTATAGAGCTGAACTAGGGAGAAAAAAAAAAATAGTCCCTTCCTGCTCCGGGAAAAGAACTTTCCTCCACAGGAATTCTAAAGAATAACACGGATACAAAGGGGACACGTCCTATGACCCAGTTCTCTCCACTTCAGCAATAATGAGCAGAGGGTTCCTCGGCATGTCACAACACAACTCACATTTCATAACCAATCATTGGAGCCAACAAACATGAGCGTAGAAATCTAACATCTTTCTATTCACCAGCAGCCACCAAACTCCAGCAGAAACGTGCTATGTGGCGAGGGAACATTCACAGACTCCTGAGACAGGAGCACCGAGCTGCTAGAATCAAGACTGCGTGTTATATTGTTTTAAAAAACACACACACAGGCCTCCAGGAAACATGAGAATGTTTTACCTTCACAGCATACTCCTTGTTGGTGATGAGGTTGATGCATGTCTGCACCCTTGCATAGGCGCCCTCTCCTAATACCTCTTCCTGCAGTCTATAGACATCTGTGGAAGAAGGTTCAAGTTAATATTTCACATAGTTAACAGCTTTTTACAAAGAGCTTTTATAAATCCAGCAAGATTATATTGGAAAAGTTGTTGTTTACCCTCAAACCGTCCAGAGAAACTGTCCGTTGCCCTGCAACGCTTTTTCTTCTTGTTTCTCTTCTTGGCATCAGGGATGTCAATAGGCTGGCTGGAGGGCATGTCTGTAAGACAGGAGAACCCGTTATCAGGTGCTGGTGAGAAAACACACGGGTGCAACAGGTGACGGGGGTGGGTGAAGGTCACGCTCGATGCAAGTAATGACTCACAAGGCTGTCAAAATACCCACCATGTCTTGGGGAAGAATCAAAATTAAATGTTGAATCAATGAGGTGGGATCCGTTTTTGGTGAAGTCGTCTGACTCGAAGGGGTTCTGGCCCTGGATCGCAAAGACAAACACGCGATGTTACAACTTGTGCAATCTTATCAATCAACAACCAATTCTACTGAGAGAATTGTCAGTCGTAGCTGATAAGAGACCCGATATATCTGCCGTTCTGCAGGAAACACCCAAACCGCCTCTTAATGCTTATCTGCCATAGATTCAAGTCCTGCTGTCAATAGCTGCACGTTCACGTGACAACTGGGCACATGGAGTGTTTGCCAGCCTGAGAGCAGCACATGTTTATATATAGCAGGCTGCAGCCTTCTCTGCATGTGCTGACTGGACTATAGACACTTTACAAACGAGCATTAACAAACTCACCTTGAAAGAGCGGTGGAACCCAGTGACTTCGGTGATCTTATTTTGCACCATTTTTTCGTCGATTTGGGGTAATTTTGTAAGGATGTGCGGCGGCAGTGGTTCTTTTGTTTCAGGGTTATCAATTTGCACTTCTCCGAAACGGCAAATGGTTCCAGAGACAGTCGCAATGATCACACTGCTGCTGTTTAAACGGGAGCCCTGCGGACAAACAGACAGCAGCGATATTAAAAGGCCTCAATAACACGACTGAACCATACGTTGAACCACACACTAGAATCACATGCATGCACATTTAGACTAAAGCGGATATACGGAACTAAAGGGTCACAGCTAATATCTGTCACATGTTCACGGCGCAACACAAACAAATCAGAAGCTAACGGCGGAGTCCGTGTTTATCTGAACGGCGTCTGCTGGACGTGTCGCAGCGGTTTCTATAATCCGCGATTAGACGACACGACGTCAACAAAGTTAACGCAGTGCAGCCGTTTGACTGGAGATAAGCGGCTAAATGGGTAAATCACGGTGTTTTTAACGTGTAACGGCCGCGCTAGCAGCTAGCGCTAGCTAACGGACGCTAACTAACCAAGGCTAGCTACCGTTAACCCGCCGTCAGAATTAACGGTGGCCGGTAACGACAAGTTTAGTTTACATCCAACCAACCAGAAAACACGAGAGAATCCGCCGTTAACGCCAAACATGTCAGTCACGTCGCAAGAAAAGACCGTTAAAAACAGCATTTAGTAAAATGCCAAAAAACAAGTTGTGTTACATTAAAAACAACCAAATGTCTGTTCTCACCCCGTTGTTGGTTTTACAGCTCCAGTGTTGGCGTCGGGTTGTGACCTACTGCTGCAACGGCCGCGGAGGACGGTCGAGGGGGAGACGCCGGAAGGATGAGCGTGAAGAAGGTGGCCGCGGGACGGCGGCGCCGCCGCTTTTATAACCTCCCGCTGGACTCCTCCTTGGCCCCGCCCTTCGTCGGGATTGCGTCAGTTGGGCCGGAGCGATGCGTCTCGCTGCTTCTGGAAAGGGACGCGGCGGCCGCGTTCCGTTCAGCGCCGCTGCGCCCTGTGTGAACACAAAAACTGTTTAAACTACATGTTATATATGAATGTATTTATATATATAAACGGCCCACACACGCGGTTAGACGCAGCTTAACGTCTAATGTCTGAAGTTTACATTTTAAAATGTTAGCAAAAAAAAAACAACTGACTGCGAACTGAACGGAACGCGACCCGCGGCGGAGCGGAGCGGCGGAGCGGCGCGGCAGAGCGGCGGAGCGGCGCGGCAGAGCGGCGGAGCGGCGCGGCAGAGCGGCGGACGTGCAGACCTGGCACGTCCGACTGTTTTTAAAGAAAGATGATATCAACGAGACGAGAGAGTTGTTAGACAGACGAGATTCACGGGTTTTATCCTGCTGTTCCAGCTGTTAACAGACCTAGTTAAAATAAAAAATGGCCTAGATAATAATAAAAAACTAAACATACAGTATAAGAAAAAGTTGTATCCACAGCGTCAGGATAGTTCGATGCTGTTTAAGTCAATGTGACTCATTAGGTTGTTGAACTAGGAATTTTACATTTGGACATATAGAAAAAAACATTTAATCAAATGTATGTGTGTGTGTGTGTGTGTGTGTGTATATATAAATATAGACAAACTGGTGGTTCTCACATGTTCACAGATAACTGTAAAACTGATTTAACATCACAGCGTTTTAGAAAAATGAAGATATTAAGATAAGACATATGGAAACACTATGCAGTAGTAGAGAGTTAAAGCTCAGAACATAAAACACAAAACAATAATCAAGCCGTCATGTTGTGTATGAGGAGTATAAACACATGTAAACACACACACACACACACACACACACACACACACACCATAACTCGATATATTTCTGTGTCACAGGGATGGAAACAGCTATAAAGCCTCAGGGCGACAGATGCATGTTTAAGATGTTTAAAGAAATCCCCTGTGAGTCACCACATGATGACTGACCTGAGTTCAGCTGCTGCAGCTTCTCACTACAATACAAGCTGCACCATCACACGTGCACGCCCTCTCGTGCACGTCCGCTCATGCAATCTAGTGTAACAGGCTGTGGACAGGAAGTAGTTTGGGTAGTTTCTTCTATAATAATCATTTCATAGTCATTTTATGAGATGATCAGTTGTTGTTTCAGCAAAAGCTCGAATTTCAAAGTCAAATTCTAGTCAAATTATGACAGAAATGTTTTAAAAATAAATAAATATACAAACATATGAGGTATTATAACATGCAAAGACTGCACAACAACATCAAAATTGTATTTATGTATACTTGACTTGTTTCATTATTTATTAATATGGTGTTTGTTTTCTCATTTAATTATTTGGTTGTTTGTTCATATGTCTGGAAATGATAATAAAAGTAGATGAGTGTCTCCTGAAGCCAAAAATCACGGCTCAACCAACAGTCAAAAAAACACAAATACATATTCAGTTTACTGTCAGAAACCTTTCATAAGCTGAAATCCCGACATCTGGACTTTTTTATTGTAAATTGGTGAAATATCAATAATTATCAAAACAGGTAGTTAAGAATTTCAAAGTTGCTCTTGACTTTCCATTCTGGATAGAAAACAGACATGAAGCCTATTTCCTTTGGGGGAAAAATTAGATAATAATCTCATTATTTTCAGATTTAGCTTTAAGACAGAAACATGATACTGGACTGAAACTGAAGACAGGGAAGTTTACACAAGTCAGATTCAGGCTGTTCAAACACTCCAGCTCAGGTAAGGTGAGTAATGGTGATGTCATGGACGTTTTGGGCTCATATGTTATTTGATATTCCGTCATATGATCCTGTTAAACAGACTCATGCTTACATACATACTTGGACACTGTCCCTTTGTTAAAAACTCCCCTTTAGCCTTTTTCCTAACAGTGAAGCTGTGTATTTATCAGACAGAGGCAGGAAGGAGAGATGGAGCTGTGACTGGAGGAGAAGGGACTCTGTAGTGATTAAAGGACACTTGTTTGGTTCTCACACGTGCAACTATATGTAGAATTAAAGCGGCTGTGCTTTAATAAAACATGAGCTGTATTTCCTGCATTTAAACGTCATGTTTGACTCTGAGGAATCATCCCCATGCAGAAGGCCACATATGCCGCGTGTTTTAATGAGGCTTCAGGCCGAGGTGGAAACACTGTCTCACACTGGTGATAATGAAAGAAATCCAAGAACTCTGATTGTGCAGAAGTGTGTGTTTGTGTGTGTGTGTGTGTGTGTACTCGTAACCAGCTGCTAATTGTGAGATGCCTCAGACATGACATGTTCACGCCGTTTCACCCCGACACGTGTCGCCCCTGAACGCTTTGATCCCGCCACCCTTGCTTTGTTTTGAGATTGATTGGTGGTTGTGGGAGCTCATGGAGCACGGGGCGCGCGTTCGGGTCCATGTACGGTTTGTTTTCAGCAGCCGGCCTGTGGCTGGAGGCGTGCTGCTGCTCCTACACCGGCCCGCCGCTGCTGGCAAACATTGCGCAAGCTGCTTCTCCCAAAGTCAGCAGCAAAACAGGAGGTGGGTCCGTGTCACTGCAGGTCAGAGGAAGAGGGAGAGGCCTCATAAATAACTGGAGGTGGCAACAACACCGTAACGGGGGGGTCCTTTAGTCCAGACTCACCAGGAAAACTGCACTTTAACCTTCACAGACATATAGACATGTGCACTAAACGAGGCTTTAAAAGCAAAGAGAGGATGTTTCTAAGATCATGTTGCACTGCAAAACTGAATCTTCTCATCTCGTCCTGTTTTTAGAACAATTCATCCAATATTGAGTAGGATTATCCTATTATTAAAAAAAGAATAAATTCACTAAAATCAAGAAAATAAACTTAAAATAAGCTTAAATGATCTTCCAGTGGAATAAGATTATTCTACTCAACAATAGACTTGTACCAGATATTTTCACCTTTTGCGAAGCATAAATAATTATCTTTAGTTCCTGCAGAGTGAAGTAAAAACCTAAATCAGTTCAATATTTGAACTCTCCACGGTACATTTGCACATTGTGTTTAGGTTTCTCATCATATTGATCCAGGTTTGATGGATATTTGTGTGGTTTAGACCAGGCTCCATGGAGGTGAAGCGTGTGTTGCAGCCTCTTCATTAGGCTGGTGGTAGGCTGATCAGAGGCCTCGCTGCCTATTACATAACGCACGTCTGTTCCTGTGAATGTGTTCACTTAATGTCAAAATATGAGAAGAAGCTGTTGAATGAGTCTCATGCTTCCTGAGGTGCAGCTTGTTCTGATTCTCAGAAACATTCCTCGAGCTCTTTCCTCAGTAGTAAAAGACTCAGACGTAACCTCTGGTCCGGCTGCTGATGGAGTGAAAAACAAGTAAATCTGAAACAACTCCAGCGTCCAGAAGGAGGATTTTGTAACCGTTCTTGATTTCCTTCCAACTGGGTTCCAGTTGAGCTCTGAAAAAAACTTTTGCATTTTTTGTGCACTTTGCTCTCATTGCATAAGCCTGTGCAACAATGCATTTTTATAAAAAAGGAATCATGCTCTTTTCTTGGAAACCTCCCCATACACAGTTGAGATGCTTGATGTCTGAATAAATTATTAAGAATCACTCCTTGTTTTTGGAGTGGGTGTAAATGTTAGAACTAACGACTAAAACACTTTTCTGACACTGAACTTCTGCTATTGTGCAAACTTGAGGCAGCATCGCAGTAAACAGGAACACGTGTACGTCCATAACGGAAAGAAAAAGTGCTGATTGTTTGAAATTTTCACTGAAGATTGATCTGCTCTTTGTTTTTCACTATTACTGTATTTTCAGGACCATAATGCTCCGTACTAAAAGGAAAAGGCTGAGTTCTGTGTGTCATTACTGTATTTAACACACACATAAGGAACCTAACTATAGGGGAGGGTTTGATTTTTAAGTATTGATTACAAAGTACTAACATTTTTAATCATCATGGTAAAACACACGGATAAAACAAGCACACAAGTGTGTGTATTTAAAAATAGAGCGGGGTAATGTCATCAATCAAACCATCAAAGTCCTCATCCTCTGTTTCTGATTCCAACAGCAGCTAAATCTCCATCAAACATGCCAGCTTCACTTTCTTCACCATCAGAGTCACTTTCCTCTAAATGATGCGTTATAATCCGCTGGAAGTTGCTGTGCTACCGTAGTCCTGGTCTGGATGGAGAAATGGCACCAAAACAAAAGCACCAAGACGGAAATGTTCAATTTTCATTTCTTCTGCTGCTTTACTGGTTTTAGTCTAATGGTGACCATAGGAATGCTTCTCCCACTTGTTCTCTGCTCTGTGATCCACTGATCCAGTCTCTGCTCTGTGATCCCCTGATCCAGTCTCTGCTCTGTGATCCACTGATCCAGTCTTTTCTCTGTGATCCACTGATCCAGTCTTTGCTCTGTGATCCACTGATCCAGTCTCTGCTCTGTGATCCACTGATCCAGTCTCTGCTCTGTGATCCACTGATCCAGTCTCTGCTCTGTGCTCCACTGATCCAGTCTCTGCTCTGTGATCCACTGATCCAGTCTTTGCTCTGTGATCCACTGATCCAGTCTCTGCTCTGTGATCCACTGATCCAGTCTCTGCTCTGTGATCCACTGATCCAGTCTCTGCTCTGTGATCCACTGATCCAGTCTCTGCTCTGTGATCCACTGATCCAGTCTTTGCTCTGTGATCCACTGATCCAGTCTCTGCTCTGTGATCCACTGATCCAGTCTCTGCTCTGTGATCCACTGATCCAGTCTCTGCTCTGTGATCCACTGATCCAGTCTTTGCTCTGTGATCCACTGATCCAGTCTCTGCTCTGTGATCCAGTCTCTGCTCTGTGATCCACTGATCCAGTCTTTGCTCTGTGATCCACTGATCCAGTCTCTGCTCTGTGATCCACTGATCCAGTCTTTCCTCCAACTCGTACCACCTGTCTTATGTCTTAAACTCAGCTGTGTAGCTGATTTCCTTCAGTTTAAACTGTGCTTTATCAGCGTGTCTCTTTACCATTTTCAGGTTGTTAAACAACGATGTTCTGCATAACGCACATCCCCGTTATTTTATCTACAATCCATGCCCACACTTCCCCTACATACACACATAGGGAGCACCAACATTTTGGAGGAAATAGAAGACTTTATTGATTAGTGATTATTGATCTCAGAAACCTCAGGAAAAGTAAAAAAAAACTTCAACAGCAAAAAACACTCAGATTCCTAATTTGGTATCATGTGAGACAAAGAGAAACAGCCAGCTCTCCTTCAACATTTCTTCCAAATCGAGTTATCTGAGCTGCTTCTGCTCCCAGGAGGCAGCGGAACAACGGTTCAGGGCGTGTTCACATTCCAACGTTTGCTGAGTCACGTTTGTTTCTGTGCCGTGTAAATAATCACAGCAACAAACAGACCCCCCCTTCATGCCCCGCATGTGTCAGATCCTCTGGACATTCCTGCACGGAAGAAACCAGAGAAGAAGAAGATCCTGTAAAGCAGTCTACCCAGGTCACCTCCATGATGCTGGGACACGTGATCACGTCAGTTCACGGAACAAAACGAAGAGAAAATGATCTGGAACAAAGGAGGAGATTATTCTGCTTAATCTGGTGACAGGTTGAACGCAGAATGAGATAGAACTTGGTACCAGATAGTTTAAGAATAGTTAAAACAAAAACACATCAACTGGTGTTATATTCTAGGTAGAGTCAATATTTTGAATTTATCATTCTTTCCATTTACAAGTTTGTGCAAAATCATGATTTCTTGTGAAAAAAGGACTTTTAAATGAGCAGAAACCAACATGGTCACTAAATGTACATTCAGAGAGCTGATGAATGATTCTAAAAACTGGATTTTAAAGGTTTCTGACTTCCTCATCTTGTCAAACATAATTTGTCACTGACCCTGAGTATTACTATTATTATTATACTATTAATCTACAGAATTATATATATATATATATAAAACTTTCTCGTGTTGCCAAACATGGTTTGTCACTGACTTCTCAAACATTCTGGAGATAAACTGAGGTCACAAAGTCACAATCCCAGAACGTGAAGACTCTTACATGTGTGAACGGTAGAAAACTACTGTACTTCACTGGAGTTTGTGCTTTGCTTCCTTCCAGGGATAAAATGGTCTCTTAATCCACATTAGACAGTTTGTAAACTGCTGTTTTCTGTCCGTCAGACTTTTACACGAAGCAACAAGCAGCAGGTCGTAAATAAGCGGTAAAACGTCATGTGGCAGAAGTTTATAACTTTATGACCTCACAAACGTCTCAGCCGCTTTCATTTAAGAAGCGTTTCTAGGCCCTAAAACATCAAACAGCAGCAAACACACTTTGTTCTTTTTTTACGGACGCTCAGACGAGGTAGTACTGCAGTACTTTTACTTGTACTGGAGTATTTCCTCCTGTTTGAGGCTCATGATCCACTTATTTGCCTCTGATGACAACAACCGTGTCCTCAATCCTGTTCCCTGCAAACACTGGAGCCTCTGTGTCCGCGGTACAGTCCGGCCTGTTTTATTCTTACGTAACCGTCTATAGAGGATCATTAACCCCATCAGGCCTCCACACCAGGACAGTGGGACGGGAGCTCTGGTGTCTGACGCCACCTGGTGGACGCTTCAGAAGCTGCAACATGATGAAAAACACAAAAACACTCAAACAGAAAGTATTTGACTCTAGGGAAGTAAAACACGTGTTTAAGGCACTTTATGCACCTTTTCCCCTTTTCACTCAGCCTTCATAAAGTATCAGGCCAGTTTGGTCAGGAATAAAATCCAGTCTGTTAACATGAAGACAGAAACCAAACCGATTATAACAGAGTAGAGTTTAATGCAACAACATTGTGATCATTTAGATGTACAGTAACAAATCGTACTAATATTCGTACTAATTTTTCAATCTTTTTAGACAGAAGGAAATGACAGAAGTATCTGGGAATGATTCAAGGTTCAAATAAAATAGAAAATAAAAACATCCACATGAACAAACGCCTCTTAATACTGTGCTCTGATAAAATGTTTGAAAAAAGGAACAGAACGCGTCACATGACACGGTTAAACCTACAGTATGCGGCTACAATAGATTACAGTACTTAAATATAAAAATAGACTCTTTTTTTGAATTTATTTGTTCTTTAAGTTGTTGGAGATGGACGGATGCGTTCGCCGGGCGGTTCCTCAGTGGCACATCCGAGACGTCATCTCTTTCTGCAGGAAACAAACAACACGGGTCAAATAAAGAACCAAAGACGTTTTATATAAAACCTGGAAAACACACGCAGAGCAGATCGTCTTTCATTGAGGGACGAGAGGTCATCAATTACCAATCAATGCACGATCAATAACAGCCGCGGCTGTGCAGAAATTCAATAGAATGTTATGTCATCAGGGAGAATCTGACTGACGTTTGTTCATATTCTAAGGATCCTGAAAGCAACGCAGCTTCAGTCGATACAAACTGCAGAAGGTGATTTACCACCGATTAAGATTCTCATCAACTCGTCTCTACGTTATTTTCCTCATTTACTCACTCGTCTGTTTGCAAACTAAAGCTCAACGGTTTAAAGTTCCCTGAACGTCTGATGTCTGCAGCAACAGTCACAGAACAGATCACATCTATTGATCGTGGCAGATTAGAGTTTATTCATTCGAGAGGCTGCAACCACAGAAAACTTAAACCTGTCCATTCATTTCTCACCAAACCAGTTGGTGACTAATCAACAATATTGATATTGATCAGCATTTCACATTTCTTCTGCCAGAGACTGTTATTCCGATGTAAAAATATTCCTCAGGAAAACATGTTGGTCACAAAAACATTCATTGGTGATGATTTCAGCGTCAAACCTAATATCGTTATGTAATAATGTTAGGTCTGAATTTAATGTGATTTTGCAACAGGGCTGCAGCTAATGACCATGACAACAGCTGATTCATCACATTTTTGATAAGTGATTTTAATTTAATTGACTGGTTCATTGAATGGTTAAAATGTTGATCAGTGTTTCTAAAGCTGCAGATTGAACCTAAAATGTCTGTTTTTGTCCACAACCCAAAGATCATCAGTTTACTGTTATAGAAGAATAAAGAAACCAGGAAATAATCAGAGAACAGAAGCTGAACCAGAGAATCTGGACATTTATCAGTAAAAATGACTCAAATCCATGAATCTGTTATTAAATAGTTGGTTTGGGAACTAATCGACTAATCTTTGCGGCTGTAGTTTATTTTCAAACTAGAAAATAATCAGATTTTAAGAGGCTGGAATTGGGTATTTCCTTGTTAAAAATGACCAAACAATCAAAACAGTCGATTAATGTGATAGTTGTAACTCATTGATTAATCGACTACTCGCTGCAGCTCTACTTTATAAAAGGAAGCAGATACCAAAACATTCACTGGAATGTTTATTGATCATTATATCGACTGTAAAACAGAAATGTTCATTTAAATAAAGAGTTTGATGGTGATAAAGACCATAATGATAATAATAATAATAATGACCATAATAATAATAATGAGCACAATGATAATAATTGTGATAATGACCATTATGATAATATTAATAATAATAATAATCATAATGATAGTGATATTAGTAATGATGACGTCTGTGACGTGGACCCACCAGAGGCTCCAGCTCCTTGTGGTCCGTGAGGTTGAACTCCACCACGAAGTAGTAGAAGTGTTTGTAGCAGGTGTTGACGTGGGCCTCCGCCCCCATCTGGCTGACCCGGTCAAAGTGGTGGATGTAGACGTGCACGAAGACCCGGAACAGGCGGGACAGGATCTTCTTAGCCACCTGCATGAAGGTCTTAGGGAAGGGAGTACCTGGTGGGGGGGGGCAGAACACCTTTATTTAACCACTGCTGTCCACCACATAATAAGTAATACTAGTTATTATTACTGGATGTAATTCATGGGTCCAATAATAATATTTATCCAGGATAAGGACAGTAAAGACTGAATGAAGGTAAGTCCATAACTTTAATGCTAATTTACTCACGTTAGAGCTCATTCAAACAAACATGTGATAGGGAACTTTAAGGTGTAATTACCATCATTTTAAGGGTTTTTACATGAGAATAAAGTGGATATAAAACATGAGTTTCACAGACCAGCCCACGGTACTATTCACTAAACGCTACTACATCCATATAAATATTTTTTCACCTGTAGTTTTTAATTCATTGTGAATATGGTGAACTACAGAAAACAGGGAAAAGTCATTTAGTTTATTTTTACGAAGGTTTCTCCTCAATTAATTCCTATGAAACAGGTAAACTCCACATATGTTAACATCCACTCTGAATATTCCAGGATAACCTCATCATTTTTACTTCTATGACTGGAAATAAATGAATTTCCAGGTTTTCCAGGTTGTGTAGGGATGCTGATGTAAAACGACGTGACTGTGGGAGCAGGTGGAACCAGCCTGGCTTCAACACGTCTCATTCTGCTCTAACTCAGTGAAATTCCAGGAATCCGTTCCGGAGGACGGAACGTCAGAGGTCACCGTTTCTATTCAACAACGCGTGCGTCGTTTCGACGCGTTTTTAAAAATTCATTTCTGGGATGTTTCTGTGGTTCAATCAGACGCAGAATGAGCTGCAGACAAAGATAACAGAAGCAGGAATGCTGAGCAACAAAGAGGCAGTGTGTGAACGCGCTGCTGTAATCTAATGATCATCGACTGACTCGCTCTTATTGGGTTTTACTCCTGCTGCGTCGTGTGGATCATGCTGAATAGTTTAGTCCTTTAACAGATCAACTGTACTGAAAGTGAGTTTATTACGTAAAAACATCAAATGCAGCATCTTGATGTCATTGTTAATATTAATATATAACCACATCAATAATTAGACATCACATTGAGCCCTCACGCCTTCGTACGAACATTCAACTTTTTATGGCGTAAATAAAAACTTTAAACACATAAGGAGGCTTCATTTACATTCATGTTAAAGACATTTGATTTGAACCACTGAGATTCTTCTAGATCTTTATCTTTTTACGCAGTAAGAGAAGAAACTACAGTTGATTTTTACTATAAACAAACATCTGACATTTTATGAACCAAACCACTAGTTGTTAATCAATAAATTAATATTAGATAGTTGCAGCTCTAGTTTTAACTAGTGTCTCATATATTGACTTTATCAATGTTTTTTCCACTAGGACGGTTTGGATGTGATGGTACAATACTGCACTCATTAGAAATACTCACTTCATATTTATTCTTGTATTTTAATCATTTATCAAACAATCCTGTCACTCTGCGCTAGAAGCTTCTATGATTAGTTGAATAATTGATTAGATTACAACTATCACATCAACAATCAATTAAAGGATTTTAAGCAGAAAAATGTCCAGATTCTCTGGTTCAGCTTCTGTTCTCTGATTATTTCCTGGTTTCTTTATTCTTCTATAATAGTAAACTGATGATCTTTGGCTTGTGGACAAAAACAGACATTTTAGCTTCATCTCTGAACCACTGTCAACATTTGACCCCCTGGACTCTCTGGGACTCACCGATGTTGGTGGGGAAGATGTTCTCGTTGTTGATCTGTACCTCGATCCAGTCCATGAGCAGACTCATGTACTTGGGCGCCGACAGGGCGGTGGGCCTCTTGTACTTGTGCTCGTCCTGCCAGCGGTACTCGTACTTGGGCCCGCCGGACATGACGGGGCAGGACTGGTCGGTGCAGGAGTCGCTGATGGTGCCGTAGATGAGGTTGACGCGGTTGAAGAAGTCGACCACGTGCACGGCCACCCAGTCGTTGAGGTCCTCGCCGTGCGGCAGCTGCACCGCCTGCTTCAGGTCCAGCCCGGCGTTCAGCGACGCCTGGGCCTTCTTGTGCAGCTCGAAGCGCTGTGTGCCCGGCTCAAACTTGCGCTTGGGCCGGAATGTCCTGTCTTTGTTGAAGACCTGCTTCAGGTGCATGGACATGGTCGCATGTGGCGGCGGTTCGTCTCGATGCTCCTGATGAATTATTTACCGGGCAGAGGGGAGCGGTGGAAAAGGTCACGCCGGTTCTCGTTGTCTGGAGAAAAGCAGGAGAGAAAAGGTGAGCGGTGGGTTAGAGGCTGCAAACCGGACCCGGGAAGAAAGATCTAGGAAACGCTCGTCCTGTTTGTGTTATAGTTGAAGTGGAATTAAAATCCAGGGCTGTAATTCCTTTACTTATTTCCCCTTTTAATCAGCTGTTCAGTCCATTGGTTAAACGCGGACACAGTGCAAAACTCAGAAATGATTAATCATCCACCACAGAGGACAAAGAAAGACAGAAACACAAAGTTTAACTCTCAGGGCCTCAAACGGTGAATTAATGCCGAGTTTAACTTCCTGTTCATCAACACATCAATGAGGAAACGGACTTAAATAATCTTTGTTTCTAATGTTCAGTCCCATTATGTTGGTCTGTTTTAGTTTCTGCTGCTACGAAGGAATTTCCCTTTGTGGGATTAACAAGTACCTCATTTACACACACACACACACACACACACACACACACACACACACACACACACACACACACACACACACACACACACACACACACACACTAAATTTATGGCTTAATTTTAAACGGATCTGAGTCTTTTATGCCACCTGAACATAAATCAGGAAAAACCTTCATTGTTGTGATTAAGAATGTTGCTGCAAAAATGATAAATATTACATTCACTATAAATAAACGTAAATCTCTCAAACCACCACTTTTTTATCTTATTTTACTTATAACTCGTGTTATTCTGTATTTTCTTACTTTCCTTTCACAGACAGAAACTCACCAAAACTACGTCCATTTTTTAAACCAACATTTTGTGATATTTTAGACACAGAATATAAAGGTTGGAGGTGATAAATAATGATTTTAAATGTTGAATCCACCTCTGATATGAAGCTAGAACCTTTTTAATAGTTAAACTATCTGGTGCCAAGTTTTAATGATCACACCACGTGACCGTTCAGTGTATTGGTTTGTATGTGTATTGATTATCTTCCAGATAATCGGATTAAACACGAACTTCGGGCCCAGGTCACAACAAGAAGCGACTCGTCGTAAAGTCGTTTTTCGACATGAGTCATTTCCTATTTCAGCCTCGTTCCGTCAAAACCGAGAATTCTCAACAAGCGTCGGTTCCGAATCCTCCAGAACCGCCGCCAGGCTCCGTGAACCGGGGAACCGAACCGAGCCGAGTGTCCGGTAAACTTGTGTTTTCTGGACTATTTCCCGGCGCTGAAGCCGCGGATTAAACAGCGGCTCCTGACGGCGCAGCTAACTTCTCCGACCTAGCTAACTCGGCTCGGACTTGTTGCTCAGCGAAAAAACGCGTCAAAACCCGATAAATGCGGCGGAATCCCGCAAATTCTCGACTCAGTTCGCAGCCTGTTCGTGAATAAATCAGAATAAAACGCGTTTTTTTCCGAGCGGACGTCGAACGGTGACGAAGCGCAGAAAAAAAGCGACTTTCCAGAACTTACTTTTGTTCCGCCTTCCTGTTCCGCGCTGCGCTTCGATCCTCTATCGATTATTACCGGGTTATCGATCGATGGCGTGACGTCAGGCACACACGCCGCCTACATTATGGATCGACGGCGGATCCGCGTTCGGTAATTACGGTTAATTCAATGAACGCGTCGCTTTAGCGGAGAAACGGCGCTGACTCCTCCCTGCGGCGGAAGGCGGCGTGACGTCAAGCTGCCGCGCGGCAGGCCCGCTTCCGGCCACGGCTTTCAAAATAAAGGCGCAACCAAAATGCGTGTAGTGTTTGTCAGATAGTTTAACTCTGAAAGGTTTTACATAACACATGTTATCAACTGGTTGTTTAAATATTGATCATTTATCAGTCTTTTTCTGTCACAACCTTTGACTGTTTCTAGTAATCATTTTAATAGAATTAGTGCTAAATATGATGGAGTACTAGTACAAAGTCAAAGTCAAAGTCAATTTTATTGTCAATTTCTTCACATATACTTGACATACAAAGGAATCGAAATTGCGTTTCTCACTATCCTATGCGTTTACATGTACAACAACATCAAAGTGCAGGTGCGCAAGACGAGACAATCCTAAACTACGATACAACAACAATGGTAAAGTGCTATTACTATTAACGTTACTATTAACTATTAATCTACAAAAAAGAATAAGAATCTAAGAATTGAATGAACAAATAAATTAAAATTCTCTGACATGACGATTTAAACAAGAAGTATATTACAATATATCAATATAACATTCTGTATAATGAGTATTTTTACCTTGTGATAATTTAAGTACATTTTAGTCAGACAATATTTCTTTGCTCTAATACAATCCAGTAGGAATTATTGTACTTTCTACTCCACTTCAACTTTAGTTACATGTCAGATTCACACTTTACAAAATTATATACTAAATAATATAATATAATACAATAAAGTACATTCAGCTTCTCTACTTTTAATTAAGTAAGATTGTACTACATTATGAGCTGTTTCAAAAACTATTTTTTCCATTGTGAACATCCTGTCATGTGTAATCAGTGGGTGTTGGTTGTGATTTCTCAACTCCACTGTATTTACATCCAACACAGCAAGTATGCAATGGATCTATTGACTGAAAGGGTGTGTCCTTATTTTGAAAGGGACTTCCGGTTCTGTGTTGCCTTCACTGTTTTTGATGATTAATTGTAAAAAGAAAGGAGACATGGTGATGATAATTAGAGAGGAAACATGTCAACTTATTTAACTGAATCATTAATAGATACTGAGACTAATGTGGACCAAAATAACAACAATTAGAACAAGAAAAAAGATATGAATTAGACCGAAATGTTGAAAAAAAATGACAATTAAGAGGGATTAAATATGAATATATTAAAACAAATGAAAAAAATGATGGTGGTTAAATATTCTGACCAGAAGACAGGAAGTAAAGTTGGTTTAAAGTTTTAAGACTCTCACATTTTCAGGTCCTTGGACAAACTGTTCCAGCTTAAACTAAGCTGCTTCCAAAAGGTTTTTGTTTTGTACTTTGGACCAAAAAAAAAAACTCAGGACCACAGAACTGTGAACATTTCAGACAAGAAGCTGCACCAAGACCACGCAGAGCTTTTAAAACAAACACGTAAATAACATCAAATATAAATAATATATGATTAGATAATGATGATAATGATTAATAAACTCAACATTCTGGAAATACTGGACAATGATTCATTAATTACAGTGGATAACTGCTGGGATGTGAGAAAGGCCTAAAACACAGTCAGAGGGTAAAGGTCAGAGGTCAACAGCTGTGTTCTGTGTTTACGTAGAACGGCCTGGAGTCGAGAGAGCAGCAGGACACAGCGTCTCATGGTGGATCTGGGTAATAAAACGTAAATGAGAGGGGTGGAGGAGAAAACTGGAATTCACATTCACATTCAACAGGTTTTTGACAAAAAAGAAAGCGAAAAGAAGAAGAAGCTGAGAATAGAGTCACGAGGATCAGGTTCAAATCATTACTCACCTCAGAAGTAAAAAAAATAAAAAGCAAGAGACAACGAATCAGGAAATTATTGACGTAATCAAATCTGTTTTCTTATCTCGACGCTTCTCTGGTGTTTTTTTTGGACCATGGCCTGAACTCTAAATAACTCAACCATGAGGATCCATTGAAAATCATTTCACACGTGTCAGATTTTAAAAAGAGAAATGTTGGATAGAAGCTTTAAATACGAAGCTGCATCAGGTATTTCATTAATAGGATAAAAGACTGGTGTTTGCTCTGTTCATACTTTAAGTAACTGTGTTTTTACATAGTTATACACAGACTACACGTTCATCTAAAACACACATACAAATGACAGAACTGTCATGAACCAGTTTAACTCTCCTGAAAGGTTTTAAAAAATAAAAACAGACATTATAAACTATTTTTTAATTGTAGGTGAAATATATATTTATTTTTCCAATTACACTATTTATCATTTTTTGTAAAAAAAAATGCAAATGGTACAAACCAACATTACCACAAATTGTACATTTTTAGACCTGATGAATGATTCTTAAAACTGTATTTTATAATTTTTTAACATTTGTCGTCACTGACCCACATACAGTTTACTGGATGGTTTCATACGTACAAATATCATGTAACGCAGGATGAAGCAGAAACCCAGAGAATTATTAGATTATAGTGAAGAGCATATGATGTGTTTCCCTTTTATTCCCCTTTACACTTCTACTTTACTAGATTTATTAAGATTTTAGAAACACTACATGTGAAGCATCTTCAGAACATCAAGAACTTCAAATTGGTTCCAGAAGCAACTTTGACATTTAAGAATAATGTGTGTAGTGTGTATTTATCTATGTGTGTATATATCTATGTGTGTATATATCTATGTGTATATATCTATGTGTGTATATATCTATGTGTATATATCTGTGTGTATATATCTATGTGTGTATATATCTGTGTGTGTATATCTATGTGTGTGTATATCTATGTGTGTGTATATCTATGTGTGTATATATCTATGTGTGTATATATCTGTGTGTATATATCTATGTGTATATATCTATGTGTGTATATATCTATGTGTGTATACCTATGTGTGTATATATCTATGTGTGTATATCTATGTGTGTATATCTATGTGTATATATCTATGTGTATATATCTATGTGTGTGTATATATCTATGTGTGTGTATATCTATGTGTGTATATCTATGTGTGTATATCTATGTGTATATATCTATGTGTATATATCTATGTGTGTGTATATATCTATGTGTGTGTATATCTATGTGTGTATATCTATGTGTGTATATCTATGTGTATATATCTATGTGTATATATCTATGTGTGTATATATCTATGTGTGTATATCTATGTGTGTATATATCTATGTGTGTATATATCTATGTGTGTATACCTATGTGTGTATATATCTATGTGTGTATATATCTATGTGTGTGTATATCTATGTGTGTATATCTATGTGTGTATATCTATGTGTGTATATATCTATGTGTGTATATCTATGTGTGTATATATCTATGTGTGTATATATCTATGTGTGTATACCTATGTGTGTATATATCTATGTGTGTATATATCTATGTGTGTATATATCTATGTGTGTATACCTATGTGTGTATATATCTATGTGTGTATATATCTATGTGTGTGTATATCTATGTGTGTATATCTATGTGTGTATATCTATGTGTATATATCTATGTGTATATATCTATGTGTGTGTATATATCTATGTGTGTGTATATCTATGTGTGTATATCTATGTGTGTATATCTGTGTGTATATATCTATGTGTGTATATCTATGTGTGTATATATCTATGTGTGTATATATCTATGTGTATATATCTATGTGTATATATCTATGTGTGTGTATATATCTATGTGTGTGTATATCTATGTGTGTATATCTATGTGTGTATATCTATGTGTATATATCTATGTGTATATATCTATGTGTGTATATCTGTGTGTATATATCTATGTGTATATATCTATGTGTGTATATATCTATGTGTATATATCTGTGTGTATATATCTATGTGTGTGTATATCTATGTGTGTATATCTATGTGTGTATATCTATGTGTATATATCTATGTGTATATATCTATGTGTGTATATCTGTGTGTATATATCTATGTGTATATATCTATGTGTGTATATATCTATGTGTATATATCTGTGTGTATATATCTATGTGTGTATATATCTATGTGTATATATCTATGTGTGTATATATCTATGTGTATATATCTATGTCTGTATATTAACCCTCCCCTATAGTTAGGTTCCTTATGTGTGTGTTAAACACAGTAATGACACACAGAACTCAGACTGAGTCTTTTAGTACGGAGCCTTATGGTCGTGAAAATACTGTACTCTGTTTATGAGCTGAAGTTTTATTTCTCATGAGATTCTGCATGAAAGCAAACACGTGAGTTAAAGACAATATTCATAACTTGAAATAACTGATTCATAGACATTTTGAAAGAGAAACCATTAAGAACTCAGCTTCTAATTCTAGATCAAAATAGAAAAAACAGCCATTAACATTCAAACCCTGACACAGATAAAATCCTCTAATCCACTGATTTACATCCAGTTCACATTGTCACTGAGGCCTCATAAAGACATAAAACCCTCTTTGTGAGGCTGAATGGAAGCTTTGTGTGGAACAGCACGCCTGGCTTCTACTGGATAGAAGCAGCAGCTTCAGCCTGGGCTCCCTCACACGGAGTCTTGTTGGATATGGAGTAGTAGTAAGATCGCATGGACTCCTCCACCTTCCTGAAGTCAGGACGCTCCTCGTGTCTGGAGAGAGAGGCTGGTTCAGTGTGATGTCACAAAGAAGCTCTGCATACACCAACCATACATATTACAATGAGTGTTAGAACATGAGAAGTAAACATCTAGATGTGTCAGTGGTTGTTTCACTGCATTTACAAGACTCATGTTACTGAGGAAATTATATTACTATTATCATCAATAGTGATTATTGATAGTCTATAGCTGATATTATCAATAATAGTGATTATTGATAGTCTATAGCTGATATTATCATCAATAGTGATTATTGATAGTCTATAGCTGATATTATCAATAATAGTGATTATTGATAGTCTATAGCTGATATTATCATCAATAGTGATTATTGATAGTCTTTAGCTGATATTATCAATAATAGTGATTATTGATAGTCTATAGCTGATATTATCATCAATAGTGATTATTGATAGTCTATAGCTGATATTATCATCAATAGTGATTATTGATAGTCTATAGCTGATATTATCATCAATAGTGATTATTGATAGTCTATAGCTGATATTATCAATAATAGTGATTATTGATAGTCTATAGCTGATATTATCATCAATAGTGATTATTGATAGTCTATAGCTGATATTATCAATAATAGTGATTATTGATAGTCTATAGCTGATATTATCATCAATAGTGATTATTGATAGTCTATAGCTGATATTATCATCAATAGTGATTATTGATAGTCTATAGCTGATATTATCAATAATAGTGATTATTGATAGTCTATAGCTGATATTATCATCAATAGTGATTATTGATAGTCTATAGCTGATATTATCAATAATAGTGATTATTGATAGTCTATAGCTGATATTATCATCAATAGTGATTATTGATAGTCTATAGCTGATATTATCAATAATAGTGATTATTGATAGTCTATAGCTGATATTATCATCAATAGTGATTATTGATAGTCTGATTGACTTTACTCTCAAATCAACAGATTGTTGTATTTTAACTGATCATTTTCTAATTTTCTGTTTCCTCCTTAAAGGTTCATCATGGATCTTCAGCCTCAAACATTCATATAAGGTTTTCCCAACGTTCGTTTCTTACTTGAAGGTCCAGCACTCTTTCATACACTCGTACATGCATTCAGGACAAGCTGCTGGTCGGTCCATTCGACTCCCGCTCTCGATGAAGCGGATCACCTCCGGTCCTCTCATTTTCTGGCAGAGTCGGGACAGAAACGACGATCAGACGATCGTGAATTCTGGATTTGAGAGTTGAGTTTGTGCAGGAACGTCGGTACCTTGTAGGGTTTCCCTCCGTAGGAGAAGGCCTCCCACATGGTGACCCCGAAGCTCCACACGTCACTTTTACTGGAGAACTTGTGGTAGTTGATACACTCTGGAGCGTACCACTTCAGAGGCCATTTACCTGTGGTACGAGCCTGGGATGATCAACATAGAATAATATCAAACACGGGAATAAAAGTAGTTCGATTTGAAGTGAGGAGTTAAACTCTGATTAGTTAATAGGATACGGTCAGTACAATCTGATCTGAATGGGTTGGACCAGTAAAAATAAAACCGAGGAATAACAAATCCTACAAAGAAAGATGGAAAGGAATACATTATAAACAATAATTAATGTCCAATTCACAAAGCAGGAGAAATGTCATGAGAAAAAGTCTGCTGCTGGATTTCAATACAAATTATTGACTCTGATCCATATTTCATATTTTAACAGCAGGTGAAGTTATCTCCTGTCTCATAAACCATTAAAAACCCTTTAATGGGGCCACATGTTTAACACCCTGGTTCAGAGCAGATATTTCTCAAGCCAAGTATTGACATCTGTCTACTGTCTGGTTATAGATTTTCTCTTTGGTCCTTTTCCTAAATTCCTCCCTGATGTGGGTCAGAGCTGAAAGCAGCAAATCAATGACCTGTTTGATGGGATCTTCGCTCCAGAGTCGACAGGAAGTGTGTGAGGAGGTCAGAGGTCATCCTCAGCAGCACCGTTGTGTTCGTGATGACCATTCCTACCTTGTAGTACTTGTCGTCCGCTCCCAGAGCTTTGGAGAGGCCGAAGTCGCTGATCTTGGCGAATTGTTGGTTGACCAGCAGGACGTTACGAGCCGCCAGGTCCCTGTGCACAAAGTTCTTCTCCTCCAGGTATTTCATCCCCATGGACACCTGGTGCATCAGGTTGACGATGTTCACCACGGTCACGGTGTCTCTGCAGGAGAACAACGCTCATCAAACCGTCAGCAGGTTCTGAAACACGTTTAAAGGCTCTTAACCACTTTTCTTCTTCATTCTGATGCAGGTTTGAAGAATTTTGTTGATCTATGTTGTGTGAGTTGGACTCAAATTACTGAGTAAATGTTAAATTTAACAGATCAATATGACTGAAGTTGTTTGGTTTGTGTTCAACATTTTTTTTATCATTTTAAATCAGAACTGAGGTTTTTTAGTTATTCAGACTATTTCTTTGTTCCAATAATCATAAACTGAAGCAGATTTGTCCACTCACATGTTAAGAGATTAAAAAATAAAAAAAATATACTTTAAGGGACATTTGGAGCAGACAACCTTCTAAAGTTCTATAGTACATCCAATCTAAACCCAACTAACAATAAAGCTTGATGAGGAATTCTCTAGAACAGGGGGGTCAAACTCAGGTCCTGGAGGATCAATCTGGTCCAGGATTTTGTAAAACACCTGATCCTACTAATGAAGGTCTTTAGCATCAGGCGTGTTACTGCTGGTTGGAACAAAGACCTCGTCCAGAACATCTGGAGGCTCCTCACTTGTTGCTGGACAGGAACTTGTTGAGGGGTCCGGCGCTGGCCATCTCCATCACCAACATGAGGTTCTCGGCGCTGCAGAGGCCCAGCATGCGGACGATGAAGGGGTTGTCCAGCTGGTGCATGATCTCCGCCTCGCGCATCATCTCCTCCTTCACCAGGTTCTCGTTCTCGCTCTTCAGGACTTTGATGGCGACGTCAACCTGACCCCTGCAGGAGGGAGGGAACCGGCACAGAACCAGAACATCTGAGCTTCACAGGTTCTGGTCAGGACCGAGATGTTCAGACAGCAGCAACCAGAGTGTAGAAGATGCAGCAGAACACGCTCCATGTTGGATGTTCAACACATGTTCATTTAGCTGGTGATTCCTAAACAACGACCACTTCATGATCATCCAGGATATCTGGGTCAGCAACGCATCATGTTTGGCAAGATCAGCTAGTTTTTATATTCTACATTAGTGGATTAGATATTGATTACTAATCATTCTTTTAAGGCTGTTTGAGATTTGTATAAAAAAGTATGAAATCATTTATCATTCATGTATTTTAAAAAGTTTTGGACTCTAGAATATTTCAGATCCGATATGGTTCTCACATGTCTCCACAAACACTATGTTGAACTCACGACTCGGACTTGAGGACGCCTTTCTTCACGCAGCCAAAGTTGCCTGAGCCCAGCTCCACCTCATCGATCAGCAGCTGTTTCCTCTCGATGTTGAACCTCCTCACCTCGTTGGGGTTGTGGTACGGGTTGAAGCCTTCACAGTCCATGGGCAGGACGGCTGGGGGGGGGGGACAAATAAGACATTCCTCTCACAAATACCTGATTCAAGAAGGTGACTCACACCGATATTCACTGATCACCAGTAACACGCCACAGTGCGGCTGCAGTGCAGCAGACTGACCTCGGGGGGGTGGTGTGTACCCATTGGTGCGTCTCTGCAACAGTGGACGAATCAGAGAATGAACGTCATGGGACAACATCAACACTGAGAACCTCAAAATCCTGCTACCACATAGTTTAACTCTTTATTGAAAGTAATGATCAACACTCACAGACGCAGGAAGACTCGGTGTCTCTGAAAACGAACAAAACACATCCCATTGGTTTTACGTTCAGTACTTATAATGCCTTAATACCAGAGATAAGAAACTATAAATACAAGAAAAGTGTTGTTAAACCAGGTATTTTATGTGTTTGCATATTGTTGAAAACAAATGTTTTACTAAATTGAGAAAACATTAAAACATCAAAATGTAAATAAATGTATTTATGATTTTAAAAAAATTTTATTTAATAAAATGTTCTAAAATTCTGATTAAAAGTCAATGATGGTCACATGTTAACAGGGGCTGGTCATGTGACCTCATAAACTGTATATCCTTCAAAATAAAGTCTTTTTACATCCACTATAATATGTCCAGTATTCCAGTTGCACAGGTTTGATGAAACCTGAACATTAAAAAGTAAACTTAGATTCATCTCAACCATCAGTTAAACCTTAGAAATGACATATATTTAGATATTTATAGTTTCTGTAATGTGTTAGGAGGGAGAAAGGTCATTAAGGATTTTAAAGTGGTGATTGTATATTTGCTTGTTTGAGGCAGGGTGTTATTATGTGATGTCTAAAGGAGGCAGAACCACATGTTTTCACATAAACCTGAGCTGTAAACTCACTGATGTTTGATGTGACTGCAAAAAGCAAATAAAAGACGTGGATTACTTGCAGCAGCTTGACTGTTGACACACGTCTCCCCGAGAACTGTTACCAGGCCGTCGGGTTTCATCTTCAGGTACTCCACCAGCTGGACGACGAGAAGAGCTTTGGTTAGAAATTCAGGAGAGATGCCTGGTCTGCAGCAGAAGAGAAGAACCGACCTGCCAGATGGTGTCGAACTTGGTTCCTTCAGGCATGGAGTATTTTCCTGATTTGTCCTGGAGGATCTGGTAGTGGTAAACAGTTTTCCCGTACATCATGGACAGAGCAAACGTATTGGGTTCCTCTCTGTCTCTCACCCTGATGAAACAACAAAAAAAACGGGTGGAGAACCTGGACCTTTGACCTCCGGAGGTCGACGGAAAGAAGCTCAGAAGGTGGTGACTTACAGGAACTTCCCGTCCGGCTGAGCTGCAGAATAAAGACGCCGCTCGCCTTCCAGTCTGGAGATTTTACTGTGATACCACGGCATCTTCTCGTGGGCCGTGATGGCGATCAGTTTCTCCAGCTGAGGAGCCTGGCTGATGATGGCCTGTTCCATGGCTTCACCCTGAGACAGAAACACCTCGACCTCAGCAGGAACGTTACCGAGCCGACAAAACCTACCCATCTACCCATCTACTATTCTACCTATCTACCCATCTACCCACCCATCTACCCACCCATCTATCTATCTATCTATCTATCTATCTATCTATCTATCTATCTATCTATCTATCTATCTATCTATCTATCTATCTATCTATCTATCTATCTATCTATCTATCTATCTATCTATCTATCTATCTATCTATCTGTCTATCTATCTATCTATCTATCTATCTATCTATCTATCTATCTATCTATCTATCTATCTACCCATCTACCCATCTACCCATCTATCTATCTATCTATCTATCTATCTATCTATCTATCTATCTATCTATCTATCTATCTATCTATCTATCTATCTATCTATCTATCTATCTATCTGTCTATCTATCTATCTATCTATCTATCTATCTATCTATCTATCTATCTATCTATCTATCTATCTATCCATCTATCTATCTATCTATCTATCTATCTATCTATCTATCTATCTATCTATCTATCTATCTATCTATCTATCTATCTATCTATCTACCCATCTATCTATCTATCTATCTATCTATCTATCTATCTATCTACCCATCCACCTATCTACCTATAGCCGTATAGTAGCTACAGTAAAGTACAGTTTGAAGAAGCGTTCATCAGGTCTCTCAGAATGTACCTTCTGTGTTCATGTTTCTTGTCATTTAAAAGTGAATTTGTAACAAATCATGATTTTATACAATATATATATTGATGCTGTAACAGTAACATGGTGTTTTACTACAGATAAAATACTTTTAGTTAGTGTTGGAGCTCAGGTTTTCTATGTGAATTCTGAATGAAACTATGGAGTTAACCCGTCAGGACTGAACCTTTTGGACCTTCCTGGTGGTTTTGCGAGGCAGCCTCACCTCCAGGTTCCAGGTCTGCTTCACATACTCCCTCAGCATGTTTTCTCGGAGGCTGTCGAACACGCCGGGTCGGACGGGGAAGTCCTGCGGCCTCAGACACGGTTTCTTCAGGGGACAGACCAGCCCGTCGGGGTCCTTGCTGTAGAACTCGCAGAGCTCGGCGGGCCCGCAGTGGGGCTTCCCCCCGGAGATGCAGTACGTCCCATTCAGCTGCTTCTCGATGGGGTAGTGGACGAACTCCAGGTTCCAGACCACGGACAGGACGTAGCCCCCCAGGCTGCGGAGGCACTGGCGCAGCAGGAAGAGGCCGTCCGCCATGCCCCCCAGCTTCAGGTGCTGCTCCGCCTCCGAGCGGCTGATGCTGCCGTAGAAGAACGGGAGCTCCACCGCCGGGTCGGTGGACATGGTCGGACCTGGTTCTGGATATGGACCTGGATCTGGACCTGCACCTGGATCTGGACCTGGAACTGGAACTGGAACTGGACCTGGGTCTGGACCTGGATCTGGAACTGGACCTGGATCTGGAACTGGACCTGGATCTGGACCTGGGTCTGGACCTGGGTCTGGACCTGGATCTGGACCTGGGTCTGGACACGGGATGCAGGATGGTGGAAGGAGACTGGAGAGACGTGAAGAAAGGCACGTTTTTAGCATCTAAGGAATTCATGCATTTCTATCAAAGTTTAAGTAAGAACCAAAGTAAAATGGAAGTTAAATCAAAGTTAAAATCTGCTTTATCGTTCATTTCTTCACATGTGATGAACAGACTCATTGAAATTGAAAGAACATTTCAGCTGCAGACACAAAAAATAAGAAGTCGAACAGACTTTAACCACTGGAAGATTAGAAATAACTATAAAATAACTATAAAATAATAATATGTTGAGGTGCAGGTGTTTTATGCTGGTTGGAGATGTTATATAGAGACATGAATACAACAGTAATAACTGAGTATTTAACCTGTTAACAACCTAAACCTCCTGATCCAGGTTCAGCGTTGAGTTTTATTCATCTCTCCAGCATTCTAACTCTATTTAACATAAACAGATTCTGTCTCTTCTGTATCTCCTCACATGTTGTAGATTTATTCTGATTCCAGGTTTAAGTCCAATAACTTTGTGTTTGTACAGATATTCCACATTTATCATCACTTAGACGTAATGATCCTGATTCTTTTAAACGAGGCAGGAAGTTGTGAGGGAACCAGCGTGACCTCTGACCTCTCAGCCTCAAACGTCAGCGACTGATCCACAAGTTGTTTTTCACTGAAAATGGAAAAGTCGTTTTTCTAAAGGACAAATGTTTCCCTGAAGCAGAGACGCATCGTGTCGAGTCTTCTCGCTGCTCTCGCTGTGACAGCGTTTTTCCAGAAGCTGAACACACACCCACACTCAGTCTGCAGAAGAAGAGCAACCACACAGGAAGCTGCCGTTGAACAGGTGCTGCTGCAGGAAGTCCACGCTGCACATTTCCTACGACTAAAACCTTCTGCTGCTCGAATGTTGACGAGTGATCAGGATGGTTTAATGATCCAGTGGGGATTTTTTATTTGATCCGTTCACATCGCAGCTTAACTTTGCTCCTTTTTTCCCATTTTAATCACCTTTTTTTTACTGGTTTTATTCGTCTTAATGCGTTTAACGCGTGAGAATGAACTGTGGTTTCTCAGTTTCAGCGATAATCAGAATAAACGCAGTGACAGGAAGAGACCTGAATCTCTCACACAATCACACAGAACAACGATTAATTAGGATGATAGTGTTGCCATGGCAACAATAACTTTGGCTCAGTAAAGCACTGATTAAAGGACAAAAAATCACATTATACGACCAGGAAATAGTGTTTTATTTTCTCTCCTCTTCACATGAACTGATCTAATGTTCTGAAGGACGCATAACTCAACAAATTCATTCAACAAAATATGTCGATAGTTTAATTATAGTTTAACTGATTTACATTTACATTCTTCTCCAGTTTCACCATCTGACATTTCATTATTTTTTATTTTGTCGTCTTCATTTCATCAGCTGTAATTTAAAAATGATGAGAGGCAGAGACGTTCTGTGAGTTATACAAATATGATGAACCAAAGTTTATGTAGGAATTAAATTCATTTGCATAGTATTATAACGTCATACGACAGGAGACATTTATACTATTTTTTATCAATATTTTTCCATGTTTTAGACTTCTTATATTTATGACTTTTTTATCTTATATTTTGACTTTTTATCTCATAATTTTGTCTTTTTATATCATGATTCTGACTTTTTATCTCATAATTGGAATTTTGATCCTAATAATTCTGTTGTTATCTTATAATTTTGCTGTTTTATCTCAAATTCTGACTGTTTGTCTCATATTTAGAATTTTGATCTGATATTTCTGTAGTTTTGTCTGATAATTCTGACGTTTCTAACCCTACAGGGTTCAGTGTCCTGCAGCGCGTGCAGGAAGCTTGTTTTGCTGTTTGTGTTACTTTCTGCCTGTTTCACCACAGGTTTCTCAGAAAGAAGCGGCCTGTGAACCTCAGCTTCCTGTGATGCTGCTGCCCACATCCACAGTGGACGAACCATCAGAAGAAAAGCTGCCGCAGAGACGAGGCTCCACGAGTCCGTCCTCACCACATGAAGCTCAGCTGGAGTTCAGATCTTTAGTTCAGAAGCATCAACTCATCCCTGCTACTCTATTTTAAAGTAGAAGAATCATAACATGTGAAAATATCCTGTTTTGGGTTCAATCATCACAATGTTGAGTCTAATATTGGAAATATCTTATTCAAAGTTCAAAGTCACTCAGATCCCCTTTCTTCCCCAAACTGATGCTCGGTTTGAACTGCAGCAGATTGTCTTCACCATGTCACACGCCTAAAGCACAGAGCTGCAGCATGTGATTGGCTGATTAGAAATTAAGTGTTAACGAGCAGTTGGACAGGTGTACCTAATAAAGTGGCCAGTGAGTGTATATATATATGTGTATATCTATGTGTGTATATATGTGTATATATATATATTTATATATATATATATACATAT
>JAYKQN010000027.1:4257500-4260000 GCA_036785175.1 Eupleurogrammus muticus | reverse complement strand
GTATATATCGATGTGTGTATATATCTATGTATATATATCGATGTGTGTATATATCTATGTGTGTATATCTATGTGTATATATCTATGTGTGTATATCTATGTGTGTATATCTATGTGTATATATCTATGTGTGTATATATTGATGTGTGTATATATCTAAGTGTATATATCGATGTGTGTATATATCTATGTGTGTATATCGATGTGTGTATATATCGATGTGTGTATATATCTATGTGTATATATCTATGTGTGTATATATCTATGTGTATATATCGATGTGTGTATATATCTATGTGTATATATCGATGTGTATATATCTATGTGTGTGTATATCGATGTGTGTGTATATCTATGTGTATATATCAATGTGTGTATATATCTAAGTGTATATATCGATGTGTGTATATATCTATGTGTGTATATCGATGTGTGTATATATCTATGTGTATATATCGATGTGTATATATCTATGTGTGTATATATCTGTGTGTGTATATATCTATGTGTATATATCGATGTGTGTATATATCTATGTATATATATCGATGTGTGTATATATCTATGTGTATATATCTGTGTGTGTATATATCTATGTGTATATATCGATGTGTGTATATATCAATGTGTATATATCTATGTGTATATATCTGTGTGTGTATATCTATGTGTGTATATATCTATGTATATATATCGATGTGTGTATATATCTATGTGTGTATATCTATGTGTGTATATCTATGTGTATATATCTATGTGTGTATATCTATGTGTGTATATATATGTGTATATATCTATGTGTGTATATCTATGTGTGTATATCTATGTGTATATATCTATGTGTGTATATATCGATGTGTGTGTATATCGATGTGTGTGTATATCGATGTGTGTATATATCTATGTGTGTGTATATCTATGTGTATATATCTATGTGTGTATATATCTATGTGTGTATATATCTATGTGTGTATATATCGATGTGTGTATATAGCGATGTGTGTATATATCGATGTGTGTATATCGATGTGTGTATATATCGATGTGTGTATATATCTATGTGTATATATCTATGTGTGTATATATCTATGTGTATATATCGATGTGTGTATATATCTATGTGTATATATCGATGTGTATATATCTATGTGTGTGTATATCGATGTGTGTGTATATCTATGTGTATATATCAATGTGTGTATATATCTATGTGTATATATCTGTGTGTGTATATATCTATGTGTATATATCGATGTGTGTATATATCTATGTATATATATCGATGTGTGTATATATCTATGTGTATATATCTGTGTGTGTATATATCTATGTGTATATATCGATGTGTGTATATATCAATTTGTATATATCTATGTGTATATATCTGTGTGTGTATATCTATGTGTGTATATATCTATGTATATATATCGATGTGTGTATATATCTATGTGTGTATATCTATGTGTATATATCTATGTGTGTATATCTATGTGTGTATATATATGAGTATATATCTATGTGTGTATATCTATGTGTGTATATCTATGTGTATATATCTATGTGTGTATATATCGATGTGTGTATATATCGATGTGTGTATATATCTATGTGTATATATCTATGTGTGTATATATCGATGTGTATATATCTATGTGTGTGTATATCGATGTGTGTGTATATCGATGTGTGTATATATCTATGTGTGTGTATATCTATGTGTATATATCTATGTGTGTATATATCTATGTGTGTATATATCTATGTGTGTATATATCGATGTGTGTATATATCGATGTGTGTATATATCGATGTGTGTATATATCTATGTGTATATATCTATGTGTGTATATATCAATGTGTGTATATATCTATGTGTGTATATATCGATGTGTGTATATATCGATGTGTGTATATATCGATGTGTGTATATATCTATGTGTATATATCTATGTGTGTATATATCTATGTGTGTATATATCTATGTGTATATATCTATGTGTATATATCTATGTGTGTATATATCTATGTGTGTATATATCTATGTGTATATATCTATGTGTATATATCTATGTGTGTATATATCTATGTGTGTATATATCGATGTGTGTATATATCGATGTGTGTATATATCGATGTGTGTATATATCTATGTGTATATATCTATGTGTGTATATATCTATGTGTGTATATATCTATGTGTGTATATATCGATGTGTGTATATATCGATGTGTGTATATATCGATGTGTGTATATATCTATGTGTATATATCTATGTGTGTATATATCTATGTGTGTATATATCCATGTGTGTATATATCTATGTGTATATATCTATGTGTATATATCTATGTGTGTATATATCTATGTGTGTATATATCTATGTGTGTATATATCTATGTGTGTATATCTATGTGTATATATCTATGTGTGTATATATCTATGTGTGTATATATCTATGTGTGTATATATCTTTTGTGTATATATCTATGTGTATATATC